>CM076975.1:2132051-2227051 GCA_039105355.1 Benthosema pterotum
TAATTGTAGCCTAACTATACAAACAATTTTCATGTTACACACATGCCTAAAATAGCCCTTATTTGTGCTAGGCTTTTTGGAAACAATGTATTTCCAACTCCAGTTTTTTCCCTATTTAGGCTGCTTGAACAGCAGAGCGCTCAGTTTCTGACCCCTCAATGTCACAATTCAGAGAACTAGGTGACTGGTGGAACATGTCTGACTCTCATTCCACGCCATTGCCATCTAGTGGTCAATACCGGTAACATCGAATATCGATCCAATTAACCGTCCAAGTCACCTCTTTACACCCACCGAATCCTAAACCACCACTAATGTAATACCTATTTATTCCCACTGATGACTAATTAACCACTAAGATCACTAATTTAATACCTCTTTCTACCCACTGAAGAATATGACGCATAGCCATAGGCCTAAAAATCTTCATTAAGGAAAAGCCTTAAATTGTGATAGCGGTAGTAAGCAGGAGAGAAACTTCCCGATATTACTTTAACTCGAAGAGGGTATAATGCTCAAACAGGTGTTACACTCACAGGCTCATAAGGGTTCATTTGGTTCCCAACTACTTCTATCTACCCTGGGGGGGTAGATAATAGTAGATAATAGTAACCAAATGGACCCTTGCGGGTCCATTTGGTTTCCTTTTTACACTCTCAAGAGTTAAAATATTTATCATCCGAATTAGGCATTTTTTTAGGCAGTTTTGCTTGTTTTCTTTTCAAAATCCAGCCTGTGGAATTGTGGACAAAAGCAAAAATAAATCTTTAGATTCGGAGTCTGTGGGGCTAAAAAATATCCTCAAATGGTGGTCCGTGGCTCAAATCCTGAATAAATGATGGTCCCTGAGATGAAAAAGGTTGAAAAAACCCCTGCCTTATTGAAAAGACTAAGACTAAATCAAAATATTCTTAATCCATTGTGTCCTGACCCTCGATTCGACTTTCTGACACCAGATTATACAGTAGTTCCTGACACCAGATTATAGCAGCAGCAACATTCTAGCTTTTGACGCTAGATTCTACAGTAGTTTCCGACACTAGATTCTAGTTATTGACACTAAATTCTATAGTTTCTGACACTTGAAACTAGTTTTTTCTGAAAAATCTGTGTTCCTGTGTCAGTGATGCTTAACATATTTCACCAGAATTATCCATATTTGGCTGCAGACCCCCATCTGAAAACATGTTGTTCTAGGGGATCCCCCAGAAGCAAAAATTTGAGTTAAAAATGTTTGCTTCCAAAATAACGTATTCAGAGATTTGCAGCACATTTTCACATTTTTTTCAAAAAATAGCAGAACAACAAGCTCATGTCGCGCCACTCGGTGGCGCGACATCAGCTTGTTGATCTGCTATTTTTCAATAGCTAAAACACCAAAACGCGTTCAGGACACAAAGGGTTTCAAAAGAAAACAAAAAACAACAACACAACAACACTGTCTTACGGGGCATCCCGTCGATGTCGTCGGCGGCGGCGGTGGCGTGCGGCCCTCCCAGTGGGACTCCGTCGATGTCGTCCACGGGCAGCCCGTCCAGCGGGTCCCACCCAAGGGGGCGCCGTCCAGGTCGCAGGGGGCGTGGCCGCCGTCCAGAGGCACGCCGTCCAGCGCGCCGGCGCCATCTAGCGGCATGCCGTCCAGCGGAGCCCCGTCCAGGTCCGGAGGCTCCTCCTAACAGGGAGGAGACCGCATGTGTTTTTAACTCCTTGGTAGCCACTTTGCCAGCCTGTAGCGCCCCCTGGAGGTCCAGAGTGCCATTTATATGCATTAAGTAATAGAATTGATTATCTGAAAAACAAAGCAGTTGTATACATTTTTTCACACATTATCAAACAAGCCCCCAATGCTTGTAGAGCTAGCCTCGAGCTATATTCTATGGCAGGGGTTTTCAACATTTTTGACACGAGGGAACCACCATTTATTCAGCATTTGAGCCACGGACCACCATTTGATTACATTTTCGCACCAAAGACGTAAAATTAAAGAATTCCTTTGGTTTTGTCCACAATTCCAGGCTGTATTTTGCCAACAAAACAGTGTAAACTTCTTAATTAAGTGGTGCTAATTCAGATGATGAATATTTTAACTCTTGAGGGTGTAAAAATGAAACCAAATGGACCCGCAAGGGTCCATTTGGTTTCATTTTTACATTCTCAAGAGTTACATCTGGTTAACCAGCTTTCCATCATTTAGCCTGGGGACCACTTGGAACCTTCTCAAGGACCACTGGTGGTCCCCGGACCACCTGTTGAAAAACCCTGCTCTATGGCTCTGGTTACAGGGAGACAATGAGAAAATGCTCAGTGGGTTGAGTCACTGTGCACATATGAGTTAATCGCGTTCAAAATTTTAACCAGATTAATCAACAAAATTACCGTAATTTCCGGACTATAAGCCGCTACTTTTTTCACATGCTTTTGACCCTGCGGCTTATACAACGGTGCGGCCAATCTATGGATTTTTACAGGTGTTTTTTTTTTTTTAACAGGGGTTTTCAACAGGTGGTCCCTGAGAGGGTTCCAGGTGGGCCCTCCAGACTAAATGATAGAATGTTGGTATACCAGATATAACTCTTTTTGAGAGCGTAAAAATGAAACCAAATGGACCTGTTTCATGTTTACACTCTCAAGAGTTATGACATTCACCATCTAAATTAGCACCACTTAATTAACAGTTTTCGTGCCGTGGAAATGAATCTACGTCACCCGTTATCATTATGATTTACAGTAACAACTGATGCCGCTGACGTTAACGCTACTTGACGTGACGTTACTTACCGGCGCCGGTTTAATACGATCCCCATGCTAACAGCAGCTAGCAGCGACCGCAGCAACCATTGCTAGACCATAACAAGGGACGGACTAACCCGGAACCAAAAGTGTGTGTCCGTCAACTAACTTGTCCGTCGGGAAACATGGACCGAAATATGAAATATGACTTTTAGATGAAAATCGCTGGCACTGGCGACCTCCAAAAATATGAAAAAGGGCTGGCACTGAGAGAGTTAATAAGCCATGGTCATTTTGATCTCCATGTTTTGCCTGTTTTGTTTGCGAAAATCCATCCTGGAATTGTGGACAAAACCAAAAGAAATCTCTAGTTTTGGGTTCTGTGGGGTGAAAATGTTGTCAAATGCTGAATAAATAGTGGGCCCTGGTATCAAAAAGGTTGAAAACCACTGCTCGAACAAGAACCTTATTGACTGGTGCGGCTTATAGTCAGGTGCGGCTTATACAAGGAAAAATCAGTATTTTGCCCCAATTTTAGCTGGTGCGTCTTATATTCAGGTGCGGCTTATAGTCCAGAAATTACGGTACCTCAGGTTGTACCATAGCTAGGAGATGTTCTGCTGACCTCAACGTTACCTCATGTTGGACCAGACATAAGGGTGTTACAGACGGCGATGAAACACACACTATCGTGGCGATTCCACCGTGCCACCCAGTGATGACGGACAAGAAAGGCACAGCGAGAGAAAAAGTTCACAGGATTAGGGTCTAAAATAAATCGATTCTAGTTTCTGACGCTAGATTCTGACACAAAATTGTAGTTTTGATGTTACATTCTACAGCAGTTTCCGACGCTAGATCCAAGTTGCCAGCACTGGATTCTAGTTTCTAATGCTTGATTCTAGTTCCAGATGCTACATTATAGTTTTTGGCGCTAGATTCGAGTTTCTGACGCTCGTTTCAAGTTCAGGGCGTTAAATTCTAGTTTACGACAATACATTATAATTTTTTGACACTAGATTCCAGTTATTGACACTAGAATCTTTTTTTTCCCCAAAAAAATAATCTATGTTCCTGTGTCAGGAACACAGATTTCATGCCAAGGACCGCCAGTATCATCTATACTTGGCTGTGGACCCCCATCAGAAAACACGTGCTAGGGATCCCCCAGAAGCAAAGATTTGAGTTAAAAATGTTTGCTTCTGAAATAATGTATTCAAAGATTTAAAAATATCAGATCTACAAGCTCATAGCGCGCCACTCGGTGGCGCGCTATGAGCTTATAGATCTGATATTTTTCAATAGCTATACCAGACGCAGGTAGATTGTCCTTACCTCAGGTTTTAGGTCCGCGGTTGTCTCCTCAGCTTTGACCAGACCCAGGAAGATGTTCTGCAAGGAGATCAGGTAGGACTCAGGGTAGATGGCCCAGTCCTCCCACGCTCTGAAGCAACACATCACCTTTTGCTGGAAGCGAGCGCACGCACACGCGCGCACACACACACACACACACACACACACACACACACACACACACACACACACACACACACACACACACACACACACACACACACACACACACACACACACACACACACACACACACAAACACACACACACACACACACACACACACACACACCACACACACACAACACACACACACACACACCACAGTGTCAATTAAAACATGACAATAGTGAAATGCACTGGTGGTCAATATTACTTCGGAAAGTAACTTCTTTACTTTACTCGTTACCCCTTAGACAAAGTAATATTATTACTTTACTTATTACTGGAATCGAAGAGTAATATATTACATATTACATTATTACTTTCCTGAAAACAAAGCCAACAAAATCCGACATTGTAAATGTCTTTCTTAGATGAAAAAATAAAAATAAAAGGAGGGAGCAGAGAGAAGTAATGCGAACATTTTAACCTTGAATCACAAAACAGACCTGCAAATAACAATTGCACAATTCACAAGTGTTTTCAAAGACAGTTGAGGTCTTGCATTAAAAATAATATACAAAATAAAGCAGCAGGCGATTTGTAGTGTACATAACTGTGCGCAGGATGCAGCGTGTGGACTGGATCTAGAATCTAGTGCACATCCCTGTTGTTACAGTACCTGTCGATAGCTTGTAAATCTGTTTGATTTTTGCATGTAACAACAAGCTCATTTTAAAAAAGTAACTTGGCGTTACTTGCAAAGTAATGCGTTACTTATTACCCATTTTTGCAGAGTAATCTCGTTACTTTACTTTTTGGAGCAAAAGTAATAATATTACAGTAATATGTAATCTAAAATTAGTTACTGCCCAACACTGGTCAGGGAGGGATTAGAAGAGATCCAGTAGAACTAAACATCAGGGAGGGACTATAAGAGAGGGACTAGCGGAAAAGAGATCCAGTAGAACTAAATGTCAGGACTAGTGGAGAAGAGATCCAGTAGAACTAAATGTCAGGGAGGGACTAGCAAAGAAGAGATCCAGTAAAACTACAAGTAACTACAAGTAATTTTGTGTTTCGTTGGATGTCGCTCTCTGAAAATAGCCGGTCTGCAGGCTCACAACGTGTCACAGTGGGTCATATTGTGAACTTGTAGGGTCGTATCAAGGGTCATCATATGTATGACTCAAACAGCTGAATTTGTACTCGCACAATCTTGCTTACGCCCCTCAGAGGGATATTAAGGGAGCTCATTTTCAAAACAGTTCGAAAAGCCAACCTTGCGTATCAGGGGTTGACACTAACACTTGCCCGCTTGCCCGGGGCAAGTAAAAAAAATGGTGGGGCAAGTGAAGACTGCTACCTGGTTGCCCGATGGGGCAAGTGTGCAACTTAGTGCACTATAACACAACACAAGATAAATTTATCTTGAAGGCAGTCATTGCACTCTGCCTCTGTGTCTTTCCCTGCTTTCTAGCTATCTCTACCTATCTCTCTCCCAGGTTCATTTGGTTCCAAACTATCATTTTGGGACCACTGGGTCTGTGACCACATGGGCTAATTAAGATGATTAATTTTTTAAAAATGAAACCAAATGGACCCGCAAGGGTCCATTTGGTTTCATTTTTACGTTCTCAAGAGTTACATCTGGTTAACAAACTTAACTGGGGACCACCTGGAACCTGGGGGGCAATTGACCATGACTGCCCGATGGGCAAGTGCCTCAGAGACCTTAGTGTCAACCCCTGCGTATTATTTGACCAATTTTGTATCAAACCAGGGTCTTGAGAGCTTTCGGGCATGCACACATGCACATCCTTTTAAAGTTTTACCTTGAACTGTTCGGCTTGCAGTCTGGCTTGTATGTTCTTGTAGGCCAGGTTCATGTCCCTGAAGATCTGAGGGAGTTTGATTTCAAAGCTGGAAAACAAGGACACAGACACACGTGTTGGAGCAGCAACAGGCAGACGTGCAACGGAGCATGTGGTAAACATTCAGAAAAAGTCTGCTGAGTTGATGTTTTTTTTTTTTTTTTATCTTACTATTTGCGGTAATACGAAGCGTTTTTCACTTTGGCGCAGGAGTTGTGCAGGATGTCGGATATGAGGTACAATCTGGCGATCTGTGGAAATGACGAGACACACACACACAAAAAAAAATGTAATTTAACCCATTGTGTCCTGACCCTCGATTTGAGTTTCTGACACCAGATTATACAGTAGTTCCTTGCACCAGATTATAGCTGCAGCAACATTCTAGCTTTTGACGCTAGATTCTACAGTAGTTTCCGACACTAGATTCTAGTTATTGACACTAAATGATAGTTTCTGATGCTAGCATCTCCTTTTTGACACTAGAATCTACTTTCTGACGCTAGAATCGAGTTTTTGACACTAGATTCTATAGTTTCTGACACTAGATTCTAGTTTTTCTGAAAAATCTGTGTTCCTGTGTCAGTGATGCTAACATATTTCTAGCCAAGGACCACCAGAATTATCCATATTTGGCTGCAGACCGCCATCTGAAAACATGTTGTTCTCGGGGTTCCCCAGAAGCGAAAAATTGAGATAAAATGTTTGTTTCCAAAATAATGTACCGGTATTCAGAGATTTGCAGCACATTTTCACAATTTTTCAAAAAAGGCAGAACAACAAGCTCATGTCGCGCCACTCGGTGGCGCGACATGAGCCTGTTGATCTGCTATTTTTCAACAGATAAAACACCAAAACGTGTTCAGGGACACAGGACAAGGGTTAAAAATCAGTTTACTACATATTCGTATATGTCTGTATTGTCATCAGGTAGTGCATACATGGGCAACTGGCAGCCCCCACTTTCATTTAACTTTGGGCAGGAATGCCATTTTCGTATTCTAAAAATTATGTTGTACTTTCAGCTATTGAAAAATAACAGATCTGCAAGCTGTGCGTTCTGGGATTGTATATCTGATTTATATGTTTTTATCGTGAAAAGTGTGTTTCAGATTTTGAATATACAGTTCATATTGTTACAAAGTGGATGTTTTTAATGCAAACTTGCGTAAAACTTTTCTGGGGTTGTTGACGTGAAATTGGGAAGAGGCGTTCCCACGCTAAAGTTATTTTCGTTACCATCCTATTTCCCTTAAACGCCTCCTAGACCTGTTACATTATGCATAGGTGTGGTTTGGGCGGTTTTAGCTTTCATTCAATCCGTGTTGATCTTGCCATTGCCTTTAATTCTTCCCATATGTTTTCTTGTTATGGTATTAAAAGTATGCAATAGCTCTGTCCGCAGCCTCGCTGTTTCCATTCCATTGCGTCCTGATCAGATTCTAGTTTCCGATGCTAGATTCTAGTCCCCCACGGTAGATTCTTGTTCCTCTAAGTAGATTGTAGTTAGATTCCAGTTTCTGACACTAGATTCTAGTCCATGACACTAAATTCTAGTTTGTGACACTAAATTCTAGTCCCTGGCGCGAGATTTTAGTCTTTCTGGAAAAATCTCTTTCTGTGCCAGTGATGCTTAACATATTTCATAGGAAGGACCCCCAGAAATATCTATTATTTAGCTGCAGAACCTCATCTAAAAACATGTTGTTCTAGGGATGCCACAGAAGCAAAGATTTGAGTTAAAAAAAAAAATGTTTGCTTCCGAAATAATGTATTCAAAGATTTGCACCACATTTTCACAATGTCTCAAAAAATAGCAGAACTACAAGCTCATATCGCGCCACTCGGTGGCGCGATATGAGCTTGTAGATCTGCTATTTTCCAACAGCTAAAAAAACCCCAAAACGCGTTCCGTACAGGAAGGGTTAAATGTTCAATTCTAGTTATAGAGGACAAATATAATGTGTTTATCCACATGAGGCTTATTAGAAGTGTTGCCAACTTGGCACATTTGTCACTATATTTAGCTCTTTTCCAGACCCCCCTAGCGCCAAAATTAGTGAAAAACTCCTGGCGGAAAATCGCGTGCTTTTTAGCTGGAGAGTTGGGGCGAAATTGATTGACAGGCGCCAGAGATAAAAACCTAATTTTTCACCATTTTCCTCCTGCTATGACAGTGGTTTTCAAACAGTGGTCCCCAGGCTAAATGATGGACAGCTGGTTAACCAGATGTAACTCTTTGAGAGCGTAAAAAATGAAACCAAATGGACCCTTGCGGGTCCATTTGGTTTCATTTTTACACTCTCAAGAGTTAAAATATTCATCATGTGTGTTAGCCCAGGTCTACACAACTAGAGAATGTAGAAAATTAATGGTCATTTATTGGTCATATTCCCTTCCAGGCAAGCATCTAGCGCATTCTAGTGCATTTTGGAAGTGCCACTAGTGCATTTTGGATTTTGGCAGTTGGCGACACTGCTTATTAGCCTGGGACGCCTTGCGCGGGACTTGACCTTCTTCTGCAGCGGCGTCTGGATGAGGCCGAAGCTCTCTGCGATGTGAGACACCACCTCCTGGGCCGCCTCGGCCCGGTTCAGACAGAACACCATGGCACCGCTGATCTCCTCCCTGAGAGGAGTCAGCTCCTTCACCAGCGACTCCAGCTTCTGTCTGTTCCTGAAAAAAAAAATGTCGAGGGATAATAATCAGGGTTCCTACTGGTTTCTTAAAGTAAAATTTAAGTCTTTTTTAAGACCTTTTTAAGTCCATTTATATAAAACATAATACCCAGGGCGGATGTAACATTTCCCAATTGGAGGGGCAGGAGAAAATGGTATGGGTGCGGCTTCATCACCCGTGTCGCTTCGCGCCACGGGTGATGAAGCCGCCCCCATACCATTTTCAGTTCCAGGTCTTCTATTAGTCAAGTAAAGCATCAATAATAACATCAGTTGTTGTTGAAGTTGCAACAGACACGCAGCATGCATAAAGCTAAAGGTCTGACTCAGAGAGTTTTCTGCTCTCGGTGCATAACTGAGAAATCGTTTACTTGATGATTGATAAGTTTACGCCGCCATTTTCTGGCTACGTTATTTAAACCAAACACACGGTTGACAAATAAAAATTTTGAGGAGCAATGTGACACGAAGAAATTACAAACTTTGCAAATTTTAAGACCTAGATATAAAAATTCAAGACTTCAAAGTATTTTTAAGGTATTATTTTCAAATTCGTAAATTCAATACTTTTAAGACTTTTTAAGATCCCGCGGGAACCCTGAATAATAATAATAATAATCTTTATTTGTATAGCACCTTTCATGACATAAAATGCAGCTCAAAGTGCTTTACATTGCAATAGAGGAGAAGACAAAAAATAGTGGGAATGAATTAAAGAGATCATTAAAATATATCAAAGAAGCAGTACAGTGAGGACCTGAAATAAGGCATAAAATATAAAATCATAAAATATAAAATCACAGAGAATCAGTTAAAAGCAAGTGCATAGAAGTACGTCTTGAGCTGTGCTTTAAAAATGTCTACAGAGGCTGCCTGTCGAATGTATAATGGGAGTTTGTTCCACGCCGTCGGTCCATAGAAGCAAAAGGCTGCTTCATCGTGTTTTTTAGTTGCCATTTTGGGCACCGCAAGCAGGCCAGCAGTGGAAGACCTGAGGGGACGGCCTGGGACATACTTAGGCAGGCAGTCATGTAGGTAGGAAGGTGCAAGACCATTAAGCGCTTTATAGACAAGTAAAAGAATTTTAAAATCAATTCTAAACACAACCGGTAGCCAATGTAGTGAGGCTAGGACAGGAGTAATATGTTCTCTCATCTTAGTTTTAGTTAAAACTCTGGCTGCCGCGTTTTGGACTAGTTGTAATCTGTCAGTTGTTTTCTTGGGGAGACCAGAAAAAAGTGCATTGCAGTAGTCAAGCCGGGAAAATACAAAGGCATGGATCAGGGTTTTAGCATCATCCATTGACAGATAGGCCCTGATTCGTGCAATGTTTCTAAGGTGAAAAAAGGCAGTCTTGGTGACATGATTAATGTGTGAATTAAAATTCAATTCGGAGTCAATGAAGAACTATCAGAACAACTGTTGGATCTGGATCCAAATTGATGAATGAAGGACTCTAAATTTCAGAGAATACTTGAGTGGTAATCCGATTACAATTGTCTCAAGTAGCAGAGAGTAGGCAACTGAAGCCCTACTTCAAAGTAAAACCTTATAGTTGTCCAATAGAGCAATCGGCCCGAAAAATACTGTTTTAGCTTTAAGAGCATATTAGGAACAATTTAGGATATTCAATCATAATTCAGAATAGAATGGAAGGTTACATAGTAACCCAGGAACTGTATCAAATGGAAATGAGTGAATGAACTCATAAACCTGTCATAAACCTGTACTTACAGCCAGGACAATGGGAAAAAACAAAAACAAAAAAACAATTGGATCCATGACCAAAATCACACACAGAAAAGCACACAGTCAGCGAGTCAAGCTTAGGGAAATAATCAGGATTGTATTATGCGGGGGGAGAAAAGCTAGTTTATTCCAAGCTCACAGACAAGTATGCACTATCACAGTGTTGCCAACTTGGCGCATTTGTCGCTATATTTAGCGCTTTTTCAGACCCCCCTAGCGCCAAAATTAGTGAAGAACTCCTGACGGAAAATCTAGTTCTTTTTTTGCTGGTGAGTTGGGGTGAAATTGATTGACAGGCGCCAGAGATTAAACCTTCATTTTTCACCATTTCTCCTCCTATGACCGTGGTTTTCAACCAGTGGTCCCCAGGCTAAATGATGGACTAGCTGCTTAACCAGATGTAACTCTGAGTTAAAATATTCATCATGTGAATTAACTCCAAGTCAGTCTACACAACTAGAGAATGTAGAAGATTAATGGTCATTTAATGGTCATATTCCCTTCCAGGCAAGCATCTAGCGCATACATTCTAGTGCATTTTGGAAGTGCCACTCGTGCATTTTGGATTTTGGGCAGGTTGGCAACACTGCCGCTATCTACTTGGGACGCATTCTACTTACTCTGCCTTCAGCTGTCCTTTCCTCAGCTCCTCCTCCTCCCCCTGCGAGGCGCTGCCCTCCTCCCCCTCCCCTCGCTCCTCCCCCTCCCCCTCCTCCTCTGCGTTGTCGTGGAGGTACGGGTTGAGGGGCGGGGGCCTCCACAGCGAGCCGCCGCGAAACATGCGGAAGTCCGACGAGCGCCACTCGCTGGGCGTCTCGCCCTGCGGAGAGAGAGAGACACGCACGCACGCGCCCAAGTACGCTCGTTTAAGGCCCTGATACACTAGCAATATTTTGATCAATATCAACTAGCAATGTCAACATCAACGAGGCAACATGATGAGACACGTGGCAACAGGCAACATTAAAAGGGGAATTCCACCCATTTTCATTTTTTCCTGAGAGTGTACAAATGTGAACCAAATGGACCCTGGCGGGTCCATTTGTACACTCTCAGAAAAAAAGAAGCAATAGTTTGCGTTGAATCATTTTCACCCAGCTGCCACAACTCAAAATGTTCATTTAGCGGAATAAAAGTTAGAAAATCCTTGTTTTTGTCCACCGCCGTGAAGCAGCAGCAGCCATGTTGTTTTCAGAAAAAAGTTTATCGGTGGAAGTCTGGGAGAAAGGATCACATGATGCCAAGGAGGGCTGTGATTGGAGGAGTCCAAAATGTTGACCAGTAGAGGGCGCTAATGATCTGACTTTTCTGAGCAACCAGGAGTTGATCATTTTCTATAGAAAGGTGAAAAGTCAACGTTGATAGTTGACGTTGCTTGTTGATGTTGATCAAAACATTGCTAGGTGTATGCATTGCTAGGAAGGTATGGAAGGTATGGATGGAGGATGCATGAACGCATGCACACACGCGCATGTGCACACGCACAAACACACACTTAAGTTACATTTATGTTCAACTGTAGCCTGTACATGAAAGTAAATGCCATCAATGATTAACTAGAAAAAGTGCCCTTCTGGGCACAGGTCTCCACCTCCTGACCTCCTGGCCAATGAGAAAAGGGTGCAGTTACATTTGCCAGCCTAGTAGGGAAGTGAGTTAAAGCTTTGACGTAAAAAGGACAATCATTAGCTAGAGCCCGACCGATGCCATATTTTGGGGAAAAACCAGTGTTTTGGACCGATATTTAATAATGAATTAAAAATAAAAGAAATACATTTGAAAAACATCTAAACTTAAAAATTTAGATTCTTTTCAAGTTAACAATAGAATACAACATTGAAAACATTGAAATAATTTGACATCATTTACTATTTTGAAATAAGCATTCTAACCTGTAGAATGGAGTAGAGTTTCCAGCGGTAGTACACATGATCCTGGCTCTTGTTGTCAAACAGGAATCTGAAACGACAGAGAATAATTATATATGCTGTATTCATTAATCTGTCCAGTGCGTGTGTAAACAAACACATTTAGGGCCATGTTCGAATGCCACCTCCCATAGCTAAAATCCCTAAAACTAAAGAAATCAGTGAATGTAAAACAATTACCACCGATTACTTTTTATTTTAATTTCTCTTGTATCAATGCCATGCTTTTTTTTGGTTTGTAAAGAAGTAAAGGGACTATTCTAATCAAAAAAAGGTAATTGATGAATCCCCGGCGCATCAACAGCCGGATTATTAAGCTATAAAATGGCTAAAGTGTGAAATGCTGTATTATGGCTGTATTATGTTGGCGCTGCACTGCTTGGCGACACGCTCAGTACAACCTGGGTCTCCCTATATATGAGCAAAACAAATTCCAATTCAACTTGCTGAAACGGCCAAATAAAGAAACCTTGAAAATACTTGTGGAGAAAAAATACTCATGTAAAAATACTCGAGTAAAAATAAATACTCGAGTAAAAATGCTCGAGTAAAAATACTCGAGCAAAAAGAAATACTCGAGTAAAAATACTCGAGTAAAAATACTCGAGTAAAAATACTCGAGTAAAAAGAAATACTCGAGTAAAAATACTCGAGTAAAAATACTCGAGTAAAAATACTTGAGTAAAAATACTCGAGTAAAAAGAAATACTCGAGTAAAAATACTCGAGTAAAAATACTCGAGCAAAAAGAAATACTCGAGTAAAAATACTCGAGTAAAAATACTTGAGTAAAAAGAAATACTCGAGTAAAAAGAAATACTCGAGTAAAAATACTCGAGCAAAAAGAAATACTCGAGTAAAAATACTCGAGTAAAAATACTCGAGTAAAAATACTTGAGTAAAAATACTCGAGTAAAAAGAAATACTCAAGTAAAAAGAAACACTCGAGTAGAAATACTCAATTACTGGAAATACTCAATTACTGGAAATACTCAAAATGTTCAAAATACTCAGTTAACGAAAAATACTCAAAATACCCCAAAAATGTCATAAGTACTAGGCGGAGTCCATGGTACCATCAAAGTGTTCACCTCCGTGCTCGATGATGTTGCAGACACAGGAACAGCAAGCAAGACAGACACAGTATTTACACCCAAACTGGCCAGGTTGGTCTGAGGTCCTTCTGGTTCAGAACACTCTACAGTCTACACAACTGAGTGAAATCAGCTTCAATCTGGCCGCCGATTGCCACAATATGCTCAGATATAGACCTAAATACCACGAGCGTGCACGAATGCGCACGGAAATGGATGGACACGTTTGGCCTCAGTTTTAGAAAAGGAGTTTTAGAGGGGTAGGGTCTCAGAGTTTCAAAGTGGGTATGGTCTCATAACTGAACTAGTTTTAGAGGGGTAGGGCTGGGGGTCTCAGGGCTTCAGAGGGCAGGGGCATCTCCTAACTGGAATCATAGTTTTAGAGGGGTAGGGCTGGGTGCTCCTAACTGAACTCATAGTTTTAGAGGGGTAGGCCTGGGGTCTTCTAACTGAACTCATAGTTTTAGAGGGGCAGGGCTGGGGTCTCCTAACTGAACTCATAGTTTTAGAGGGGCAGGGCTGGGGTCTCCTAACTGAACTCATAGTTTTAGAGGGGTAGGGCTGGGTGCTCCTAACTGAACTCATAGTTTTAGAGGGGTAGGCCTGGGGTCTTCTAACTGAACTCATAGTTTTAGAGGGGCAGGGCTGGGGTCTCCTAACTGAACTCATAGTTTTAGAGGGGTAGGGCTGGGGTCTCCTAACTGAATTCATAGTTTTAGAGGGGTAGGGCTGGGGTCTCCTAACTAAATTCATAGTTTTAGAGGGGTAGGGCTGGGGTCTCAGAGTCTCAGAGGGCGGGGGCTTCTCCTAACTGAACTCATAGTTTTAGAGGGGTAGGGATGGGGTCTCCTAACTGGAATCATAGTTTTAGAGGGGTAGGGCTGGGTGCTCCTAACTGAACTCATAGTTTTAGAGGGGCAGGGCTGGGGTCTCCTAACTGAATTCATAGTTTTAGAGGGGTAGGCCTGGGGTCTCCTAACTGAACTCATAGTTTTAGAGGGGTAGGGCTGGGTGCTCCTAACTGAACTCATAGTTTTAGAGGGGTAGGCCTGGGGTCTCCTAACTGAACTCATAGTTTTAGAGGGGCAGGGCTGGGGTCTCCTAACTGAATTCATAGTTTTAGAGGGGTAGGGCTAGGGTCTCCTAACTAAATTCATAGTTTTAGAGGGGTAGAGCTTGGGTCTCCTAACTAAATTCATAGTTTTAGAGGGGTAGGGCTGGGGGGCTCCATTTTCGTTACCGCTATACCCCTTATCCCTTAACTTCTTTGCCTTTTTAAACTATTAAAAAAAAACATTTCTCAGTAGTTCAAATGGCCAGTCTACTAGCTCACAACGTGTTAATAGATTGACATGTTGAAATAGTCCAAAAAAGTTTTTCAAAATAGTGAAAATGAAATAAGGGATATGGCATAAGGGGTTTAGCATGTAACGAAAATCTCACCCAGCATGTAACCGAAAATCTCCTAACTGAACTCATCGTTTTAGAGGGCTGGGGTCTCAGGGTTTCAGGGGGGGGGGGGGGGGGGGGGGGGGGGGGGGCGCTACCTGAACTCAGGGTTGTTCTTCTCCTTGTTCATGATGATGGCCTCAAACATCGGCCCCTCCCTCACCACAAACTCTATCATCCTGTGTATGAGCCCCAACAGGCTTCTATGGAGAGAGAGACAGAAGGTTTATACTGGGGAGAGAGAGAGAGAGAGAGAGTGTGTGTGTGTGTGTGTGTGTGTGTGTGTGTGTGTGTGTGTGTGTGTGTGTGTGTGTGTGTGTGTGTGTGTGTGTGTGTGTGTGTGTGTGTGTGTGTGTGTGTGTACCTTTCAGTAGGGATGACCACTCTGACTATGGCTTCTGACAGGGTCTGCTTGTGATGTCAAACACAACGATAAAAAAATATATATCCAACGTTAGCATTTAGACACATGAAAACATAAAAATAAACATAGAATTCCAGTATATATTTTTTTATTCCAGGATCCAGTTTGATTAGCTGCGTTCCACGCATCTGAAATGCCCTTTGTAAATCAGACTGGCCAGGGGGAGCCTATCCAACCCAAAAATGAAAACACTGGTTCACCTTTGTTTAACCCATTTTGTCCTGACTAGATTCTAGTTGCTGATGAGACATGAGATTCTAATTTCTGACAGTAGAATCCACTTTCTCACATGAGATTCTAATTTTTGACACTAGATTCCAGTTTCTGGCGCAACATTCTATTTCTTGTCGCACGATTCTAGTTCCTGATACTAGACACGAGTTTCCGACCCAGATAGCAAAATGCATTGATTCAACGTTGAATTTTGGTTATCTAACCAAAATCCAACGTTGAATCAATGCATTTTGCTATCTGGGGATGCTAGATTCTACAGTAGTTCTAGACGCTAGATTCTATTCTTTTTTTGTGCTAGATTCTAGTTTCCAACGCTAGAATGTATGTATTTTTTGTCACTAGATTCTAGTTTCTGACAATAGATTCTAGTTTTTCTTGTTCTGTTCTGTTCTGTAGGGATCCCCCAGAAGCAAGGATTTGCTTCTATTTTTCATACACTTGCCAGCAGACATCACTGTTTCCACCGTTTTGCCGGTTTTCATTGCACCTCAAAAGCCTTCCAAACGCCCAGGGAAAACTCCAGGCCACAGAAAAAATAATTCTTTTGATTTGTCCACAAATCCAGGCTGTATTTTGCCAACAAAACAGTGTAAACTTCTTAATTAAGTTGTGCTAATTCAGATGATGAATATTTTAACTCTTGGGAGTGTCAAAATGAAACACTCTCAAGAGTTACATCTGGTTACCCAACCTTCCATCATTTAGCCTGGGGACCACCTGAAACCATCTCAAGGACCACTGGTGGTCCCCAGACCACCTGTTGAAAAACCCCTGGTATATAATATAGTAGTGTTCATGGAATGCGAAAATTTGCTGAATGTGCCACATTCAGGTTTTCTGGGTGTAACTGAGAGGTGACAAAAAATAATTCTCTATTCTTGGCTGTGAAAGAGTAAAGACTTTAACCCTTTCCCTACAAGCCTAATAAGCTTATATTGCAATACCGTGCGACCTATATTCATGATTTTAAATGTACCAATTTAAACCCCAATCGAATAACATCTATGTTTCCCATATGTCATCCCGTTTTATAGTCTCATAACATAATTATCGCAGATACTATTCAGATGGTGGCAGTACCGTGCACTATTCCCCCAAAAAAGCACCATAGAGTTCGAGCACGTCATCGGACTTTCAACACGCCCTTGTTCGATGGGATCATTATAAAATGTGGTTATTGTTATTATAAAATGTGGTTATTAAGTCAAATCCAGCCAATAATGAAGCAGTGATCAAGTGATCTTATCAACTGCGATCTAAAAAGTCGCTCCCTCTGTCTCCATCGTGTGGATTCTACCGTAGTTTGGTTCTTTTTCCACAGATGAAGAATACACAGCAGCGGTCTGCTCTCTCTCTCTCTCTCGCTCTCTCTCTCTTGCTCTCTCTCTTGCTCTCTCTCTTTCTCTCTCTCTCTCTCTCTCTCTCTCTCTCTCTCTCTCTCTCTCTCTCTCTCTCTCTCTCTCTCTCTAGCCAAGCACTTGCAGGCTACTGTCCAACTGTCCTCCACTGCTCTGTGCTCCAGTCTACTGGATATTTCAATGAGGGCGATTTACGCAGCCGCGTGTTTTTGCACCAGACTTACCTGCACCGCGGTCTCTCTCTGTTTAGTGTCCATGCTGTAGCCTGTAGATGAATGCTGCCACTGTCGCACGTGCGTTCTTTAAATCATTTTCAAGTCCAAATGGATTAATTTAATCAATTAACTCCTCTAATGCGATTCACGCAGTCGTCATTTTCTGCCCAATGCCATGGCTCAAGGCAGTGCGTTCGGCAAAAACCCTTATTTTGAAGAGCTAGATCTCCAAAACAGGATGTGTGATGACGTCATGGTGTTTCTGGTGTCTTGACTAACCTGTCCTCTCACGATCTGTGATAAAAGTTCTGGGTCAAAAGTCAGGAAGTGACGTTTAGCCCTTGTTGATTTACCCGTGCGCCCACGGCATTCAGGGCAGAATCTCAAGAATGGCTTTTGAATGCATTGGATTGAATGGGTGTGAATGGGACAAAAAAAATCAAAATGGCTGCGCCCATTCTGTCCCGAATGAAAGTCAACAACGGGATGATCGTCAGACGATGCGCTCGACTAATAGATGGATTAAAGAATGAAATCTCCAAATCGTCACGTGTTGCGTCAACCACGTGATCGGCAAGCGATGCCCTAGGGCATACCTGGGCATTATGCGGCCCGGGGACCAAATGCGGCCCTTTGGCTGACTCTGACCGGCCCGGGGACCACCAGTGGTCCTTGAGAGAGTTCCAAGTTAAATATGGAAAGTTGGTTAACCAGATGTAACTCTTTGAGAGCGTATAAATGAAACCAAATGGACCCTTGCGGGTCCATTTGGTTTCATTTTTACGCTCTCAAGAGTTAAAATATTCATAATCTGAATTAGCCCTACACAAGTCTACACATTCAATCAGAGAATGTAAGAGAATGGTCATTTTTGTTATACTGTTTTGTTTCCCAAATCCAGCCTGGAATTGTGGACAAAAGCAAAAGCAATTTTGAAGAAAGTTTTGGGATCTGTTGGGCGAAATTGTCAAATGGGGGTCCGTGGCTCAAATACTGAATAAATAGTGGGCCCTGGTGTCAAAATGGTTGGTCTTACTCTTACTTTTATCTTGAAATTGAATAAATATTACGCAGACTTTAGTTCAGCCTTTAGTCTTGGCCCTCCACAATATTCTATGTATCTCATTTGGCCCCTTGAGAAAAAATAATTGCCCACCCCTGCCCTAGGGTAAGCCTAGCGCTGGCAGTTCATAGGGATAGGTCAGGGGTCAGCAACCTGCGGCTCAGGAGCCACATGCGGCTCCAGAACACAGCCCTAGTGGCTCAGTGGCTGTAGCATTATTACACACACTGGGGTGATCCACACCAACATAATATAACCATTTCAGTCACCCAAAACGCGTTGCGCTGTCTGACAGTTGCCAGTTAAAGTAGCACTTGGCCATGTCAAAAAAGCCCAGCAGTTATCAGAGGTGGAGCTTTCAATCTGAACCACCCATTTTCAAAGCTTTACTCAGTTTACTATGTCATTAATATACCTTAGAGACGTTGTGTGGACTAGAAATGGAGTTCTGTAAAACTCCTTTATTTTTTTTTAGGAACTCCATTTCTGAAGAAAGGTTGTGTTTCACCATGTTAATGATTTTTCTTTTTTCTTTGAGGAGTGTGCAAATGGAACCAAATGGACCCGCCAGGGTCCATTTGGTTCACATTTGCACACACTCAGGAAAAAAATAATAATAAAATGCAGCTCCTGACCGATTTTGAATTTAATTTTGGGTCGAAAATGGCTCTTTCAACATCTTGGGTTGCCGACCCCTGGGTTAGGTCCTTACCTTGTCAAAGTCGTCGCGGGGTCTCTCGGGCGGCCTGGTGAAGTCGTTGCGGAAGCGGTCCTTGGGCTGGGCGTTGAACGGCAGGCCCGAGGGGGGCGGCGGCGCCGCCTTCTTCAGCACCATGGCGCGGTACAGCGGCTGCGGGGGGATGCGAACCGCCTTGCCCCAGCCCAGCTTCATCTCCATGCCCATCACCACCTTACCTGGAAGGTTCAGAAACAACATCACCAACCGTAGCAGGAGGCAAGGCAGGGGCGGATTGGCACATAGTTTCCCACCGGCACATAGCCCCCCCCCCCCCCCCCCGCAGCTGGTTAACCAGATGTAACTCTTTGAGAGCGTAAAAATGAAACCATGAAACCACCGTTTCATTTTTACACCCTCAAGAGTTAAAATATTCAGCATGTGAATTAGCCCAACTTAGTCTACACAACTAGAGATTAATGGTCATTTTGATCTGTATTGTTCCAGGCGAGCATCTAGCACATTCTAGTGCATTTTGGAAGTGCCACTAGTGCATTTTTGATCTTGGCAGTTTGCAACACTGCCAACTAGGTGGCGCAGGCCACCGGGAAAACTCCCTGTACTCCAGATGGCCAATCCGCCCCTGGCAGGAGGTCAACAGACAGGGTCATATCTAGGCATGGGGGGTGGGCGGGTAAATGCCCCCCCCCCCCCCCCCCCCCCCCCTAAATGCCCTGACTGCCCCACCAAACATGATGGCATGCAAACAACAAATTTGAAAGATATTTCAAATTAAAGTGCTTATAGTCAAAGGGGAACTTCACTCATTTTCAACATGTCATTAATATACATTAGAGATGCTGATCACACCGTGTCTTAATTGTGGATACATTAGCTGTTGTGGTCAAACACAGCACATCCTTATCCTTCCTCAAACCATCCATGCTGCTTGCTAGTACTGCTATCTTATAGCCAAACTCTCGTCAAAATGTCCAAGAAGGAAGCGCCATTATCCACCACCGCAATCTCCAAAGAGACGCCGACTTGAACCACCAGCTGGACCGCACAGAACACAACTTTGCTGTAAAGTGGCTGCTGTGCGATGTCGCTCTGAACTAAACATCGCGGCGACATGCCGAGAGTGCTCCTCGGTCGGGCAGGCCCGGAACGTGGCTCCCTTGACGAACGCAGCGAGATGTGGGGCTAGATAGGCTATGCCGCGAGCATCCAAATAATAGTCAATAATAGCCAATAAAACTGCAGTTTCATACAGTGACAAAGGATTTCAGTCACCCAGCTTTTGATAAGCACGAGAAAAGCAAAGAGCACGTCAACATAGTTGAAACAATAAATAAGGAACGTGCGTGTGTGTGTGTGTGTGTGTGTGTGTGTGTCTACCGTTCAGTGAAGCCATGGCCCGCTCTGCGTCCTTGCGCGTCATGAAGGCCACGAAGCCTCGGTTGCAGTTCCTGGCTCTCTCCTCCTCGCTGCGTGGCCACATGATCTTCACGCTGGCCAGAGGACCGTACTTCACAAACTCCTTACAGAGCAGCTCCTCGTTCATCTGGAACCAGGCACCAGCACACAGGAAGATCAGCAGGGGGGCTTCAGACCCTGTCCCATTGCCCGTCTGCAAAGCAACTGCCAGGCCATGATGTGAATGCAGCACTTACTATGGTCTGTAAAACAACTGTCCTTTACCAGGCCATGAATGCAGCATTTACTCTGGTCTGTAAAACAACTGTCCTTTACCAGGCCATGAACGCAGCATTTAGTATGGTCTGCAAAACAACTGTCCTTTACCAGGCCATGAACGCAGCATTTTGTATGGTCTGTAAAACAACTGTCCTTTACCAGACCATGAACGCAGCATTTAGTATGGTCTGTAAAACAACTGTCCTTTACCAGACCATGAACGCAGCATTTAGTATGGTCTGTAAAACAACTGCCCTTTACCAGACCATGAACGCAGCATTTTGTATGGTCTGTAAAACAACTGTCCTTTACCAGACCATGAACGCATCATTTAGTATGGTCTGTAAAACAACTGTCCTTTACCAGACCATGAACGCAGCATTTAGTATGGTCTGCAAAACAACTGTCCTTTACCAGACCATGAACGCAGCATTTAGTATGGTCTGCAAAACAACTGTCCTTTACCAGACCATGCATGTAGCATTCACTATGGTCTGTAAAACAACTGTCCTTTACCAGACCATGAACGCAGAATTTAGTATGGTCTGTAAAACAACTGTCCTTTATCAGGCCATGAACGCAGCATTTGCTATGGTCTGTAAAACAACTGTCCTTTACCAGACCATGAACGCAGCATCTGCTATGGTCTGTAAAACAACTGTCCTTTACCAGACCATGAACGCAGCATTTGCTCTGGTCTGTAAAACAACTGCATTTACCAGACCATGAACGCAGCATTTGCTATGGTCTGTAAAACAACTGTCCTTTACCAGACCATGAACGCAGCATTTGCTATGGTCTGTAAAACAACTGTCCTTTACCAGACCATGAATGCAGCATTTGCTCTGGTCAGTAAAACAACTGCATTTACCAGACCATGAATGTAACACTTACTATGGTCTGTAAAACAACTGTCCTTTACCAGACCATGAATGCAGCTTTATTACACACATTGAGAGTTTGAAAACTTGGTGCTTAGAATAAATGGATCAAAAAAAACATTTTAAAATTGTCATGACCCAAAATGGCAACTTCCTTGCCTAAATTCTTGAAGGTGTGGTTCCAGACTAGCTTAGCTCAATTTAAAGGGGAATACCACCCATTTTCAACATTTTTTTCTGAGAGCGTACAAATGCAACCATTTGGTTCCATTTGTACGCTCTCACTAAAAGACAAAAAAATCCATTAACATGGTGAAATACATTGCGATGATCTTCAAGATGTGTTTCACCATTTTAATGATTTTCTTCAGACCTCCATTTATAGGAAACACAGAATGGGGAAACGCTTTCATCATGTCCACCCAGCACCTCTAAGGTATAATAATGACATATTAGAATGCTGAAAATGGGTGGAACTCCCCT
The DNA here is from genome assembly GCA_039105355.1 of Benthosema pterotum. Classification (NCBI taxonomy): domain Eukaryota; kingdom Metazoa; phylum Chordata; class Actinopteri; order Myctophiformes; family Myctophidae; genus Benthosema; species Benthosema pterotum. The sequence goes on from CM076975.1 coordinate 2,154,037, forward strand.
TTAATTATGCCACAATCGGTTACACTAGACTACCTTGGTGCTGATTCCTCCTATGTAAAGGTTTGCGGTTTAAACAGTCCTACTCTTGGTAGTTTAACCCCGCGTTTTGGTGTTTTATCTGTTGAAAAATAGCAGATCAACAAGCTCATGTCGCGCCACCGAGTGGCGCGACATGAGCTTGTTGTTCTGCTATTTTTGAAAAATTGTGAAAATGTGCTGCAAATCTCTGAATACATTATTTTGGAAGCAAACATTTTATCTCAATTTTTTGCTTCTGGGGAACCCCGAGAACAACATGTTTTCAGATGGCGGTCTGCAGCCAAATATGGATAATTCTGGTGGTCCTTGGCTAGAAATATTCTAGCATCACTGACACAGGAGCACAGATTTTTCAGAAAAACTAGAATCTAGTGTCAGAAACTATAGAATCTAGTGTCAAAAACTCGATTCTAGCGTCAGAAAGTAGATTCTAGTGTCAAAAAGGAGATCCTAGCATCAGAAACTATCATTTAGTGTCAATAACTAGAATCTAGTGTCGGAAACTACTGTAGGATCTAGCATCAAAAGCTAGAATGTTGCTGCAGGTATAATCTGGTGTCAGGAACTACTGTATAATCTGGTGTCAGAAACTCGAATCGAGGGTCAGGACACAATGGGTTGAGCAGTCCTACCTTGGTGCTGATGCCTCCTATGTACAGGTTGGTAGTGTTGGGTACTGCCGGGTCGAACGGATCGTCGAACAACACTGGATGGGCAAACAGAGAAAGAGAAGAAAACAAAAAAGGTCAACGGCACTGCAGTTTACTTACACTCTTAACAGAGGTTCTCAACCGGTGGTCCCCGGACCACCAGTGGTCCTTGAGAAGGTTCCAGGTGGTCCCCAGGCTAAATGATGGAAAGTTGGTTAGCCAGATGTAACTCTTGAGAATGTAAAAAATGAAATCAAATGGACCCTCAAGAGTTAAAATATTCATCATCTCAATTAGCCCAAGTCTACACAACTAGAGAATGTAGAAGATTAATGGTCATTTTGGTCTCTATGTTTTGCCTGTTTTGTTTCCCAAATCCAGCCCGGAATTGTGGAAAAAAGCAAAATAAATCTTTAGGTTTGGGGTTTGTGGGGCTAGAATGTCAACAGATGGTGGTCCATGGCTCAAATGCTGAATAAATGGTGGGGCCTGGTATCAAAAAGGTTGAAAACCCCTCCTCTTAACGTAAAAACGTCCATGTCTTAGGACGGCAAGCCAACCGTGCTGTGCTGTGCTATTACGACACAAAATCTCGCACCCGAAGCTACCGGTACATGAATACAAAGCAGTATTCATTACCCAGTTCTCAGGATGGGTCTGCATCAAGGTTATACTAGTTACCTCAATTTAACTAGTATATTACCTGACACAATCTGACAAATAAATCAATGTAGGACAAAAACAAAATAACTGAAAATAAAACTAAATTAAAACATTTTCACCAAAATAAATAAAAAAATAGCAAAGACTAAAACTAACTGAATTAAAAAAAAAAAAAAAATGAAACAAACTAAGACTAAACTAAAACGAAACATAATATAGTAAGACCAACCCAGGGGCGGATTGGCACATATTTTCCCACCGGGACAATTTTGCCTTTGCCAGGGGGGGGGGGGGGCAGCTGGTTAACCAGATGTAACTCTTTGTGAGCGTAAGAATGAAACCAAATGGACCCTTGGGAAAACTCCCTGTACTCCAGATGGCCAATCCGCCCCTGCATAATATAGTAAGACCAACCTGATCTTCTGGACAGTGGCATCTCTAGATCCAGGAATCCTCCGACTCCTCCTAGCCCCCCGCCACCTCCTCCTCCCCCCCTCCTCCCCCTCCACTCACGGGGTCTCCTTTCTTCCTCTTGTGTCTCTCCTCTCGCTGCTCCTGGATTCTGAAAAACACAAGACACTTTTGGCTTTCATTGTTGCAAAACAAAGTTTATCTCGTGTGCTTGTGTGTGCTTACCCTCCGTTTATAAGCAATTATAATTATGAATTATTATATTAGTATTATAAGCAACGTTTGACTTGTTTCATTCTGTAAAGTCACTTGCAAATATTATGCTTGTTGATGGCTTTTGGAGGGCCTAAAGTGTACATGTAGAACTTATTTTAATTAAAAACGTTCATATATATATATATATATATATATATATATATATATATATATATATATATATATATATATATTCAGATCTACAAGGTAAAGCCAACTCGGGTCGTGACAAATCATGACAAAAATATCCTTTTTTTAGCACAATCAAATCATTTCTAAGCCATTTTTTTTCTTCTTGCTACTGTAATCAGATATTGTATGATAATATTGCGTGTGTCATCATGTTTTATCCCGACCCGAGATGGCTTTGTCTGCGGCGTAATCGTCTTTATATAGATCATTTTTTGGAAAAGTCTATGAGGAAAATGAATGGGGAATCCATTTCTGGAACAAGGGGTGGGACTGCTCAGCTCTATCGGTCAGCTATGGAATGCATCACACAATTGAGTTCATTTGGCTCCATGAGTACACTCTCAGAGTTACATTAACATTGATTTCACCATATCAATTAGGGGTCCCAGAGATAGAAATGTCATTGGGGTCCTTGGACCAAGCATGTCAAAACCGAAGGGCCTTGAAACTAAACAGGTCCCAAATTAACCACCGCTAAATAAAGGCACTATAGAATTACTGTTAACACACTGACCACGAGCGTGTGTTCGTCGTTTTCTGCTATAACAGGATGTGCGATGACGTCATGCTGTTTCTGGTGTCTTGACTAACCCGTCCTCTCACCATCTGAGCAAAAAGTTCCGGGTCAAAAGTCAGGAAGTGACGTCTAGCCCTAGTGAAAGTCCCAAATGAAAGTCAGCCACGGAGTCTTTATCAGACGATGCGCTCGGACTAACAGATGGATCAAAGAATGAAATCTACATTTCGTACATTACTTCGTCGTGACCGGCGTGCGGAATTTCACGGTAAGAAAACGACGAGCGCGACTTCGGCGGTCCGGGAGTTAATTTACTAATATAATATATTGTTGTTTGACGCATTCCATTAGTTCTATTACCGAGAGATTCCTTGTGATGTCATAGCAATGACAGGCACAGTAAAATTAGTTGTAAAAAGTATTTTTTCAACTAAAGAACATATTGTTTTAATTGTTCAATTCTAGTTATATAGGGCAAGTATAATGGATTTATCCATATCCATAGGCATATGTGCTTGAGATCCCTTAAAAGTCTTACTGCATGGAAAATAACTACTTTTTACTACCAGGTTACTACCATCACTGCAGCTCTATTGTTGGATTTACATTTACTGCAGAATGCCCTTCTGTCTTTACACGCTTAAATTGTCTTTTTTTGCACACAACCCACCAAATGGATGTAATGCTCCTTTAATGCTATAGTACGGTTGTAATGTTCCTTTAAACCTATGAAATGTCCGTAATGCTCCTTTAAATCAAACTCCTACTGTTTCAACTCCTCCTTGAAGAGCTCCAGGTTGCTTTTCTTCTTCTCTTCGGTTTTCTTTTTGAAGATCTGCAACATGTTAGAGACAGGAGAATATACTGTGATTCAAACGATCTTAGAAAACATGTTAGATAGAATATTAGTTCTGCTCCATAAGCTCCACTGCTTCTTCTATCATTCTGCCTTGCAGTAGAGCTATGGGGAAATTAAACGTCATCTCGCACCACCCAACCCGACCAGCCTCTCTATTCTTATTGGATGTCTCGTCAAGGCTTGACCGACAGTACTCACCAATACAAACATATGGCTTGTGTGATTAGAAAGACTACTTTCCTTAGTGGAAGCACTCTGAGCCCCCACCACAAGAAATAAATACACTGTGAGCCCCCACCACAAGAAAAAAAATACACTCTGAGCCCCACCACATGGATGAAATGTACTCTGAGCCCCCACCACAAGGAAAAAAATACACTCTGAGCCCCCACCACAAGGAAAAAATACACTCTGAGCCCCCACCACACGAATAAAATACACTCTGAGCCCCCACCACACAAATAAAATACACTCTGAGCCCCACCACACGAATAAAATACACTCTGAGCCCCCACCACAAGAAAAAAAATACACTCTGAGCCCCACCACAAGAAAAAAAATACACTCTGAGCCCCACCACACGAATAAAATACACTCTGAGCCCCACCACAAGAAAAAAAATACACTCTGAGCCCCCACCACACGAATAAAATACACTCTGAGCCCCACCACAAGAAAAAAAATACACTCTGAGCCCCACCACAAGAAAAAAAGATACACTCTGAGCCCCACCACAAGAAAAAGATACACTCTGAGCCCCCACCACAAGAAAAAAAAAATACACTCTGAGCCCCACCACAAGAAAAAAAAAAAAAACACTCTGAGGCCCTTCAACTAACGTAGTGAATTCTGCAGAGGACTATAAACTAGTCTTACAAGAGGCTGTTTGGATCATTATGAACAAATACATAAGATACCAAACAAAACACAGCAAATATATCTGGGTGTCGAAAGTCTCAAGCGATGTAGTGGAGCGGGTTAGCAAAACTATTGTTCACTTTTTGAGAAAAGCGTGAAAATTGGTACACGCATAGCCAAAGACATTCTAAAAATATTTGGATGTGGAGGCATCTTGAATTCCAAGATGGCGGCCCCCAAAATCCAAGATGTCTGCCCAGAAATGTGGTTTTTTCTGTCATAACTTGAAATGCATTGATTTTACGCCCATAGATGTATTGAACGTTAATACAAAGTTGGCCATTACGGACGATTTGGTACCAAGTACGTGTCTGTATCTCCTATGGTTCTTGAGATACAGCATATAGGCACTTTCACAGATTGAGGAGAGCAAGACATTTGTAACATTGATTCTTAAGTCAATCAAATGGTCATACAGACATGAAAATTGGTACACACACTCTGCAAACCCCACTATTTCTAAAAGTACTGCATGCCCTGCAAAATTCCAAGATGGCAGCCCCCAAAATCCAAGACGTCTGTCCAAAAATGTGGTTTTTCCTTCATAACTCGAAATACGAAGATCTTAAGCCCCATAGATGTATTGAACGTTAACTCTATGAGAGCTAACCATTCTGGGAAAACAGGTGGAAGTACTGTGCTAAGCTTTTTGAGTGATGTCACTAGGGATGTCACTAATTTAAAACAAGGCCAATAAAAAACAAAGTCCTATAGCGACATTTACATGCCATATACCGTCTGAAAGAGCACACTGGCTGCTTTCACAAGAAAAAAAAAATGCATTCATACCACCTATTGTTCAGGACTTATTGCCATTTGAATGCAATAGAGACATGAGCAGTCTTGGGGGCTGTTGTGCTTTCTTTGCAAAGACGTAACTTGAAGACCACACACACGCACACACACACACACACACACACACACACACACACACACACACACACACACACACACACACACACACACACACACACACACACACAGACACACACACACACACACACACACACACACAGACACACAAACACACACACACGACCCAGATTTTACTAACGATCGTTAGCCACCTGCCTGCCTGACTCTTCCATAATCTCTCTCTCTGTCTCCGACAGAGAGAGAGAGAGAGAGAGAAAGAGAGAGAGAAATAGAGAAAGAAAGAATGCAATCCCCATGCGAGTGCAGTCACACTGTGTCCAGATGACTAAAGTAAAATAGCCTCTTGCATTTGATGAAAAAAAAAAAAAACAAGCGATCGCTTCACAATGCTGTTTTGCTAAGAGCAGAGAGAGAGAGAGAGCGCAGGGGACTGACGAGTGCTAAGGCTCTGCTACGTCCAGCCCTCTCTCCTTGTGTTTACTTCCTCAAAGCAGGGAAAAAAATGGGTAGGGGGGCGGAGTATTGGTTGTGACGTCGTCAGGGCCTTAAAGCAACAGTATACTACAGCTCCATTAGGGATTTAATGCATACAGCTTGGGTTTTAATTGAAAAAAATATGATTGAATGATAAATGTCTGAACGACGTATATGTATGTACTTAGCCTCTAGGTGGCACTGTTCTACAACGACGTATATATACCCACTCAGCAATCATTGAGTTAATATAAAGTTGGGCATTACGGACATTTTGATACCAAGTACATGTCTCTATGTACTACGGTTCTTGAGTTACAACATATCCGTATTCATGAGGCACCAAAAGTGTAACATTTTGGCACATTTCACTATTTAACTCAAAGATCCCTTCATCACTTTCAGGAATCATTTTCAGGAAATGGACCTACATGTATCTGCTATCATAAACCCCTTCAAGTTTCTTAATTGATGAAACGGGTCGGGAGTTATTAAACCGATCGTAAAGGGCTGTTTCAGTGCTAAATTTGCTGCGTATAGTTAGCGAACATAAGCCACCCAGAAATGTCTGTCTGTGCATCCCTCCTTCACAATAAGTGTATATCTGAAGCGGACGCACCAAGTGCAGCATGTGTCCTAGTATAATGGTATAATATGCTAATAGGCGTAATAGTGTAATATATGCAATAGTGTAATAGGGCTAATAGTGTAAGCTATGCAATAGCGGTATACTGTAATAGGGAATATATGTAATAGTGTCATAGTGTAACATGTGTAATAGTGTATTAGGGTAATATGTGTAATAGTATAATAGGGCAATATGTGTAATAGTGTCATAGTGTAACATGTGTAATAGTGTAATAGGGTAATATGTGTAATAGTGTCATAGTGTAACATGTGTAATAGGGTAATATGTGTAATAGTGTCATAGTGTAACATGTGTAATAGTGTAATAGGATAATATGTGTAATAGTGTCATAGGGTAATATGTGTAATAGTGTCATAGTGTAATAGGACAATATGTGTAATAGTGTAATGGTGTAACATGTGTAATAGTGTAATAGGGTAATATGTGTAATAGTGTCTTAATGTAACATGTGTAATAGTGCAATAGGGTAATATATGTAATAGTGTCATAGTGTAACATGTGTAAGAGCGTAATAGGGTAATGTGTAATAGTGTCATAGTGCAACATGTGTAATAGGGCAATATGTGTAATAGTGTCATAGTGTAACATGTGTAATAGGGTAATAGGTTAATATGTGTAATAGTGTAATATATGTGCATTAAGGTAAGAGTGTGGTATATGAAATAGCTGTATAGTGTAATTGCCCTATTACACTATTGCACATATATTACACTATTACACGTATTAGCCTATTACACATATTACACTATTACACATATTGCACTATTACACATGTTGCACTATTACACCATTACACATGTTATACTATGACACTATTACACATATTACCCTATTACGCTATTACACATGTTGCACTATGACACTATTTCACATATTACCCTATTACACTATCACACATGTTACACCATGACACTATTACACATAGTGCCCTATTACACTATTACACGTGTTACACTATGACACTATTACACATATTACCCTATGACACTATTACACATATTATCCTATTACACTATTGCACATATTACACTATGACACTATTACACATATTATCCTATTACACATGTTACACTATGACACTATTACACATGTTACACTATGACACTATTACCCTATTACACATGTTACACTATGACACTATTACACATATTGCCCTATTACACTATTACACATATTACCCTAATGCACTATTACACATGTTACACTATGACACTATTACATATATTACCCTATTACAGTATACTGCTATTGCATATATTACACTATTAGCCCTATTACACTATTACGCCTATTAGCATATTATACCATTATACTAGGACACATGCTGCACTTGGTGCGTCCGCTTCAGATATACACTTATTGTGAAGGGCAGATGCACAGACAGACATTTCTGGGTGGCTTATGTTCGCTAACTATACGCAGCAAATTTAGCACTGAAACAGCCCTTTACGATCAGTTTAATAACTCCTGACCCGTTTCATCAATTGAGAAACTTGAAGTGGTTTATGATAGCAGATACATGTAGGTCCATTTCCTGAAAATGATTCCTGAAAGTGATGAAGGGTTAAATAGGTTAAAGTCTTTGAGTTAAATAGTGAAATGTGCCAAAATGTTACACTTTTGGTGCCTCATGAATACGGATATGTTGTAACTCAAGAACCGTAGTACATAGAGACATGTACTTGGTATCAAAATGTCCGTAATGCCCAACTTTATATTAACGTTCAATACATCTATGGGGCTTAAGATCTTCGTATTTCGAGTTATGAAGGAAAAAACACATTTTTGGACAGACATCTTGGATTTTGGGGGCTGCCATCTTGGAATTTTGCAGGGCATGCAGTACTTTTAGAAATAGTGGGGTTTGCAGAGTGTGTGTACCAATTTTCATGTCTGTATGACCATTGGATTGACTTAAGAATCAATGTTACAAATGTCTTGCTCTCCTCGATCTGTGAAAGTACCTATATGCTGTATCTCAAGAACCGTAGGAGATACAGACACGTACTTGGTACCAAATCGTCCGTAATGGCCAACTTTGTATTAACGTTCAATACATCTATGGGCGTAAAATCAATGCATTTCAAGTTATGAAGGAAAAACCACATTTCTGGGCAGACATCTTGGATTTTGGGGCCGCCATCTTGGAATTCAAGATGCCTCCACATCCAAATATTTTTTAAATGTCTTTGGCTATGTGTGTACCAATTTTCACGCTTTTCTCAAAAAGTGAACAATCTGCCCTAATAAGAGAGCTAAACCGCTCCACTAATGGTACTGTGGCGTATATACTGAGATTTATAATGCTAGTACATGTGAATTTCTGATGTAATGTACTGTATTATAGTACAGCGTACATGGCGGGCTGTATATTGAGATGGCAGGTGTGTGACAGTAATAAGGACAAATAAATCACATTTTCTACGTTGTCAGAGCACAGGAGAAATCGCTACAGCCTCAGTAATAAATTAAGTGAAATTATGGTATTTTATGACACCGCTCTGATAAGGATCGCATTGACAGCTGCAATACCCTGCTCTAACAAAGCCTTTGTGCGGCCGATGTTTCATTCGGGGGGCATGAAATTTGCAGTCCCCGTGGGTCTCTATAGACCAGGGTTTTTTCAAACGGTGGTCTGGGGATCACCAGTGGTCCTTGAGAGGGTTCCAGGTGGTCCCCAGTTAAGTTGGTTAGCCAGATGTCACTCTCGAGAGTGTAAAAATGAAACCAAATGGACCCGCAAGGGTCCATTTGGTTTTAAGTTGGTTAGCCAGATGTAACTCTCGAGAGTGTAAAAATGAAACCAAATGGACCCGCAAGGGTCCATTTGGTTTCATTTTTACACTCTCGGGAGTTAAAATATTCATCATCTGAACTAGGCCAAATCTAGAGAACTAGAGATCTAAGGTTTGCCTGTTATGTTTCCAGCCTGATAAAAAAGAAGATATCTTTGGGTTGTGGGTCTGCGGTGGGGCTAAAATGTCATCACATGGTGGTCCGTGGCTCGAATGCTGAATAAATAGAGGTCCCTGGGGGTCAAAAAGGTTGAAAACCCCTGCTGTAGACAGACTCACAGGCCGCTTGGCGTCCATGACAGGCTGCGGTGCTGGCGCCCCCTGCTGCTGGGAGGTGGTGGTGCTCAACTTGGCAGGACGATACAGTTTGTTTTTATTGACCTCTGCTGCTTCCTCCTCTGTAAACACATGTTATGATTATTAATATTATGAATCATCAGAATAATAATTAGCGATGTCCCGTTACCGTATCGGTATAGGAAAAAAAAAAAAAAATATATATATATATATATATATATATATATATATATATATATATATATATATATATATATATATATATATATATATATATATATATATCCCTATAATAAGGGTAATAATGATAATAAGGGTAATAATAATATGTGTATGTATGTGTATGTGTCCTCTTTGAACGGTGTGATGGCACAGTGCCAGCAGCCTCCGTAGCAGCACGGTATAGAGCCTGTACTGTATATAGCAGCCAGGGAGGACGCTTTCTGACTATATCCACCTACAGTAGTACTCGCACACATGGCGCCAACCCGGAAATGTTGATCAGTAGTGGATCTAAATCGAAATATCCAGGCTTTCATCTTTGTTGGTTGGGAATGGGGGGGGACATTTTAACTCTACTCTAGTGGTAGTGTCCTGAACGCGTTTTGGTGTTTTATCTGTTGAAAAATAGCAGATCAACAAGCTCATGTCGCGCCACCGAGTGGCGCGACATGAGCTTATTGTTCTGCTATTTTTGAAAAATTGTGAAAATGTGCTGCAAATCTCTGAATATGTTATTTTGGAAGCAAACATTTTTAACTCAATTTTTTGCATCTGGAGAATCCCTAGAACAACATGTTTTCAGATGGGGTTCCGCAGCCAAATATGGATAATTCTGGTGGTCCTTGGCTTGGCCTTGGACACAGGAGCACAGATTTTTCAGAAAAACTAGAATCTAGTGTCAGAGACTATAGAATCTAGTGTCAAAAACTCGATTCTAGCGTCAGAAACTAAATTCTAGTGTCAAAAGTAGAACCTACTCTTCAGAAACTATAATTTAGTGTCAATAACTAGAATCTAGTGTCGGAAACTACTGTAGAATCTAGTGCGAAAAGCTAGAATGTTGCTGCAGCTATAATCTGGCGTAAGGAACTGCTGTATAATCTGGTGTCAGGAACTCAAATCGAGGGTCAGGACACAATGGGTTAAAAATGTTTGAGCCAAACCAGCTCCTACTGGAAGCGAGACTGACAAAAGTGATGACTTGTCTTCCAGGAACATGGAAACAATTCAGAAGTGCACAAAAGAACTATAGTCAATGATAAAAAACAGCTAAAATGAACTTGGGAGAGCGCCAATTGTTTTTATTGACTGTTGGAAAAAATAAAATGGCTGCCAAAAATGGCTCATACTGCTCACCTAATTGATCAAACACTTTTGTTCAAATCCAATGTAGGACCAAGGCTAAGTCAGACATCCATCCACCCATCCTGTTTAATTTTAGTTTTTTTATACAATTTATAGCTTCAAATTGACCTATGGCTTGTTCGGTTTGCCCCATTTGTTTGGAGAGATCTCTCTCTCTACCTTTGGTAGCGTTCACAATCCCTCCTCGTACAAACGTCTTCACGGCACTCTTGTTGTTGCTTTCGAACGACGCCAGAAACTCTTCAAAGACCTCTGCCGCTTTCTCCTGTTCCTGAAGAAAATAAATGCAAACAATATATAGGCACATCTTCAGAATACAATATATGTCCTTGATTTCACATGTACGCATGTATGTATGTATGTTGATTTCCTTCTCAATTACACAGATACACAGATGTGCATTACTACATTCACTCATTCACACATACACGATTGCACCGCGGATAAAGCCAACTCGGGTCGTGACCTCTGGAGTGAGTGTGGAACTATAGCGGTCCTCTGGAGTGAGTGTGGAACTGTAGCGATCCACAGGAGTGAGCGTGGAACTATAGTGGTCCTCTGGAGTGAGTGTGGAACTATAGTGGTCCTCTGGAATGAGTGTGGAACTATGGCGGTCCTCTGGAGTGAGTGTGGAACTATAGCGGTCCTCTGGAGTGAGTGTGGAACTATAGCGGTCCTCTGGAGTGAGTGCGGAACTATAGCGGTCCTCTGGAGTGAGTGTGGAACTATAGCGGTCCTCTGGAGTGAGTGCGGAACTATACACCGCGTTCCAAATTATTATGCAAATCATGTTTTTGTTTGATTTTCCAACATATTTGATGCAAATGATGATCAGCATAATTTTCAAGTCATTAGCTGTCAATTTTTATTTCAAATGTTATTGAACAAACCTACTAATGAAAACAGAATTTATATAATAAATTAAAAACTTGGAAAAGTGCGTTTCGCACTGTTCCAGATTATTATGCACATCATAGTTTGTGCATAAGACATTTTCTAGTTTGTAAAGAACTGAAAATAGTCATTTATTGAATTCATAGCAATAATGAGGTCATATGTACTGGGAAAAAAAGCTATTTCAATCCATAACATCTTAACAGGTCAAGTTACATGCTAACATAGGACCCCTTGTTTGATAGCAGCTTGCGTCCATCAAACTTGTGAGTTTATGGAGAGTTTCTGCTTGAATGTCTTTGCAGGATGTCAGAACAGCCTCCCAGAGTTGCTAATTGGATGTGAACTGCCTCCCACCCTCATACTGTACATGAAGACCATTTTTCAAAACAGTCTTGTTCACTGATGAGTGCCATGCAACCTGGATGGTCCAGATGGATGGAGTAGTGGATGGTTGGTGCATGGCCACCATGTCCCAACAAGGCTGTGACGTCAGCAAGGAGGTGGCGGAGTCATGTTTTGGGCCGGAGTCCTAGGGAAAGACCTGGTCGGCCCCTTTAGATCTTTCGCTCGAGGATGCTCCAGACATTCTCAATAGGATTGAGGTCAGGGGGAGGGGGGGATGGGGGCCACACCATGATTTTTTTTCCCCTTTTATGCCCATAGCAGCCAATGAAGCTGAGGTATTCCTTGCAGCATGAGATGGTGCATTGTCGTGCTTGAAGATGATTTTGTTTCAGAAAGCATGATTCTTCGCTTTTGTACAGTGGAAGAAAGTGGTCAGTCAGAAACTCAACATATTCTGCAGAAGTCATTTTCACACCTTCAGGGACCCTAAAGGGGCCGACCAGATCTTCCCCTAGGATTCCGGCCCAGAACATGACTCCGCCACCTACTTGCTGACGTCGCAGCCTTATTGGACGGCACTCATCAGTGAACAAGACTGTTTGAAAATTGGTCTTCATGTACAGTATGAGGGTGGAAGGCAGTTCACATCCAAGCAGCAACTCTGGGAGGCTGTTCTGACATCCTGCAAAGACATTCAAGCAGAAACTCTCCATAAACTCACAAGTTTGATGGACGCAAGCTGCTATCAAACAAGGGGTCCCATGTTAACATGTAACTGGACCTGTTAACATGTTTTGGATTGAAATAGCTTTTTTTCCCAGTACATATAACCTCATTATTGCTATGAATTCAACAAATTACTATTTTCAGTTCTTTACAAACTAGAAAATGTCTTGAAACTATGATGTGCATAATAATTTGGAACAGAGCTTTTTAAGTTTTTTAATTTATTTTCTAAATTCTGTTTTCATTAGGAGGTTTGTTCAATAACATTTGAAATAAGAATTGACAGCTAATGACTTGAAAATTATGCTGATCATCATTTGCATCAAATATGTTGGAAAATCAAACAAAAACATGATTTGCATAATAATTTGGAACGCGGTGTAGCGTTCCTCTGGAGTGAGTGTGGAACTATAGCAGTCCTCTGGAGTGAGTGTGGAACTGTAGCGATCCACTGGAGTGAGTGTGGAACTATAGCGATCCTCTGGAGTGAGTGTGGAACTATAGCGGTCCTCTGGAGTGAGTGTGGAACTATAGCGGTCCTCTGGAGTGAGTGTGGAACTATAGCGGTCCTCTGGAGTGAGTGTGGAACTATAGCGGTCCTCTGGAGTGAGTGTGGAACTATAGCGGTCCTCTGGAGTGAGTGTGGAACTAGCAGCCCTTCTGGAGTGAGTGTGGAACTGTAGCGATCCACTGCAGTGAGTGTGGAACTGTAGCGAGCCACTGCAGTGAGTGTGGAACTGTAGCGATCCACTGCAGTGAGCGTGGAACTATATCGGTCCTCTTTATCGTGAAAGTTACCCAGTTTAGGACCACCCCGATTGGTCCTACACTACAATGGGTGTTTGAAGAACTCCCACATTGAGCTAGACAAGGCTAGGGTTAGGTTAGGTAAGCACAGCAGCGCCGCCACCTCCACTCTCGGTTCATCCTACCTTCTTCTTGAGCTCCTCTTGTTCTCTCTTGGTCAGCGTCTTGATGGCACCAAGCGCCTTGCCCTTCCTGTCGGCCATGATGCTTAAGCTAAAACACAAAAAGAGTAATACGTATACCATATATTATTTAAAAAAAAGCTTACTCAAATATCCGCCCACTACCCAAAAACAGTTCTGACAGACTGACACTACCGTACTTTGCTTAAAAGGTAGTATAGGCTATTATAGTCTTTAAGTCAAAAATAAAAACAAATAAAAAGCAGTACCTTTAATAACCGCCTCATCCAAATAAAAATAATTATCGCACAGCAATCAGTTACCGTTACTCTTTTTTGGGGTTTTTTTTGCTACCAGAGAGGCACTGTCAGAGAGGTTTAAGTCTTTAACACTGTTTGATGACAACATCAAGTTATGGCTCCAGACGACACATTTTGAATGACACACTAAAGACAATACATGTTTTCATGGGATAAAAAGGAGAATCGCATGAGCATTGTGAACTCAATTGCAGTGGAGGAAAATCCAGATTCTCTTTTGAGTTAAGAATGAGTAGAGTAGAAGTGGCCCACAACATGGACTGGAAGGTAGGGGTAAATTATTCAGTGATATATATATATATATATATATATATATATATATATATATATATATATATATATATATATATATATATATATATATATATATATATATTTTTTTTTTTTTTTTTTTTTTTTTTAGTGAATTATTTATGCTTCATGCCAGAAAGACTGTCTGACTTTGATTGTGTCCATATTGTTTAGAATTGCTATACAATATTTTTAAAGCAATACAAAGTCACACAGTGCAAACTTCCATTAACTTTTGTATTACTATAAATAAAAAGTATAAAACTTTATTTATTTGTCATTTGTAATGGACACAATTAAGGAACGCCCAGGGTCGGTTCTAGGCCATAAGTGGGCGCATAATATATGTGCTCGCTTAGGGCCACAAATTAGTAGGGGGGGCATATCACAGGCAGAGCCTTATAGTGAGAGAGTTGCGATATTGAGGGTTCAGAAACCGGAGTGGAACAAGTGACTATACAGAGCCTCTCCAAGTCCTAACTGCAATTGGGAATACATTGTTTTCAACGAGTACGGCGCAATGTCCATCTATATGCCAGAACACTGTTTATTAAAAAAAAGTGCACTATCCACATGGTTCACACATGCATTAAACAAATAAAAATGCTAAATAGTTACCGGTACGTATGCGTTTCAAATTAATCCACCTCAGCTGCAATTGAAAAAGTCCCAAGTCGCTGTATGAAATTCCAAAGAGTTCTGTTGCGGTTACGTGTTTTTAATCATTTTCCCCAGAAATCTTTTCTTACATCCACACGCTGTTTACTAGCTTCGGCGATAACTGATAATCCGAGGTGACAACGTGAGGGACGCTACATCTGATATCTAGTCACCGACAGCGTGTGGATGTGGGAGAAGATCACTCAGGAAAATTATTAAAAATACTTAACGGCATCAGAACTCTTTGGAACTTTGTACACCGAGTCACCGACTAGTGACCTTCTCAAATGCGGCTGAGGCGGATTCACTTGAAACGTGTACGGAAATACGGACTGCAAGTTGAAATCAAAGGCGGTAGTTCACTTTCAACCGCAATTAGGGCGGATGGATAAGGGACCCCCCCCCACGATAACGACAACCAGCTAGAACATACCTGGGCATCATGCGGCCCGGGGGCCAAATGCGGCCCTTTGGCTGACTCTGACCGGCCCGGGGACCACCAGTGGTCCTTGAGAGTGTTCCAAGTTAAATGTGGAAAGTTGGTTAACCAGATGTAACTCTTTGAGAATGTAAACATGAAACCAAATGGACCCGTTTCATGTTTACACTCTCAAGAGTTAAAATTCATCGTCATTTTTTATCTATGTTTGCATGGTTTGTTTCCCAAACCCAGCCTGAAATTGTGAACAAAAACAAAAGAAATCTTTAGTTTTGGCGTCTGTGGGGCTAAAATGTCATCAAATGGTGGTCCTCTGTGGCTCAAATACTAGATAAATAGAGGGCCCCGGTATCAAAATGTTTGGTCTTATGCTTACTTTTGTCTTGAAATTAAATTAATACAACCCAGACTTTAGTTCAGCCTTTAGTCTTGGCCCTCCACAATATTTTATGTATCTCATGTGGCCCCTTGGGAAAAATAATTGCCCACCCCTGAGCTAGAACGTGTGTCCCGGATCCAGGGGCTGCTCATAGGTAACATATCTACTGTGGGTTTTTATTAAACAAATGCTTTGCAGATGGAAAGAGGATAAGTCAAGCTTTCCCTACAGCTGCAATGTTGGTGAGTTTAATTTTGATTAATAAAAGCAGATCGCAGATGAAAATTGAGGGTGTGGGAAGCCAGTGGAGGGTTAGCCGCAATACAACTCTAGATTATTTTACAAAAGACATGAATCTAGGGTTGCAATTGACTCCCCATGACACGAATTTTCATCTGTGATCGGTTTGTATTAAACAACGTTAAACTGACCACCATTGCAGCTGTAGGGACAGTTTGTTTTATGATTTGCAAATGATGTAATTATATTTATGACTTGAAAATAGCTGAATAGTTTCTCCAATAGCACCTCTTTCACATAGCCTACTGCTACAGACATTCTTGCGATATTTAAATAATAGCACATCATACATATTCCAGAGATTAGAGGTGTCACTGAACAATAGTTTAAAGCACTTGCCACGTTGTATATACACCTAAAATAGTCACGATATTCACGGCGCTCTCGTTCAAAATAATATATTCCAAACGCCAGTTAGACACAACTGCTTCTCCATGGGGTCACGTGACCAGGCTACTTCCTGTCTGAGCCTGCACCCCTATAGAGAAGAGATATATATGTGTACCCCCGTGATGACGCAACTCTTCCTAATATAAGGCTCTGGACCCTGCGTAATATCCCTGCCTCACCTCTCAGTCCCTGGAACTGCTGCTTTGGTTGGAAGGGTAACCTTATAAAACCTGTTCCCATACAAACACAACACAGTCACAACAGAACCGACCAACTAAAAGAACAAGTGAGCCCACTAGATCAGGGGTTTTCAACCTTTTTGACCCCAGGGACCACCATTTATTCAGCATTTGAGCCACGGACCACCAGTTTATGGCAATCTAGCCCCACAGTCCCCAAACCTAAAGATTTCTTTTGCTTTTGTCCACAATTCCAGGCAGGAATTGGGAAACAAAACAGGCAAAACATACAGATCAAAATGACCATTAATCTCCTACGTTCTCTAGTTGTGTAGACTTGGGCTAATTAAGATGATGAATATTTTAACTCTTGAGAGTGTAAACATGAAACCAAATGGACCCGCAAGGGTCCATTTGGTTTCATTTTGACGCTCTCAAGAGTTACATCTGGTTAACCAACTTTCCATCATTTAGCCTGAGGACCACCTGGAACCCTCTCAAGGACCACTGGTGGTCCCCGGACCACCTGTTGAAGACCCCTGCACTAGATGTTTAAATGCAACTTAAATGTTTTGTATTTACTCACGTTTGTGTTGGATCCCAGTGAGTCAAAGAGGAGGAGGTGATGGCGGGCTGACGAATATTTAAGATAACTGATATAAAGACCCCCAGAACCAGCAATATAAAGATCTTATAGTGGCATATGTGTGTGTGTGTGTGTGTGTGTGTTTTCCTTTCCTAAAGGCCTGCTAACACACTGTAGAATGGACCTTAGAAAAGGTCTGTGCATTTATGGAGATCACAGCCTATTTATGGTCAATGATCATGATAATAACAACAAGGTTAATGCTTTTGTTGATGTTTTTCGGAAGGTGTGTGTGTGTGCGCGTGTGTGTGTTGCAAGGCAGCATAAATGCACGTAAAACACACATACAGACACACACACACACACTCATCCAGCATGCTATGTGCAGCAGCAGCAGATCAGCATCATTTCTAGGCTTGTTGTGTAGATATTGTGTTTTAGGGTTAGTGGTATAAAAGTGTAGATGTGTAGATATGCTCCGTGCTGTATATATATATCCTCCGGTTGCAGATCCTATAATGTTTATAGATCAGTGCTGCTAATATAAAGCTTGTTACATTGTATCGACGCTGTAGGCAGAACGTTGCTACTGCTAAGTCTTCACTCACAACACTGCTCTGGGTTGCCAGGTCTGCTGGTTGGTTGGGAGAGAAATAAGTGTATAGAAATGAATGAAAGTATCCTTGCCAGGCCGTGATGTGATGAGGCCCAGCTGAGCCATTGAGGCCCATGTAGGCAGACTCCATATACATTTTCGCTTCTACCCCCAATCCCTGTTCTGGGGCAAGTAGGGCAATAGGATAGAATGGGACTTTGTCAACAGGGACAGTGCAGCTCTCCACTACCGGTTCAGTTTGCCCCAGAGCGGGAGGGTCTATGTCGCGCCGTTGGTACCCCCTACATGGGCAGAACTGCAAAGAAACACATATATGGGCATACTCCAAATTTGGGCACGAGCTGTGGTTGCTTCCTGTGAAATTACATTTTGGTGGGATATGAGCAAAAATAATTAAGTCAGTTGTTTGTACCAAATAAACCAAATAAATAACTACACTTTAGAAAGAGGCCAAATAAACAACTTCACTTTAGAAACAATGCCAAATAAACAACTACATTGTAGTACTAGTACCCAACTATCCTACAATTTAGAAGCAAGACCAAAATAAACACACTTAACAAGAACCAAGCCAATATAATCGCTTATACTAGCCAAACATGGCAACCCTGATGGGGACCAATGTTGCCACGTATTCAGTATTAAGAGAGAAACAAGCAACCAGGTCTATGAAGTGTCTTTTCAAAAGCAGTGGTTAGTTTTCAAAGTGGGACCCGGGGACCCACAGTGGTCCTTGAGGGAGTTCCAGGGGGTCCCAGTCAAATAACACTTTGGAACCAAATGGACCCTTATGGTTCTGTAGCTGTAGCTGGCACATGTTTTAAAATTGGGGTCCACTGTCCAAAATTAGTGTTAATTTGGACGTCCTTGGCATGAAAGCGTTTGAGAAGTGTTTTATGTAGCTCTTTAAAGACATTAAATGATCATATTTACAAGCCGACTTAAAGAGGAGCCATTAGCCTGAAGTCGCTTATAGTAAGCAGACTTGGCAACTGATGGGGGCGTGGGGTACATTTTTGCCTTTACATAGGCTGCCGTTACATGCACAGAATCTATTCGGAATATCTATAATAAAAAGAGGATGAAGGGGGGGGGGGGGGGGGGCGTGGCGCAGGCTGGTGCGGGAAGTTTCACATGTGCAGTGTAAACAGGAACTGCAATGATGGAATGTACCAGCATATATATATATATATATATATATATATATATATATATATATATATATATATATATATATATATATATATATATATATATATATATATATATATATATATATATATATAAAGAGAATAATATGATGCTTCTGTCTTTATTTTAAAGGTAGGGGAAGTGATTTCACTTTTCAGATATCACCCAATTTTTTTTTTTTCTGTTAAAATGCTCTATTATAAGGTGTGGAAACCACATATGGAGTTTCCCCCTCCCCCACGTTAGCAGAGGAGCTAATAAAAGTTCCCCAGGTTGTGTCGAATTCTCCTCCAATCAGGAGCGAGCAGCAGGTTCACATAGTGTAGCTACTGTTGGACGCCCCTAGTGCACCAGGCTGGTACTACACTATGAATTTCAAATCACTTCCCCTACCTTTAAATGCTTACAGTTTACAGACTGACCTGTGATGCATTGTTTGCAAAGGCTTAAAAACCATAAGCATAAAAGCATAAGCCCTTTTGCTGAATTAATCTTGTGTGTGTGTGTGTGTGTTTTTTATATTGTGATTAATTACACAGATTGAAGTCAAGACAATATTTTATTTACAGTATGGTTTGGAGAAAAAAAAAGGTTAAGTAAGTGTGTGTGTGTGTGTGTGTGTGTGTGTGTGTGTGTGTGTGTGTGTGTGTGTGTGTGTGTGTGTGTGTGTGTGTGTGTGTGTGTGTGATTGATTAACAAGACTTAAAGGTAGGGGAAGTGATTTGAAATCCATGGTGTAGTACCAGCCTGGTGCACTAGGGGCCCCCAAAAGTAGCTACACTATGTGAACCTGGTGCTCTCTCCTGATTGGAGGAGAATTGTGGTGACCTGGGGAACTTTTATTAGCTCCTCTGCTAACGTGGGGGGGGGGGGGGGGGACTCCATATGTGGTTTCCACACCTTATAATAGAGCATTTTAACAGAAAAAAAATTGGGTGATATCTGACAAAAGTGAAATCACTTCCCCTACCTTTAAGACTGGATGTCTAACACAACAAAAAGGGTATTTAACACCCTGGTGCTTTGTGCCCCATGTCGCACAAGACTAATTTCCCCTGGGAGCCATGAAAGTGTATTTTTTTATTTTTTACCCAAATTCACTTTTTAACATATTGATACAGTTCAAACTTTGATCTTACTATTCATCCGAACAGTTAGATGATTTGGAGAAGTTAAATTTATTTGCCAAAAACGCGACTTATAATCGGTACTTTAGCGTCTTTTTTGTGGGTGGGAGAGGGGCGACTCGGCGAATTGCATACATGATTGTGATTGGTCACACTTGGTCACTCGGTCTCTGGTTACAGCAGAGTCCCAGTGCATTACAAGACACCCCGCAGCCCGCAATGATGTTGTTGTTTTTAAGCCAGAGCTGCGCTGTTTACACCCAAATAATGTCACTTTTCCGATGTACTTCCAAAGTAGTTCGTCCTCCCTGCATGGTGTGTGCGTGTGCGTGCGACGCATGGCTGCATTGCATGAATGAGCGACGGACGGCTCGTTCCGTCGTATTTACTTAAAGATTGTCATCCTAGCATTGTTGACAAAAGTAAAAGAAATCTTTACCCAGATAGCAACATGCATTGATTCAACCAAAATTCAACGTTGAATCAATTCATTTTGCTATCTGGGTAGCTTTGGGGTCTATCCAGTGCTTAATTTGTAACTCGGGTGCGTGCACGTGCGCGCACCCGCGCACCGAAAAAAAAAACATGCGCAGAAAAGTCGATTTTTTGCAGAAGATTATTGTGTGTGTGCGTGCGTGCATGCATGCGTCTCTCTCTCGTGTCTGTGAGAGAGAGAGAGAGAGAGAGAGAGAGAGAGAGAGAGAGAGACGCACTATGGCACACACACTTTGTAAAGAGCCGATCCACAAGCACAAATGCGTCGCGCAGTGTGCTTGTGACCACAAAATGTAGGGGTCCGGCTGCTTCCTGGGTACCTTTTAATCATTATTATAGCGATCATATTCCACCGTGCCTCGCGAGGGAGGGGGAGACGGTCAGCCGGTGGGAGCAGCAGCAGCAGTAGCAGCAACAGCCCAGCCATAACAGCCCAGGAGGCAACGTGTGAGAACTGTGAAGTGAACTGTGTGTGCCTGAGCTGCGAGCGACCAAATCCCTCCCCGACTCTCGATAAACATCCCATAATAGCTGGGAAGGCTCGGCGGCCTCAGCCAATAGAGTGGTATCCTATAGCAACGACTGAAATGAGCGGGGATGTATTGGCTGGATTGCCACTCATTTCTCCCGGATAGGTCTCTGCAGGTGGGGGAGCGCCACCTGCAGGTGGGGGAGCGCCACCTGCAGGTGGGGGAGCGCATGTGGAGCAAGGGGGAGCGGCGCTCCGCCTTGCTCCGGCAGAAATTAACCCCTGGGTCTATCAAATAGTGGTCCGTCGCTCAAATTCTCAATAAATAGTGGGGCCCTGGTATGAAAAGGTTGAAAACCACTGATAGACTGTATACAGTTAGCCTACAGTTTGTGGGGGTGGTTAGGGTATTTAAATGAGGCATTATGGGTGGAGTGGATGACCATTGTCACCTCCCATTGTTAACACCCACTTCTACTCTTCTGCAGGTGTGAACATTTTCTACAACTTCAAATGGCATTTTCTCAGTTTTCCTATTTTGGGACACCCAGATTTAAATGCTCACAGAAGCATAGTAGCTTTCAATGCATTGACCACAAAGTACACCAAAGTAGTACTTAGTTTGGCCAAGGTTTGGCAGGTCAGTTAGCTACTTAGCTTCATGTGCTACTCACGGTGTGTGCATATACTACTCACCATTCAGCTGGAGGTAGTTTTCGATCCACATATTCACATATTCCACATATTCTCTTTTAAATCTGTGCGCAAGAGTGCTGTTGATCTTCTTCTTCTTCTTCTCTCGGGCTAATGGTGGGTCGCAACCAACTTAAAGATGCATGTCGCCACCTACTGTACAAGAGTATGCAACATTATGTCAATTTTCCCATTTACCGGTAGTCAAATTCTGCTTATGAGATTAGTTCAGTTCAGTTCAGTTCAGTTCAGTTCAGTTCAGTTCAGTTCAGTTCAGTTCAGTTCAGTTCAGTTCAGTTCAGTTCAGTTCAGTTCAGTTTATTTCAGCATCTGGACATAATTACAATCTATATCAAAATATATATATACTATGTCTATATATAAACGCACATTGTTACATAATTTTTTGTTTTTTGTTTTTTCATTTTTGTTATCAATACAAATATATATAAATAAATATAGAATGCAAATAAATAAAGGGTAATGTATAGTATATATACATGTATATACACAGACAAATATATATATATATATATATATATATATATATATATATATATATATATATATATATATATATATATATATATATATATATATATATATATATATATATACATATATATATATATATATACAGATATATATAAATAAATGTACGTGCAATAAGTATGTATATTATATTTGTTCCCTGAGTGTCCATACAGACGTCATTCCAGTGCTGAAAAGGGCTAGGGTGAAGCCAAAAGGCTTGTCGGGCCTAACCTGCCCCAGAGGTCCTTCCACTGTCCAGTGGACTGTGTGTCCATGGCATAGACGGGTGTCCGTCTACACCCATTCCGTCCATTATTTCCGCTTACGGTCATAGACTCAAATTCACAATTAACATGCACCATAACAGTGAACTTCCATTCAGCTGTGATTGCTCGTCATTATCCTCCCAAACCAAAACCAAATTAACCAGATGGCGAAGAGCATTTCAGGTACCTTACTTCTCAGCCTTGTTGCGATACAAAGTTTGGTATGCATATCTATGCTAATAATGTAGTATATAATAGTATAGTATAGTATAGTATAGTATAGTATAGTATAGTATAGTATAGTATAGTATAGTATAGTATAGTATAGTATAGTATAGTATAGTAAAGTAAAGTATAATAGCGCATAATATAATATAATATAATATAATATAATATAATATAATATAATATAATATAATATAATATAATATAATATAATATAATATAATATAATATAATATAATATAATAGTAAAGTATAGTATAATATAGTATAGTATAATATAGTATAGTGGTGCGTAATATAATATAGTATGATATGGTATATTATAATGCAATAAGGTATTGTGTGGTATAGTTTAATAATGTTAATAATAATAATAATAATAATAATAATAATAATAATAATAATAATAATAATAATAATGATTTATAATGTTAATTATCTAGTACAATAGGACACTACTGGTGTTAAACTTCTTACTCATCTGCATTGCTGTATCTATGGAACATGGATTTCTTCACTCTAGCCTTGAACACATTCACGTTTTCACTACATTTGATTTCATCCCCCAACTCATTCCACAGAGTGGCTCCATATGAAGAGATACTCCTCACCTTCAAGCCTGTACGCATCACAGGTTTCTTGAAGTTTAATGGGCCTCTAAGATTGTACCCTCCTTCCTTATTGAGGAATTTGGCTTGTACGTTTGCCGGTAATTGGTTATTTCTTGCTTTATACATGACTAGTAGAATTTTTAGTTTAACTATATCTAAGAACTTTAGTAAGTGTGATTGTAATAAATAAAATGACAAAAAGCTTGGTCTTCCTGACCACCGCTACGTCCTTTCCCTCTGCCCCAAGAATCCCCAACAACCTCCACTCCCGTCCTGTATCATGCACATTGCTCTGCAGCATCATTCTCTCCTCTGAATACTTAATACAATTCATTATAACATGCCGGACATCCTCAACTTCACCACAAATGTCACACTTATTGTTCTCCGCTTTCCCCATAATAAACAGAGCGCTTTTCAGCCCCAGTGTGCACCACCCAGAGTCTTTGTAATAGCTCTTTCCTCCTGTCTATTTCTTCCACAATAGTCCTTAAGTATAACTGACTTTTGAATATTGTAGTAGCCCCGGGCTTTCTGTTCTTCATCCCACCATTTTGCCATATTTCCATTCCTTTCTTTTTAATCAAGGCTTCCCGCTCACCCTTTCCAAACAGAACTTTGATCTCCACCTCCTGCTTGGTGGCCGCTTTAGCCAGCCTATAAGCCATTTCATTTCCCTTCAGCCCCTTATGTGCCGGCACCCACCCACCCTAACAAGAGCTGTTTAATTTCAATAATTAAGTCCTCTCTAACAGACTTTCCGGTCTGCAGGCTTTTCAGAACTGCTAGGGAGTCTGAGCATATCACCACCCGCTCTGGCCTGACCTCCTCCACCCATTGAAGGCCCAAAGTTATCGCCACTGCCTCCGCTGTGTAGACCGAAAGCTTATTTGGAATTATTTTAACTATATTAACATTAAAGTCCAGAACAACCACTCCTACTCCCACTCTTTAGATGGGTCTAAAGATGAGCAGCATAGGGTGGGAAAATCTGCTGGTAATTATAAAAGGTCTGTGTGAAGTGCATGTCTGCACACTCTCCTATCTCCACTTCCTGCCATTCACTTTTCTTTTCTACCATGGCCAGGTGACCAGGTTAACTTTATTAACCGTTATTGTCTCATCATTAGCCTTGCACTCATGATTACAGACATTCTGGCTCACCAACCCTATTGATCCTTGACTTTGGGGCTGAGCGTCCGCTGTCACCCTCCTATCAGTTCTGAGGTGAGCCCCTGTCGCCTTCACCTCCTTAATTGCTTCAGCATACGACATTTCCTTTGTTACTTTAATTTTCTGGGCCTCCATGGCTTCTCTCTGCACCACAGACCCCCCATATGCTGCACTGTGGTCCCCTCCACAATTGCAGCACTTAACTTGGGCACCCTCCTCACATTTCCCATATTCATGTGGCCCACCACACCTGGCACACCTTAGCTTCCCTTTACATTGCTGGGCCGTGTGTCCCACTCTTTGACATGCATAACATCTCAGGGGTTTGGGGATAAACTCCCTCACACTAAAGTTTAGAAAGCCTATTTGCACCGCTTTAGGGAGAACCCTTTCAAACTGTAATATTACCGACAGCGTGTCCTTGGTCGTTCCGTCTCTCTTGCTCGTCAACCTGGTAGCCTCAACATCTTTACCTCCCTTAACCTCCATCTTCACCTCATCCATAGACATATCAATAGGGACTCCTGATATATCCCCTCTTATCTTAGCAAACGCTCCAGGGATATATGCCTTAAGTGCTTGGCCATCAAGAGAATCCATCTTAATAATCTGTTCCTGCTGCAGCTTACTGCTCACGAAAATCAACACTCTTGTATTGTTTAGCCGGATGATAATGCCCATCCTGCTTAAACTCTATTATCACTTTCCACTCTTGCTCCTTTTCTTGCTCTCTTCCTTCTCTCTGACTGCTCTGTATTTGTTTTTTAGCCATTTGATCCTCATCCTCCTAACTATCCAGCTCTGACCGACTTCTGTGTCCCTGCTGTCTTTCTCTGCTTCTCTTATATCTTTCATTTTGAGCACGCCACTCCATATATTCTCTCAACTCGTCACCACCCGAGGAAACTGACATAATGTTGTACTCAGAGTACACTTTATGCGAACCCGCCAAACAATTCGAACAGTCTTACTGCTTCGTTGACAAGCTTCCGCATCCTCCCAATCTTTAGGGCCAAGACAGATTGAGGAGGACACAGGTTTGCTGTTTGTTGAACAATAATTTATTAAACAAAAGTAACTTAAATTAATCAATTAATGAATACATAGTGTAGGATGTGTGTAGGTCAGTATAATCAGTAGTGTCAGTGTGGATGTGTGGTTAGTATAGTGTGGGGGTGTTGTGTGGTGTGAACTTAAACAACAAGGAGAACTAAGCAAAAGGGTGCTGTCATCATGAGGGAGAGAGAGAGACTGGCAGCCTGCTCTCTTATGTAGGTCTCCAGGAGCACTGGCCAGGTGCTCCTAATGCACCTAATGGGTGGTGAGCGCTGGGACACGCCCACCAGACCTGCAGGAGGAAAACATGCAGCATGCAAGCATATACAGGCCCTGCAGGCAAGACTAAGGGGGCGTGACACCCTCCCCTTCAAAATGAGGTACCATAAGGGACCGAGTGGATTTATTAATGCTAATTTAACTAATTAAATACGTTTCAAATTGACATCCAAATCAAGTAAATATTAGATAATCTAGCAAACAATTCAGCAAAATAGAAAATAGATAATTGGATAGTTAAGTAAATTAAATTACAAACACTTTTGCATTTTTTTTTATAAAAGACAATCAATTTCCAAAGAGAATTTAGATCAGTTTTGCCTCCAAATTAGTTTTGTTTCAACCAGTCCTGCCCACACCAGCGTACCAACTTCCCCCACTCAGCAACCAGGATTAACCATGGATTCCAGGAGCATCCAAGAGGAGAGGAGAGGAGGCAGGAGCAGACAGAAATGGAGGACCAAAATATGAGGCAGAGACGTAAGTCACATTTTTGCCTTTTTTAAGGCACCCTGGAAAGGGCATCGGCTACCACATTTTCGGTGCCCCGAATATATCTAATTTCCAGCCAATATGACTGCAACATTAGCGACCAGCGGATCAACCTCTGATTGGGACACTGTAAGGAATTCAGAAAAGTTAGTGGATTATGGTCAGTGTAGACGACCACAGGCGCAGCTCCAGACACTAGGTAGACATCAAAATGTTTTAATGACCAGATTAGAGCCAACGCCTCCTTTTCTATAGTGGAATAATTCAACTGATAAGAGTTAAATTTTCGTGAGAAGAAGCTCACAGGTTTGTCGATTCCCAACTCGTCTGCCTGTAACAAAACCCCCCCAGCCCCCACGTGACTAGCATCCCCCTGTAGGGAAAATGGACGGTCAACACAAGGAGCTGCAAGGACAGGAGCAGAACATAACAGACTTTTGATGGATTCAAATGCTTTTTGACATTCAGACCAGATGTACTCAACACTGGACTTCAGCAGGTTAGCTAGAGGAGCTACCACAGTAGAGAAATTGCGACAGAAACATCTGTAGTATCCTACTAAACCAAGAAAACGTAGCAACCCTTTTTTGGTGTTTGGAATTGGATGCATTGGAAGCATTGCATGCTCAATCAAATGTGTTTGACCAGGGGTATCATTGAACAGGCAAGGGAAATCCTGGATAACCCCAATCAAATCTTCTCTTTCTTTCTCAGGCAAATGATGCAACAAAGTATCTAGATTACTGAGTGTCTCAGAGTTTTTTAACCGACCTTGTAGCAGTGCTGGATCGACAGCAGGTAACCCATCTTCTTCCCCATCCTCAACTGAATGAGGAGAAGTGGTCACGGATGCTCTGCTTGCTAAACACGCAGCATGAACGCCATCTGACTTAACCCGTGCATCAGATGGCCCAGACACACGTTCATGATACGGCTTCAGCAAGTTGACATGACATAATTGAGTGTGTTTCCTCCTAAGAGGAGTAGAAATCATATAGTTCAAATCAGAAATTTTCTTGACTACAGTATATGGACCCGAAAATTTGGCTTGGAATGGTGAACCTATAATTGGCAGTAACGCCAGAACACGGTCACCAGGGCTGAAAACCCTCTGCTCTGTACGTCTATCATACAGTTTTTTCATCTTGCTTTGTGCACACTCCAACTTCTCCTTGGCGAGCTCTCCAGCTGCATACAGGCGGTGCCTAAAACCATTAACATAGTCAAGCAGGTTATGTGGAGCTTCTTCACCTTTCCACTGATCAGTCAAAATGGCTAAAGGACCCCGTACAGTATGGCCAAAAACCAAGTCATTTGGGCTAAACCCAGTGCTCTCATGGATAACCTCTCTGGCTGCAAGCATTAACCATGGCAACCCATCCTCCCAATCCCCCTCCATCTGTGTACAGTAGGCACGTAACAATGCTTTTAATGTAGAGTGAAACCTCTCCAGCGCCCCCTGGCTTTGGCAATGATAAGCTGAGGCCTTATTGTGTTTGACATTAAGCTGCTTCAGTACCTGTGAGAAAAGATGGGAAGTGAAGTTACTGCCTCTGTCACTCTGGATGACTTTAGGAATGCCGAAAATAGAGATAAACTGCGACAATGCCCTCACAACTGACCTAGCAGTAATGGTGCGTAGTGGGTATGCTGCAGGATAACGAGTAGTTTGACACATTACAGTAAGAAGGTATACTGCACCAGATTTCGAGCGAGGGAGTGGGCCCACACAATCAATGATCAAATGTTCAAATGGTTTGCTTATGGCTGGAATGGGCAATAGCGGAGCAGGTTTGAGAACCTGGTTTGGTTTACTGGTTAGCTGGCACGTATGACAAGTCTTAATATATGCAGCTACATCTCTCTTCAAACGTGGCCAGTAGAAATGCCTCAAAACCCGATCATAAGTTTTGCGGACGCCAAGATGCCCTGAACCATCATGTGCCAATTTCAAAACAGACTCACGCAATGTAGTTGGTAGAACAATCTGGAGAATTGGATCGCCCACGAAACCCTCACCATGTGGGACCCACTTCCTCACCAGCAACCCGTCTCGCAGGAAGTAGCCACGGGCACTGCTCTCTATTTCTGCATCAGCAACCACCTGATCCAGCAGACCCTTGAGCGAGAGGTCAGCCTGCTGCTCCGCCCTCAAGTCATCCTGTGAGACTGACAAAGGAAAATCAGCTAAGGAAAACATTGATCCTGAAACTGCATCTTTGTTTTTTCCTAAGCTATCTGCTGTTTCATCAGACTGTGAACGCGCCATAGCACGTGTCACTGCACAAGCTTTGAAAACTTCAGGAAACTCTGTTTCATTTTCGTCAGGTTGACTTCTTACCAATGGCACAGAATCCACTATTAATGGTGGTGGTACATCAGCCCATACCCGTGACCCAGCCAAACCATTACCCAGGATGACATTTACACCTGCTACAGGCAATGCAGGACGCACTGCCACCCCTGTCTGCCCCTGGAAGAAATCGGAATACAGCATGATGTTGTGAACAGGCACATTTAACACAGTTAGACCCATCCCCAACACAGGGATAGAGGACTCTGTAGCACTTTCTGCATTAAACGGCAACACTGATGCTTCTATAAATGTGTCGAAAGCTGCTGTGTCACGCAAGATTTTTACTGGCACCTTGACATTACTTCCTACCAGTGACACGAAACCTTGGCTGACAAACGGCCTATAGGAAACATCAACCCCAAGACTTTGACATGATCCATTGACTCCCTCAACCTGTACCACCCCCCTGCTAGGTGCAGGCACAGCCATAGCCGCACCTTTTGCAGAGGGAGAGGCAGACTTGGAAGTCTTCGCTTTTAGAGCGTAACAATCATTTTTCCAGTGCCCCTTCTTGTGACAAAAGTTGCATATTTTCTCCTCACGTGCGCCATGCTCAGACTTCACCCCCGGAGTCACCGCCGTGCCTGAACTACCAGGAGAGCTCACTTTGCCACGAGCGCTCTCATCACCGTCAGTACCAGCACGAGGCTGGTTAAACGAGCGCCGATCTCCATTAGAACGTTTGTGCGTAAGCACATACTCATCTGCTAAAGCAGCCGCTTCAGCAGCAGTTTCAACTCTCCGGTCACTGATGTAGTTGGCAATATGTTCAGGCAACGTATTTTTGAACTGCTCAAGGACTATGAGGTTAGACAACCCCTCAAAATCGGTTACGTTTAGGGCGGCACACCAGCGAGCAAAATGGCATGACAAGTCTCTTGCAAACTCTAGATGAGTCGTGTTTTCACGTTTTCTCCATGTGCGAAAGCGTTTACGATAGGCTTCTGGAACAAGTTCGAACGCCTTCAACACAGCTGACTTAACCGTAGAATAATTCTGACTGTCCGCAGGGCTAAGACAGGAATAGGCCTCCTGCGCCCTACCTGTTAACACACACTGGAGCATTAAGGTGCGGGCAGACTCTGGCCACTGACGAACCTCGGCAACTCGCTCAAACATGGAAAAGAAAGTCTCTGGATCCCTTTCATTAAATTTGGGCACAAGGCGCAAATTGCTGAAAATGTCAAAGTCATGAGATTGAGAACCCAAGGCCGCCGGCCTACCACTAGGCACTACCACTGCTTCAGCTGTCAATTTACCTTCTCTTATTAATTCCAGTTTACTTTTTTCAACCTCCATTCTGGACTGTTCTGCACGCAATCTCTCAACCTGCAGCTCTGTCTCTCGCTGTTCTGCCTGTAGCTTTGCCTGCAGTATTAACAACTCTTTTTGTTGCTCAAAGGTGAGAACCTGGCTAGGGGATGGCTCAGCCACCGTTAAGGGCTCTTCTAAGATCCCCTGGTCTACCAAGCTGGCCATCAAAATTGACTTTATTTTTGAATCCTTTACCCTTCTGTCAGGGATATCAATTTTATAATAATCTGCTAACCTAAGCAGCTGCTCTTTAACAAGATTATTAAATGTTGCCTCACATGGGCTGTCAATGAACTCCTCAGCAGTAGCCATTTTGACAGGCAAACTAGAAATATGACCCACACAATTATTACTTTTATTACTTTTCTGTTATTATCATCTATTTTTTTTTTACCACCAATTAACACTATTTCGTTTTACTCTGAAATGTTTTTTTTTCCCTTTTTTAACCAATTAATTCAGTTTTGTTAATTTACAATGTTTTTTTTTTTTAATTAACAAAGTATATTTCTTTCTGAATCTACAATGTCTTTTCTATTGTTGTTGTTTTTTTTTTCTTAGATAACAATACTGACAATAATAAAGTAACAATGATTAATTGTTTCTCTTTGCTTGTTTGATTTTTATTTTTTATTTTTTATTAAGCCAAATTCCAAAATGGGACAAAGGTTCCCTCTCTGCCAATCTAGGCCAAGTGCAACAGGTGTGGAGTGGTGCTCCCCCTAACTAAACTGCCTAACCAAAAACCAAACTATCAGACAACTTGCCCTAGTCTTCAGTGGGCCACCCGAGTCCCCCTGCCAACACCGGGCATCCCAGGGGTCCCACCCTATCCCAGCTTGTGTGGGACAGTGTCTATCAAAACCCAAAGAAACACAAATAAAAATCTAACAAACGAATCCCATATGGAGAAACGCCGCTGACCTACGGGGGGGTGGGGAACACCAGTCCCCAGACTGCTACACCTGCCCTAATTACCACCAACAGATGGCAACTAATTGACAGCACAACACAAAATTTAAATAATTGTATTTAACCAAATGATAAACCAATTACTTAAGTTGTGAAATTATCAAACAAACTATTAATCAAATGAATTGGCTCCCCAAATTAACCAAACCAAATCGTTATACTGAACCAAATATTATAGTACTTAAAGCAAAATGTAACTTTAACAAATTGCTACTCAATTAGTTAACTAGTCACCCCAAACAATGGTACTCAATTAGTTAATTAGTTACTCAAAACAAATTGTTATCCAAACAACATGACCATGTGCCTCCTCAACAATACTGTGACCAAACTGCCAATATAGGCTTAAACAATACAGGAAAACCTTTTACCTGTTCAGAGAGTCACAGCCAACCCGAGTTCTCTTTTGCTTTGAACTGGTCGACGAGCCCCCACAATCTGTCAGGTCCCAATCTTTAGGGCCAAGACAGATTGAGGAGGACACAGGTTTGCTGTTTGTTGAACAATAATTTATTAAACAAAAGTAACTTAAATTAATCAATTAATGAATACATAGTGTAGGATGTGTGTAGGTCAGTATAATCAGTAGTGTCAGTGTGGATGTGTGGTTAGTATAGTGTGGGGGTGTTGTGTGGTGTGAACTTAAACAACAAGGAGAACTAAGCAAAAGGGTGCTGTCATCATGAGGGAGAGAGAGAGACTGGCAGCCTGCTCTCTTATGTAGGTCTCCAGGAGCACTGGCCAGGTGCTCCTAATGCACCTAATGGGTGGTGAGCGCTGGGACACGCCCACCAGACCTGCAGGAGGAAAACATGCAGCATGCAAGCATATTACAGGCCCTGCAGGCAAGACTAAGGGGGCGTTGACAAGCTTCCGCATCCTCCCCTTAATAAGAGAAAGGGCTGGAGAGAGGAGTGCTTCATGTGGATGTCACTAACATTGATGGTTGGCATGACTAATACAAGGTTCAAGGTTTCTTTATTAGTTACATCTGCTTTGACACAGACATAAAATTACGTTCATCCCTTCATCATAAAATGCATAAAAAAGAGAGATGGTTAAAAGAGGGGGGGGCAGACAGATTCATTTCATTCACACATCCAAGGATGCCCACAATTCTTAAAAAAAACTATAAATTAATATAAAAACAGATCTAAAAACTAATAGTCCAGTGTCCCTAAGGCAGCATTGTTTAAATAAAGTGCATCCAGTGACATCAGGAAGTAAAATGTCAGTGTGGGTGGAAGGGAGGAGGGGGAGGCAGGACAGGGAGAGAGTTCAGTTTTCTGACTGCCTGGTGCACAAAACTGTTTTTCAGCCGAACAGTCCTTGCCGGAAGACTTCTCAGTCTCCTACCGGAGGGCAGGAGACTGAAGAAGCCGTGTGCTGGGTGAGTGGTGTCATGCATGACCCGGGTAGCCTTCCGGGTCAGGCGTGAGTCATAGATGCTCTGGAGGGAGGGGAGGGGGACACCAATAATCCTCTCCGCCTGTCTGATTATGCGCTGTAAGGTCCTCTGGCAAGATGCCGTGCAGCTCCCATGCCACACGGTGATACAGTTCGCTAGGACACTCTCTATCGTGCCCCTATAAAAGGAGCACATGGTGGTTTTTGAAGCTTTGGCTTTTTTCAGCCTACGTAGAAAATAGAGGCGTTGGTGAGCCTTCTTTGCCAGAGCTGCGGTGTTTGTGTCCCATGAAAGGTCCTCTGTGATGTGCACCCCCAGGAACTTAGTGCTCATCACTCGCTCCACGTCGACACCGTTGATGGTCAGTGGCGGGGGTTCAGAGGGCGCTCTCCGGAAATCAATAATGATCTCCTTTGTCTTGTCCACATTGAGAGCGAGGTTATGGTCACTGCAGTTCACAACCAGGCGGTCCACCTCTTCTCTGTAGTTGGTCTCGTTGTTGTTGGTTATGAGACCAACCACAGTCGTGTCATCCGCGAATTTGATGAGGAGGTTGTTGTTGTGTTTGGGGGTCCAGTCGTGTGTCAGTAAAGTGAAGAGTAGTGGGCTGAGTACACATCCCTGTGGGGCCCCCGTGTTCAGGATGATGGTATTGGACGTGTTTCCACTGACCCGGACTGACTGTGGCCTCCCGGTAAGGAAGTCCAACAGCCAGTTACAAAGTGATGTTCTCAACCCTAACCGGTCCAGTTTCTGAATTAACTGCTGGGGTATGATTGTGTTGAATGCTGAACTGTAGTCTATGAACAGCATCCTAACGTAGGAGTTCTTTGTGTCTAGGTGGGTGAGAGCTGAGTGAAGGGCGATGGAAATGGCATCATCGGTGGATCTGTTGGCCCGATATGCAAACTGATATGGATCCAGTGTGGGAGGGAGGATGGATTTGATGTGTTGCATAACTAATCGTTCGAAACACTTCATGATAATAGGGGTCAGTGCAATCGGACGATAGTCATTAAAACAGGATGGGGCGGGTTTCTTGGGAACAGGAATAATAGTGGTCCTCTTGAGGCATGTGGGGACTGTGGCTTGGCTTAGGGAGGTGTTAAAGATGTCTGTGAGAACATCTGTGAGCTCTGCTGCACAGTCCTTCAGTGCTCGCCCAGGTATATTATCTGGTCCCCCTGCCTTGCGTGCATTGATGGTAGATAGTGAACGCCTCACACTGGCTGGGGATAGGATCAGAGCCTGGTCCTCAGGAGGGGGCGTGGTCTTTTGTGCAGGGGTGTTGTTTTGTGCCTCGAAGCGACCATAGAATTCATTCAGATTGTTCAGCAGAGTGATGTCATTATCACAGGTCTGTGGTCGGGGTTTATAGTCCGTGATGTTCTGGATCCCCTTCCACAGGCTCCTGGTATCTCTGCTGTCACTGAAACGGTTCTCTGTCTTCTTGGCATATTGTTGCTTAGCTTCTCTGATGCCACGTTGTAGATTGATCTTAGCTACTCTCAGGGCAGCCTCATCACCTGCTTTAAAGGCAGTGTTGCGAGCTCTCAGTAGTTTGTGGACCTTTCCTGTAATCCAGGGCTTCTGGTTGGCTCGCACTGTGATGGTCATGGTGTTTGTGACATCATCGATGCATTTACTGATATAGGAAGTTACAGTGTCTGTATATTCCTGTATGTCCGAGTGGTTATCAGTAGTGGCAGCCTGTTTGAACATACTCCAGTCAGTAGTTTCAAAACAGCATCTGAGTTCCTCAGAGGCCCCTTGGCGCCATCTCCTGACCTGGTCTGATGGTTTTTGTCACTGGCCTGTATCTTGGCAGTAACATGACAGTGGTATGGTCAGATGATCCTAACTGGGGGAGGGGGATTGCCTTATATGCATCCTTCTTATGCGTGAATGCAAGATCTAGTTTGCTCTCTCCCCTGGTAGGGAAATCTATGTGTTGGTAGAATTGAGGATTAATTACCTTGAGATTTGCATGATTGAAATCTCCAGCCACAACCAGGAAACCATTTGGCTGTGCTGTTTGCAGGTCACTGATGGCATTGTTAAGCTCCCAAAGCGCTTCCTCTCTCTCAGTTTTGCTGTTTGTCGGTGGTAGATAGACAGCAGCCAACAGGATAGATGACAGCTCACGAGGGAGGTAGAATGGGCGACACTGCAGCAGCATAAACTCCACCAGGGCCGAACAATGTCTCTTTACCACTTTAGTGGTCTGGCACCAAGCATCCCGGATGTAGACACAGATCCCACCTCCACGAGATTTCCCCACATCAGAGTAGGCCCTGTCAGCTCTATGGCATGTAAGTCCCTCAAGTTGTACAGCCTGGTCTGGGTGTTTTTCACAGAGCCAGGTTTCTGTAAAAATATAGACACAGCTTTCCCTTACTGATCGTTGAGTTGATCTCAGGAGTTGGATGTGGTCCAACTTGTTGTCCAGGGACCGGACGTTTGCCAGAATAATGCTGGGAATAGCCGGCTTGTTGGTACTAGCTGCCAGCCTAGTTCTTACTCCAGCTCGCTTGCCCCTCTTCTTTATTCTCTCACACCGCTTCCTCCGTACCCACTTCTGGCACGAGAACTCCTTGGAGAGTGGTGACAATGTGGGTCTCACCACAAACAGTTCAGGCACTAGGTCCAGCTCAGCTAGCCTTGATGCTATTGTTTTTAGCGTCTCTGCTGTTGCTGCTGCTGTCTGCTCTTCTTCAGCTAGAAGGCTCAACCTGCCCAGGTTGAGTAATCCAGCTCGGGTATAAGTTGGCCTAAGAACATCCACATTCATACACGAAGGACACATGCACTCACACAATGGGTTACAAGACATAAAACAGGGTAATGCTGCATTTTGTGAAGAGGGACTGGCCGCTGCTGGTGTCAGCGCCGCCATCATCAGCGCCGCCATCATCATTAGCACTATGACTGTCCGATCCCAACATGCCATGCCGTATATCAAGGGAGATTTCATGTGCTAATACGCCAAAATGTCACCTGGATGCACATTCACTTTCAATTATATTCTATAATGAACTGGGCAGTCAATTTTCACAATCCTTTTTTACCCCCGACCACTTGGGATACATATTTCACCCTCTGAATCACCACCTTAAATAATTTTCCCTTGGTCTACTCAGACTCATGTGAACTCGATTCAGTGATTCGATATTTGATATTAATTTATTTTGTATAAGTCAAAACTTCAAAAAATATTTGATATTGATTTACATACATTGAATTGACATATATTGAATATATGAAGCTATCATGGTTTAAAATGGATTTTAATTTATAATGGGTGTATAGTAAGGGGGCGGGGCAGCTGAAATGGACATCAAATATGGAAATACTGAATTGAGTAACTTGGAAACTGTCTTGGGTGTTCACATGAAATCTCCCTTGATATACGGCATGGCATGTTGGGATCGGACAGTCATAGTGCTAAATGCTTGGGCTTCCCCCAAAAACGAATCTCACAGAAAGAGAATTCAAAAATGTCATTTATCATAATAGTCCAGGCAAAATGAATTTTCAAGTGGAATAAATTGTGACATGGGATTTTTCTTCACAGATCATTTCTTTGACGTCTCCAGAACAACATATTAAAAGTCCCGAAAAATCCCAGCTGCGCAAATATGTTTAATATCATAAAGTAATAGAATACATAGGCTCCAATGGAGTCATAGCCCCGCCCCCTCCTATACAAACCCATTATAACTTAAAACTCCATTTTAACCATGATGGATTATTCAAAAACAACCCATCTTTTTTCTGGTGACTGATATTGTCCTCCTAATACGTGAGAGGACCATGGAATTTCATTCACAAGTTTCAGTTATTTTTAAAATATTGTTTTGGAAAATGTAGCTGCCTCCATATCTGGCTATGCCCATCCAAATGAATATTAAAATAAATAAATAAATGAAACCTGTAAATGAAATTCCACTGCCCTCACCTTTTTCTGGTGACTGATATAGTCCTCCTAATATGTGTGAGAGAGAGAGAGCCAGATATGGAGGCAGCTACATTTTCCAAAACAATATTTTAAAAATAACTGAAACCTGTGAATGAAATTCCACTGTCCTCTCACGTATTAGGAGGACAATATCAGTCACCAGAAAAAAGATGGGTTGTTTTTGAATAATCCATCATGGTTAAAATGGAGTTTTAAGTTATAATGTGTTTGTATAGGAGGGGGCGGGGCTATCACTCCATTGGAGCCTATGTATTCTATTACTTTATGAAATTAAACATATTTGCGCAACTGGGATTTTTCGGGACTTTTAATATGTTGTTCTGGAGACCTCAAAGAAATGATCTGTGAAGAAAAATCCTATGTTACAATTTATTCCAATTTTAGGTAAAACATGAGCTAAAATTACTGGCCTATAAAGCTAGAGAACCACTCTGACAATGCTCCCTTCCTCAATGCTCCACTAAGAAGCAAAGAACGGTCATCAATGGCAGTGGATGTATGAAACGAATCATTATCCACTGCCCGCTTCACGCTCAGAAAGGAACATCACGACTCTTCATTGTGGTTAGCGAGACCAAACACTTTAGAAACTCATTTCTCAAGATAATAACTATAGAAATGATCCCTGAAAGTAGAGTCTTAATGACAGAAAGGGCTGGAGAGAGGAGTGCTTCATGTGGATGTCACTATCATTGATGGTTGGCATGACTAATACGCCAAAATGTCACCTGGATGCACATTCTCTTTCAATTATATCCTATAATGAACTGGGCAGTCAATTTTTGCAATCCTTTTTTTACCCCCGACCACGTGAGATACATATTTCACGCCCTGAATCACTACCTTAAATTATTTTCCCTTGGTCTACTCAGACTCATGTGAACTCGATTCAGTGATTTGATATTTGACATTAATTTCATTTTTATAAGTCAAAACTTCAAAAAATATTTGATATTGATTTACATACATTGAATTTACAATGTAAATTCAATGTATGTAAATCAATACCACATATTTTTTTGAAGTTTTTTATATATTCAATAAATGTAAATTTTACATTTATTGAATATATGAAGCTATCGTGGTAAAATGGAGTTTTAATTTATAATGGGTGTATAGTAAGGGGGCGGGGGAGCTGAAATGGACATTAAATATGGAAATACTGAATCGAGTAACTTGCAAACTGTCTTGGGTGTTCACATAAAATATCCCTTGAATCCCTTGATATATGGCATGGCATGTAGGGATCGGACAGTCACAGTGCTAAATGTTTGGGCTTCCCCCAAAAATGAATCTCACAGAAACAGAACTCAAAAATTTCTTTCAACATAAAGCTAAAGAACCACTCTGACAATGCTCCCTTCCTCAATGCTCCACTACGAAGCAAAGAACGGTCATCAAAGGCAGTGGATGTACGAAACAAACCACTATCTACTGCCTGCTTCACGCTCAGAAAGGAACATCACGATTCTTCATCGTGGTTAGCGAGACCAAACACTTTAGAAACTCATTCCTCAAGTTAAGAACTATAGAAAGGATCCCTGAAAGTATAGTCTTAAAGAGAGAAAGGGCTGGAGAGAGGAGTGCTTCATGTGGATGTCACTATCATTGATGGTTGGCATGACTAATACGCCAAAATGTCACCTGGATGCACATTCTCTTTCAATTATATTCTATATGAAACTGGGCAGTCAATTTTCCGCAATCCTTTTTTACCTCTGTCCACGTGGGATACATATTTCACGCCCTGAATCACTACCTTAAATTATTTTCCCTTGGTCTACTCAGACTCATGTAAACTCAATTCAGTTAATTACATGTTTAAAATTAATTTATTTTCTATGTCAAAACTTCAAAAAATGTTTGATATTCATTTACATACATTGAATTTTCATTTATTGAATATACAGTATGAAGCTATCATGGTTAAGATGGAGTTTTAATTTATAATGGGTGTATAGTAAGGGGGCGGGGCAGCTGAAATGGACATCAAATATGGAAATACTGAATCGAATAACTTGCAAACTGTCTTGGGTGTTCACATGAAATATCCCTTGATATATGGCATGTAGGGATCGGACAGTCACAGTGCTAAATGTTTGGGCTTCCCCCATAATTGAGTCTCACCGAAACAGAATTCATTTTTTTCATTTAACATAAAGCTAGAGAACCACTCTGACAATGCTCCCTTCCTCAATGCTCCACTAAGAAGCAAAGAACAGTCATCAATGGCAGTGGATGTATGAATCGAATCATTATCCACTGCCCTCTTCACGCTCAGAAAGGGACATCACGACTCTTCATCGTGGTTAGCGAGACCAAACACTTTAGAAACTCATGTCTCAAGTTAAGAACTATAGAAATGATCCCTGAAAGTATAGTCTTAATGAGAGAAAGGGCTGGAGAGAGGAGTGCTTCATGTGGATGTCACTATCATTGATGGTTGGCATGACTAATACGCCAAAATGTCACCTGGATGCACATTCTCTTTCAATTACATTCTATAATGAACTGGGCAGGCAATTTTCACAATCCTTTTTTTTTTTTTTTTTTTTTACCTCCGACGACGTGGGATACATATTTCACGCCCTGAATCACCACCTTAAATTATTTTCCCTTGGTCTACTCAGACTCATGTGAACTCGATCCAATGATTAGATAGTTGATATTAATTTCATTTTTATAAGTCAAATCTTCAAAATATATTTGATATTGATTTACATACATGTAATTTACATATATTGAATATATGAAGGTATCATGGATAAGGGGAGTTTTAATTTATAATGGGTGTATAGTAATAGTATGGAAATACTGAATGGGGTAACTTGCAAACTGTCTTCGGTGTTTACATGAAATATCCCTTGATATATGGCATGTAGGGATCGGGCAGTCACAATGCTAAATGTTTGGGCTTCCCCCATGAATTTGTCTCACAGAAACAGAATTCAAAATTTTCATTTAACATAAAGCTAGAGAACCACTCTGACAATGCTCCCTTCCTCAATGCTCCACTAAGAAGCAAAGAACGGTCATCAATGCCAGTGGATGTATGTAACGAATCATTATCCACTGTCTTGGGTGTTCACATAAAATATCCCTTGAATGCCTTGATATATGGCATGGCATGTAGGGATCGGACAGTCACAGAGCTGAATGTTTGGGCTTCCCCCAAAAACGAATCTCACAGAAAAATAACTCAAAAATTTCTTTCAACATAAAGCTAGAGAACCACTCTGACAATGCTCCCTTCCTCAATGCTCCACTAAGAAGCAAAGAACGGTCATCAATGGCAGTGGATGTATGAAACGAATCATAAGCCACTGCCCGCTTCACGCTCAGAAAGGAACATCACGACTCTTCATCGTGGTTAGTGAGACCAAACGCTTTAGAAACTCATTCCTCAAGTTACGAACTATAGAAATGATCCCTGAAAGTATAGTCTTAATGAGAGAAAGGGTTGGAGAGAGGAGTGCTTCATGTGGATGTCACTATCATTGATGGTTGGCATGACTAATACGCCAAAATGTCACCTGGATGCACATTCTCTTTCAATTATATTCTATAATGAACTGGGCAGGCAATTTTCACAATCCTTTTTTACCCCCGACCACGCGGGATACATATTTCACGCCCTGAATCACTACCTTAAATTATTTTCCCTTGGTAGTGGGGTCCTACGACACACCGTCATTTACAACTCTTGTAAAAGTTTGACTTTCAATTCTAATTTGTAGATGATGACCTATAGAACAATTTTAGTTCGAGTGGCCCATCTGCAGATGAAAAAAATATGCATTTTTTGCCCAATTTCAAAATTGGCCAAAATCGGATTTTTGTTTTTCTTAAAAG
Source organism: Benthosema pterotum (assembly GCA_039105355.1). Taxonomy (NCBI): domain Eukaryota; kingdom Metazoa; phylum Chordata; class Actinopteri; order Myctophiformes; family Myctophidae; genus Benthosema; species Benthosema pterotum. Next base: position 2,194,549 of record CM076975.1, read on the forward strand.
TCTTTATTTTCTCACAATTGCTGTTTTTTCTTTGTTTTCTTTTACTATGTCAAGTCAATACTAACCCAGGAATTAACTGGATTTCAAATATTAATGTTTGGAATATGATATGGAAAAAACGGACGCCCATGTACATCAAATTACTTCAAAGGGCACCTAATTTAAATTCTGTTGAACCTAGAAGGATGAAGTTAGTGACTACCTATATTATCATGAATGAGTAATGGTATGAATTGTAAATAAATAGAAACAATACAGTATTGGGGGGACTAAAGTTAGACATACCCACTTATAGCCCTATGTGTGAAAATTGTGCACTTTTCAATGAAAGCATGACATTTGGCACATAGCCAATTGTTTTGTCTATGGGTCTGTGATGACAGCTATGGTGGCCACCATCTGCTGTTATCTTACCAATTCAGCTTCTACTTGAAGCTTGATTCTGATGACAAAACGTTTTCAAGGATTATGATTTTTTTTTAAATAAAATGCTAGATAATAGTCAAATCATCAAAATGTGGAATATTGATGTATTGATGTAGGCAGTAAATTCATGTCTTCTACCCTATTATGTGAAAATCAAGTGAGCCCATGAAATCAGCTGACATACTCTACTCACTACTCACTCCAACTCAAACCAGCTCTACCCGATTGACCAGTACCCAGTGAGGTCAGAACACCAGTCTCTGTACTTCTAACCAGATCCCCATCCAGATCCAACACCAGTCTGTGTATTTCTAGCCAGATCCCCATCCAGTTCCAACACCAGTCTGTGTACTTCTAACCAGATCCCCATCCAGATCCAACACCAGTCTGTGTATTTCTAGCCAGATCCCCATCCAGATCCAACACCAGTCTGTGTATTTCTAGCAGGATCCCCATCCAGATCCAACACCAGTCTGTGTACCTCTAGCCAGATCCCCATCCAGATCCAACACCAGTCTGTGTACTTCTAGCCAGATGCAACACCAGTCTGTGTACTTCTAGCCAGATCCCCATCCAGATCCAACACCAGTCTGTGTACTTCTAGCCAGATCCCCATCCAGATCCAACACCAGTCTGTGTACTTCTAGCCAGATCCCCATCCAGATCCAACACCAGTCTGTGTACTTCTAGCCAGATCCCCATCCAGATCCAACACCAGTCTGTGTACTTCTAACCAGATCCCCATCCAGATCCAACACCAGTCTGTGTATTTCTAGCCAGATCCCCATCCAGATCCAACACCAGTCTGTGTACTTCTAGCCAGATCCCCATCCAGATCCAACACCAGTCTGTGTACTTCTAGCCAGATCCCCATCCAGATCCAACACCAGTCTGTGTACTTCTAGCCAGATCCCCATCCAGATCCAACACCAGTCTGTGTACTTCTAGCCAAATCCCCATCCAGATCCAACACCAGTCTGTGTACTTCTAGCCAGATCCCCATCCAGATCCAACACCAGTCTGTGTACTTCTAGCCAGATCTAACACCAGTCTGTGTACTTCTAACCAGATCCCCACCCAGATCCAACACCAGTCTGGGTACTTCTAGCCAGATCCCCATCCAGATCCAACACCAGTCTGTGTACTTCTAGCCAGATCCCCATCCAGATCCATACAGTAAAAGCTGTCTTGTGAAAATCACTGCTGAAGTTCTGTACCTTCACACACAAGCTACTTCTTCTTCTTGTAGGTTTCCGGCAGACTAGATGCCTTGTTGGCATATTGCTGCCCTCCACTGGTTGGGAGTGTAACTCCTTGGGAATTCTCCACGGTGAAAAATAATTACAGTGCCCACCCAAACATCCCCTTGCTGATAGTTCAGTTCTGTTCCGGCTCAGCCACGACTGGCTGAGGTGGCGCAAAACCCTTTCTCAAAATATTGTCCAGCTCTTCAGCACTTATGTCCTCCACACTCAAAAACCTCCTAGCAGCGTCAAGCACCATCTTGATCCTTTCTGACTTGCTTTGTATCTCTATTGCACAGTTCACAACCATAGCTATAAATGCCAAAAAGTGTTTTCTGTCCATGTACAAGCTTCCCTCATCCCCACTTCTTCTCCCACCAGGCTCCTTTTGCTCTGTCACAGCCCCACGTTCCTCCCCTTCCAGTCTCTTGACCGCTTCAGCATACGACATGTTCCCCTGCTCTCTCCTGATTCTCCTGACTGCCACTTCCCGGATTCTTCTAGGGCATTGTACTGCTCCAGCATAGTGGTTCCCTTCACAGTTTACACCCTTTGGTTGTCGCTGCTCCTTATCACATGTCCCCTCACAGTTAGCCTCTCCACATGTCCTGCACTTACTTTCCCTCCTACATACTGCAGCCACATGCCCGTACTCTTGACAGCAGAAACACCTCAGTGGTGCTTCCTCGAAAGGTCTCACTCTGTAGCTTATGTAGTCAACATATACTCTCTCTGGCATCTCTCCCTCAAACGTCAGACAGATTGACTTGGAGTCCTCCTTTATTCCATCTCTGCTCCTTTTCATCCTTCTGGCTTCACACACTCCTTTAATACTTAGGAAAAGCTCACTGTCTATTGACGTTGGCACCATGCTGATCACCCCTCTCTTTCTTGGTTTCTCTCCAAGTCTGAAGCACCTGACACTGACGCCCTCATACTCCGTGAAGTCCAACACTTGATCCATCTGCTGCTTTGTTTTGCACTTTATTACTACCAGACCACTCCTAGTCACCCTTACTTCCCTTACCATTCCAACTTTTCCTACAATACTCTTGCCTACCCCATGTGGATCTCTGAAGATCCCATTTGAAGCGCCCACAGCTTTTATTCCCACCACAAAGTTCTCATCTTGCCCGCCATCTCCTGGGCTAGTAGTAGCACTGTTGATCCAATTCTTCTTTTTTTAGTCCCAAGCGACCGTCTTGTGTCTTTTTCCTTTTGAGCCTTCCGTTTCTCCTCCATTACCTCCTCCATGTCACTTTCACTAGTTTGCACAGTAGGTCTATATTCCTCATCCATCGGTGGATACTCATAGCCAGGCTCTGTCGGGCAATAGTACGGACTAGAGGACCGCGAGTGAGTAGGACTTGATGGGTTGTAGCCTCCACTAATGTACCCCTTCTCGACTACCGCCAGCTTTTGCCCTCTTCCCTTGTTTTTCTTCACTTTTCGCCCTCCTCCTGTATCCTCCGCCATCTCTCAAATCAAAACTTATTTTTAAGTTTCCCGCAACACCGACCGACCGCATCAAACACCATCCGGGTCTCGATGTGTTGCTTGTTTCTCTCTGCAGTTCAAGTCCCGTGTCTTCTTCCACACACAAGCTAGTTGACAGGAAAATAGTCATACTCAAAGTAGTTACATATTGCACCGTGGTGACCATTCTTTTCAACTCTCATGTCCTTCTTGAAGATGGTTCAGAATGCATACTGCTTCTTCCCATGAAGACTCAACAGAACACCTGAAGATCTGCCCTCATAACTATCAGGCAGGATGTGCATACACTGGAGTGACCTTAGTGTCATTCTCATTGTCCCTATCATGTCAATTGAAGGAGCCTTCACCTCATGACACCTGGTGCTGGAGAGCAACTGTCTCCTCTATATAGCCTCCAAAGCAAATGCAGACACTTGGCGAGACTGCCACAGTTTGAAAGGGTCAAGCCCCTAATCCTGATTGCGGCAGTCAACACCACCTAATCACACAAACTTGGGCCGCCAGATGAGCCAGCAGCCATCAGCACAAGTCTGGGTTGGACCTTGCAGGGCTGAGCTAGAGACTTTGAAAGAAACCTTCAGCAAAGACAATGGCATTGACATAGTTGACATAGCCCCAGAACCATGAGGCCATAAGAAGTGAGGAGAAACTCTGGCTGGAAGCCCTCACCCCACCTCATCCTTTAGACCTCGTCCTTGAAAACGTAGGATTAGTTACCAGAATCAGGATCAGAGAATTGTAATTACTGTTAAAATATCAGCAGGTGGTGGCCATTATGAGAAATATCTACCATACAAATGTATATAGTACCACTGAATTCCTCATCATTGACAATATGGGACTATTTTACTAGAATTAAGATTTTAGAAAATAGCTGTCAGGATTACCAAGGGACAAATCTGTGATGGTGCCATAGCCAACAATGCTCCTAATGACATGCTCCAACTGTGTTCCAAAATTCATGCTATTATCATCAAAATACTGCACATAGAGGCTGGACTACGTGCTATTTTTGTGGATATACACCAGTTTGTGGGGGTGGGGAGCGGGGAGGGGGGGTGGGTAATATGGTCTAAATGACTAAATACTACTTCTGAATGTGAACATACATATGTCATATGTTCAGATTGGATAAGTTATGGCAGTCATATATCATATTTTGGAAGGCCCCCTAATAATCTTTATCTGCGTGCTGGCCACTCTAACCAAAATGGTTCTGTAGACCTCACCTAGAATTTAGTACTGAAAGTTAAACTTTTAAAGTTGTAAACAACAACTAAATTTAACATGGAGATGGAAACTCACTTCGGTCTTAGCTAATTTTAGCTTGTTTTGCTTGCTATTTTTGTGGATATACACCAATAATGGATGAAAAAATATATTTTATTATATTAGGTTTAGGTAGCAAATGCTACACCTGATTGTGAATTCATAGATATCCCATATGTACAGATTGGACAATTTGATCAAAAGTTACAACAGTTTACATGTTTTGATAGGGTTGGCACCTTGTTACGCCCCCTACAGGCCAATTATGTCATTTGTGTGCGGGCCACTCGAACCAAAATGGTTCTATAGACCCTCACCAACAAATTAGGACTGAAAATGAAACTTTTACAAGAGTTGTAAATGACATCTACATTTAACATGGAGACGAAACCCCACTATGGTCTACTCAGACTCATGTGAACTCGAATCAGTGATTTGATATTTGAAATTAATTTCATTTTTATAAGTCAAAACTTCAAAAAATATGTGATATTGATTTACATACATTGAATTTACAATGTAAATTCAATGTATGTAAATCAATACCACATATTTTTTTGAAGTTTTTTATATATTCAATAAATGTAAATTTTACATTTATTGAATATATGAAGCTATCGTGGTAAAATGGAGTTTTAATTTATAACGGGTGTATAGTAAGGGGGCGGGGCAGCTGAAATGGACATTAAATATGGAAATACTGAATCGAGTAACTTGCAAACTGTCTTGGGTGTTCACATAAAATATCCCTTGATATATGGCATGGCATGTAGGGATCGGACAGTCACAGTGCTAAATGTTTGGGCTTCCCCCAAAAATGAATCTCACAGAAACAGAACTCAAAAATTTCTTTCAACATAAAGCTAGAAAACCACTCTGACAATGCTCCCTTCCTCAATGCTCCACTACGAAGCAAAGAACGGTCATCAAAGGCAGTGGATGTACGAAACGAACCACTATCTACTGCCTGCTTCACGCTCAAAAAGGAAGATCAGGACTCTTCATCGTGGTTAGCGAGAACAAACACTTTAGAAACTCATTCCTCAAGTTAAGAACTATAGAAATGATCCCTGAAAGTATAGTCTTAATGAGAGAAAGGGCTGGAGAGAGGAGTGCTTCATGTGGATGTCACTATCATTGATGGTTGGCATGACTAATATGCCAAAATGTCACCTGGATGCACATTCTCTTTCAATTATATTCTATAATGAACTGGGCAGGCAATTTTCGCAATCCTTTTTTTACCCCCGACCACGTGGGATACATATTTCACGCCCTGAATCACTACCTTAAATTATTTTCCCTTGGTCTACTCAGACTCATGTGAACTCGATTCAGTCATTAGATATTTGAAATTAATTTCATTTTTATAAGTCAAAACTTCAAAAAATACTTGATATTTATTTAGATATGGAGTTTTCATTTATAATGGGTGTATAGTAAGGGGGCGGGGCAGCTGAAATGGACATCAAATATGGAAATACTGAATTGAGTAACTTGCAAACTGTCTTGTGTGTTCACATAAAATATCCCTTGAATCCCTTGATATATGGCATGGCATGTAGGGATCGGACAGTCACAGTGCTAAATGTTTGGGCTTCCCCCAAAAATGAATCTCACAGAAACAGAAGTCAAAAATTTCTTTCAACGTAAAGCTAGAGAACCACTCTGACAATGCTCCCTTCCTCAATGCTCCACTACAAAGCAAAGAACGGTCATCAATGGCAGTGGATGTATGAAACGAATCATTATCCACTGCCCGCTTCACACTCAGAAAGGAACATCACGACTCTTCATCGTGGTTAGCGAGACCAAACACTTTAGAAACTCATTCCTCAAGTTAAGAACTATAGAAATAATCCCTGAAAGTATAGTCTTAATGAGACGAAGGGCTGGAGAGAGGAGTGCTTCATGTGGATGTCACTATCATTGATGGTTGGCATGACTAATACGCCAAAATGTCACCTGGATGCACATTCTCTTTCAATTATATTCTATAATGAACTGGGCAGGCAATTTTCACAATCCTTTTTTACCCCCGACCACGCGGGATACATATTTCACGCCCTGAATCACTACCTTAAATTATTTTCCCTTGGTCTACTCAGACTCATGTGAACTCGAATCAGTGATTTGATATTTGAAATTAATTTCATTTTTATAAGTCAAAACTTCAAAAAATATTTGATATTGATTTACATACATTGAATTTACAATGTAAATTCAATGTATGTAAATCAATACCACATATTTTTTTGAAGTTTTTTTTTTTATATATTCAATAAATGTAAATTTTACATTTATTGAATATATGAAGCTATCGTGGTAAAATGGAGTTTTAATTTATAATGGGTGTATAGTAAGGGGGCGGGGCAGCTGAAATGGACATTGAATATGGAAATACTGAATCGAGTAACTTGCAAACTGTCTTGGGTGTTCACATAAAATATCCCTTGAATCCCTTGATATATGGCATGGCATGTAGGGATCGGACAGTCACAGTGCTAAATGTTTGGGCTTCCCCCAAAAATGAATCTCACAGAAACAGAACTCAAAAATTTCTTTCAACATAAAGCTAGAGTACCACTCTGACAATGCTCCCTTCCTCAATGCTCCACTACGAAGCAAAGAACGGTCATCAAAGGCAGTGGATGTATGAAACAAACCACTATCTACTGCCTGCTTCACGCTCAGAAAGGAAGATCAGGACTCTTCATCGTGGTTAGCGAGACCAAACACTTTAGAAACTCATTCCTCAAGTTAAGAACTATAGAAATGATCCCTGAAAGTATAGTCTTAATGAGAGAAAGGGCTGGAGAGAGGAGTGCTTCATGTGGATGTCACTATCATTGATGGCTGGCACGACTAATACGCCAAAATGTCACCTGGATGCACATTCTCTTTCAATTATATCCTATAATGAACTGGGCAGTCAATTTTTGCAATCCTTGTTTTACCCCCGACCACGTGAGATACATATTTCACGCCCTGAATCACTACCTTAAATTATTTTCCCTTGGTCTACTCAGACTCATGTGAACTCGAATCAGTGATTTGATATTTGAAATTAATTTCATTTTTATAAGTCAAAACTTCAAAAAATATTTGATATTGATTTACATACATTGAATTTACAATGTAAATTCAATGTATGTAAATCAATACCACATATTTTTTTGAAGTTTTTTATATATTCAATAAATGTAAATTTTACATTTATTGAATATATGAAGCTATCGTGGTAAAATGGAGTTTTAATTTATAATGGGTGTATAGTAAGGGGGCGGGGCAGCTGAAATGGACATGAAATATGGAAATACTGAATCGAGTAACTTGCAAACTGTCTTTGGTGTTCACATGAAATATCCCTTGAATCCCTTGATATATGGCATGGCATGGGGATCGGACAGTCACAGTGCTAAATGTTTGGGCTTCCTCCAAAAACAAATCTCACAGAAACAGAACTCAAACATTTCTTTCAACATAAAGCTAGAGAACCACTCTGACAATGCTCCCTTCCTCAATGCTCCACTAAGAAGCAAAGAACAGTCATCAATGGCAGTGGATGTATGTAACGAATCATTAACCACTGCCCGCTTCACGCTCAGAAAGGAACATCACGATTCTTCATCGTGGTTAGCGAGATCAAACACTTTAGAAACTCATTTCTCAAGTTAAGAACTACAGAAATGATCCCTGAAAGTATAGTCTTAATGAGAGAAAGGGTTGGAGAGAGGATTGCTTCATGTGGATGTCACTATCATTGATGGTTGGCATGACTAATACGCCAAAATGTCACCTGGATGCACATTCTCTTTCAATTATATTCTATAATGAATTGGGCAGTCAAATTTCGCAATCCTTTTTTACCCCCGACCACGTGGGATACATATTTCACGCCCTGAATCACTACCTTAAATTATTTTCCCTTGGTCTACTCAGACTCATGTGAACTCGATTCAGCGATTAGATATTTGAAATTAATTTCATTTTTATAATTCAAATCTTCAAAATATATTTGATATTGATTTACATACATTGAATTTACAATGTAAATTCAATGTATATAAATCAATACCAAATATTTTTTTGAAGTTTTTTATATATTCAATAAATGTAATTTTTACATTTATTGAATATATGAAGCTATCATGGTAAAATGGAGTTTTAATTTATAATGGGTGTATAGTAAGGGGGCGGGGCATGCAGCTGAAATGGACATGAAATATGGAAATACTGAATCGAGTAACTTGCAAACTGTCTTGGGTGTTCACATGAAATATCCCTTGAATCCCTTGATATATGGCATGGCATGGGGATCGGACAGTCACAGTGCTAAATGTTTGGGCTTCCTCCAAAAACAAAGCTCACAGAAACAGAATTCAAAGTTTTCATTTAACATAAAGCTAGAGGACCACTCTGACAATGCTCCCTTCCTCAATACTCCACTGCGAAGCAAAGAACAGTCATCAATGGCAGTGGATGTATGTAAGGAATCATTAGCCACTGCCCGCTTCACGCTCAGAAAGGAACATCACGATTCTTCATCGTGGTTAGCGAGATCAAACACTTTAGAAACTCATTCCTCAAGTTAAGAACTATAGAAATGATCCCTGAAAGTATAGTCTTAATGAGAGAAAGGGCTGGAGAGAGGAGTGCTTCATGTGGATGTCACTATCATTGATGGTTGGCATGACTAATACGCCAAAATGTCACCTGGATGCACATTCTCTTTCAATTATATTCTATATGAAACTGGGCAGTCAATTTTCCGCAATCCTTTTTTACCTCTGTCCACGTGGGATACATATTTCACGCCCTGAATCACTACCTTAAATTATTTTCCCTTGGTCTACTCAGACTCATGTAAACTCAATTCAGTTAATTACATGTTTAAAATTAATTTATTTTCTATGTCAAAACTTCAAAAAATGTTTGATATTCATTTACATACATTGAATTTTCATTTATTGAATATACAGTATGAAGCTATCATGGTTAAAATGGAGTTTTAATTTATAATGGGTGTATAGTAAGGGGGCGGGGCAGCTGAAATGGACATGAAATATGGAAATACTGAATCGAATAACTTGCAAACTGTCTTGGGTGTTCACATGAATTATGCCTTGATATATGGCATGTAGGGATCGGACAGTCACAGTGCTAAATGTTTGGGCTTCCCCCATAATTGAGTCTCAGCGAAACAGAATTCATTTTTTTCATTTAACATAAAGCTAGAGAACCACTCTGACAATGCTCCCTTCCTCAATGCTCCACTAAGAAGCAAAGAACAGTCATCAATGGCAGTGGATGTATGAAACGAATCATTATCCACTGCCCTCTTCACGCTCAGAAAGGGACATCGCGACTCTTCATCGTGGTTAGCGAGACCAAACACTTTAGAAACTCATTTCTCAAGTTAAGAACTATAGAAATGATCCCTGAAAGTATAGTCTTAATGAGAGAAAGGGCTGGAGAGAGGAGTGCTTCATGTGGATGTCACTATCATTGATGGTTGGCATGACTAATACGCCAAAATGTCACCTGGATGCACATTCTCTTTCAATTATATTCTATAATGAACTGGGCAGGCAATTTTCACAATCCTTTTTTACCCCCGACCACGCGGGATACATATTTCACGCCCTGAATCACTACCTTAAATTATTTTCCCTTGGTCTACTCAGACTCATGTGAACTCGAATCAGTGATTTGATATTTGAAATTAATTTCATTTTTATAAGTCAAAACTTCAAAAAATATGTGATATTGATTTACATACATTGAATTTACAATGTAAATTCAATGTATGTAAATCAATACCACATATTTTTTTGAAGTTTTTTATATATTCAATAAATGTAAATTTTACATTTATTGAATATATGAAGCTATCGTGGTAAAATGGAGTTTTAATTTATAACGGGTGTATAGTAAGGGGGCGGGGCAGCTGAAATGGACATTAAATATGGAAATACTGAATCGAGTAACTTGCAAACTGTCTTGGGTGTTCACATAAAATATCCCTTGAATCCCTTGATATATGGCATGGCATGTAGGGATCGGACAGTCACAGTGCTAAATGTTTGGGCTTCCCCCAAAAATGAATCTCACAGAAACAGAACTCAAAAATTTCTTTCAACATAAAGCTAGAAAACCACTCTGACAATGCTCCCTTCCTCAATGCTCCACTACGAAGCAAAGAACGGTCATCAAAGGCAGTGGATGTACGAAACGAACCACTATCTACTGCCTGCTTCACGCTCAAAAAGGAAGATCAGGACTCTTCATCGTGGTTAGCGAGACCAAACACTTTAGAAACTCATTCCTCAAGTTAAGAACTATAGAAATGATCCCTGAAAGTATAGTCTTAATGAGAGAAAGGGCTGGAGAGAGGAGTGCTTCATGTGGATGTCACTATCATTGATGGTTGGCATGACTAATACGCCAAAATGTCACCTGGATGCACATTCTCTTTCAATTATATTCTATAATGAACTGGGCAGGCAATTTTCGCAATCCTTTTTTACCCCCGACCACGTGGGATACATATTTCACGCCCTGAATCACTACCTTAAATTATTTTCCCTTGGTCTACTCAGACTCATGTGAACTCGATTCAGTCATTAGATATTTGAAATTAATTTCATTTTTATAAGTCAAAACTTCAAAAAATACTTGATATTTATTTAGATATGGAGTTTTCATTTATAATGGGTGTATAGTAAGGGGGCGGGGCAGCTGAAATGGACATTAAATATGGAAATACTGAATCGAGTAACTTGCAAACTGTCTTGGGTGTTCACATAAAATATCCCTTGAATCCCTTGATATATGGCATGGCATGTAGGGATCGGACAGTCACAGTGCTAAATGTTTGGGCTTCCCCCAAAAATGAATCTCACAGAAACAGAACTCAAAAATTTCTTTCAACATAAAGCTAGAGAACCACTCTGACAATGCTCCCTTCCTCAATGCTCCACTACGAAGCAAAGAACGGTCATCAAAGGCAGTGGATGTACGAAACGAACCACTATCTACTGCCTGCTTCACGCTCAGAAAGGAAGATCAGGACTCTTCATCGTGGTTAGCGAGACCAAACACTTTAGAAACTCATTCCTCAAGTTAAGAACTATAGAAATGATCCCTGAAAGTATAGTCTTAATGAGAGAAAGGGCTGGAGAAAGGAGTGCTTCATGTGGATGTCACTATCATTGATGGTTGGCATGACTAATACGCCAAAATGTCACCTGGATGCACATTCTCTTTCAATTATATCCTATAATGAACTGGGCAGTCAATTTTTGCAATCCTTGTTTTACCCCCGACCACGTGAGATACATATTTCACGCCCTGAATCACTACCTTAAATTATTTTCCCTTGGTCTACTCAGACTCATGTGAACTCGAATCAGTGATTTGATATTTGAAATTAATTTCATTTTTATAAGTCAAAACTTCAAAAAATATTTGATATTGATTTACATACATTGATTTTTTTTTTTTTTATCCCACGATTTTGTAACCCATTTTTTCACCCAGTGCCAATTCCTAATGTGATCCTGGGCTCTACACACCCTCCACCAACCTGGGGAGGCAGCGGACTGGCCCCATGCTTCCTTCAATGCATGAGGAGTCCAAGCTGCCTTCTTTTCACCTGACAGGGGGGAGTTTCCCTGGTTGGACGTAGCGCGTGGAAGGAACACGTTATTCCAACCAGTTCCTGTCCCCTCCATCAGGCGCCCCGGCTGGCCAGGGGGAGGTAGTTTAGAGTCCAGGATTACAGCCTGTTTTTGTGAGGGTATCTACCCTAGGGGACACGGGGAGAACATGCAAACTCCACACAGAAAGGCCCTTTTGCCAACCCCGCCTCGGGTATGGGCACTGATGACGTGGAGGAGCAGACACGCCGCCAGCACCCACAGCAGCGCCCCTAGCGGGAATCGAACCCAGGACCTTCTAGCTGTGAGGCGACAGCACTAACCACTGTGCCACCGTGCCCCTATACATACATTGAATTTACATATATTGAATATATGAAGCTATCATGGTTAAAATGGAGTTTTAATTCATAATGGGTGTATAGTAAGGGGGCGGGGCAGCTGAAATGGACATCAAATATGGAAATACTGAATTGAGTAACTTGCAAACTGTCTTGGGTGTTCACGTGAAATATCCCTTGATATATGGCATGTAGGGATCGGACAGTCACAGTGCTAAATGTTTGGGCTTCCCCCATAATTGAGTCTCACCGAAACAGAATTAAATTTTTTCATTTAACATAAAAGTAAAGAACCACTCTGACAATGCTCCCTTCCTCAATGCTCCACTAAGAAGCAAAGAACGGTCATCAATGGCAGTGGATGTATGAAACGAATCATTATCCACTGCCCGCTTCACGCTCAGAAAGGAAGATCAGGACTCTTCATCGTGGTTAGCGAGACCAAACACTTTAGAAATTCATTACTCAAGTTAAGAACTATAGAAATGATCCCTGAAAGTATAGTCTTAATGAGAAAAAGGGGTGGAGAGAGGAGTGCTTCATGTGGATGTCACTATAATTGATGGTTGGCATGACTAATACGCCAAAATGTCACCTGGATGCACATTCTCTTTCAATTATATTCTATAATGAACTGGGCAGGCAATTTTCGCAATCCTTTTTTTTACCCCCGACCACGTGGGATACATATTTCACGCCCTGAATCACTACCTTAAATTATTTTCCCTTGGTCTACTCACACTCATGTGAACTCGATTCAGTGATTAGATATTTGAAATTAATTTCATTTTTATAAGTCAAAACTTCAAAAAATATTTGATATTGATTTACATACATTGATTTTTTTTTTTTTTTATCCCACGATTTTGTAACCCATTTTTTCACCCAGTGCCAATTCCTAATGTGATCCTGGGCTCTACACACCCTCCACCAACCTGGGGAGGCAGCGGACTGGCCCCATGCTTCCTTCAATGCATGAGGAGTCCAAGCTGCCTTCTTTTCACCTGACAGGGGGGAGTTTCCCTGGTTGGACGTAGCGCGTGGAAGGAACACGTTATTCCAACCAGTTCCTGTCCCCTCCATCAGGCGCCCCGGCTGGCCAGGGGGAGGTAGTTTAGAGTCCAGGATTACAGCCTGTTTTTGTGAGGGTATCTACCCTAGGGGACACGGGGAGAACATGCAAACTCCACACAGAAAGGCCCTTTTGCCAACCCCGCCTCGGGTATGGGCACTGATGACGTGGAGGAGCAGACACGCCGCCAGCACCCACAGCAGCGCCCCTAGCAGGAATCGAACCCAGGACCTTCTAGCTGTGAGGCGACAGCACTAACCACTGTGCCACCGTGCCCCTATACATACATTGAATTTACATATATTGAATATATGAAGCTATCATGGTTAAAATGGAGTTTTAATTCATAATGGGTGTATAGTAAGGGGGCGGGGCAGCTGAAATGGACATCAAATATGGAAATACTGAATTGAGTAACTTGCAAACTGTCTTGGGTGTTCACGTGAAATATCCCTTGATATATGGCATGTAGGGATCGGACAGTCACAGTGCTAAATGTTTGGGCTTCCCCCATAATTGAGTCTCACCGAAACAGAATTAAATTTTTTCATTTAACATAAAAGTAAAGAACCACTCTGACAATGCTCCCTTCCTCAATGCTCCACTAAGAAGCAAAGAACGGTCATCAATGGCAGTGGATGTATGAAACGAATCATTATCCACTGCCCGCTTCACGCTCAGAAAGGAAGATCAGGACTCTTCATCGTGGTTAGCGAGACCAAACACTTTAGAAATTCATTACTCAAGTTAAGAACTATAGAAATGATCCCTGAAAGTATAGTCTTAATGAGAAAAAGGGGTGGAGAGAGGAGTGCTTCATGTGGATGTCACTATAATTGATGGTTGGCATGACTAATAGGCCAAAATGTCACCTGGATGCACATTCTCTTTCAATTATATTCTATAATGAACTGGGCAGGCAATTTTCGCAATCCTTTTTTTTACCCCCGACCACGTGGGATACATATTTCACGCCCTGAATCACTACCTTAAATTATTTTCCCTTGGTCTACTCACACTCATGTGAACTCGATTCAGTGATTAGATATTTGAAATTAATTTCATTTTTATAAGTCAAAACTTCAAAAAATATTTGATATTGATTTACATACATTGAATTTACAATGTAAATTCAATGTATGTAAATCAATACCAAATATTTTTTGAAGTTTTTTTTTTATATATTTAATAAATGTAAATTTTACATTTATTGAATATATGAAGCTATCATGGTAAAATGGAGTTTTAATTTATAATGGGTGTATAGTAAGGGGGCGGGGCAGCTGAAATGGACATGAAATATGGAAATACTGAATCGAGTAACTTGCAAACTGTCTTGGGTGTTCACATAAAATATCCCTTGAATCCCTTGATATATGGCATGGCATGTAGGGATCGGACAGTCACAGTGCTAAATGTTTGGGCTTCCCCCAAAAACGATTCTCACAGAAACAGAACTCAAAAGTTTCTTTCAACATAAAGCTAGAGAACCACTCTGACAATGCTCCCTTCCTCAATGCTCCACTACGAAGCAAAGAACGGTCATCAATTGCAGTGGATGTATGAAACGAATCATTATCCACTGCCCGCTTCACGCTCAGAAAGGAACATCACGATTCTTCATCGTGGTTAGCGAGACCAAACACTTTAGAAACTCATTTCTCAAGTTAAGAACTATAGAAATGATCCCTGAAAGTATAGTCTTAATGAGAGGAAAGTGCTGGAGAGAGGAGTGCTTCATGTGGATGTCACTATCATTGATGGTTGGCATGACTATATGTTTTCCTACAAAAACAGTAGGTATCCTTCTTTTCTAATCTACTCGCATTGGTGCTGGCTGGTTCTGTTGCTACCTTGCTGGTCACAGCAGCGGCAATACATGCCGTCTGTCTGCCCTGCAGAGCCCATGCCACGCATTGTCAGAGTGGTTCTATGTAGCTTTATGTTAAATGAAATTTTTTTTTTGAACTTTGTTTCAGTGAGATTCGTTTTTGGGGGAAGCCCAAGCATTTAGCACTGTGACTGACCGATCCCAACATGCCATTTCATATATCAAGAGATATTTCATGTGAACACCCAAGACAGTTTCCAAGTTACTCGATTCAGTATTTCCATATGTGATGTCCATTTCAGCTGCCCTGCCCCCTTACTATAACCCCCTTATAAATTAAAACTCCATTTTAACCATGATAGCTTCATATATTCAATATATGTAAATTCAATGTATGTAAATCAATATCAAATATTTTTTTTGAAGTTTTGACTCATAAAAATTAAATTAATATCAAATATCTAATCACTGAATCGAGTTCACATGAATCTGAGTAGACCAAGGGAAAATAATTTAAGGTAGTGATTCAGGACGTGAAATATACTCAACAAAAATATGTGAATACTAAATGTGTGATATTGAGCACTTCTGCTTTGTTAAGATAATCCATCCCACCTCACAGGTGTGCCATCAAGATGCAGATGTGACATCATGGTTAGTGCACAGGTGTACCTTAGAATGTCCACAGCAAAAGGCCATCCTGAAATGTGCAATTTTCTTTTGCCTTATTGGGGGTATAGGACTCCGAACCAGACAGTATCTGGTGTGACCACCATTTGCCTCATGCAGTGCAACACATCTTCTTCGCATAGAGTTTATCAGATTGTCAATTGTGGCCTGTGGAATGTTGGTCCACTCCTCTTCAATGGCTGTGTGAAGTTGCTGGATATTAATGGGAACTGGTACACACTGTCAGAATGGTAATAACACATTATTACCACATTATTACCATTTCTACTGCGCATACCAGTTCCCATTAATATCCAGCAACTTCACACAGCCATTGAAGAGGAGTGGACCAACATTCCACAGGGCACAATTGACAATCTGATAAACTCTATGCGAAGAAGATGTGTTGCACTGCATGAGGCAAATGGTGGTCACACCAGATACTGACTGGTTCGGAGGCCCATACACCCAATAATGCAAAAGAAAATTGCACATTTCAAGGTGGCCTTTTATTGTGGACAGTCTAAGGTACACCTGTGCACTAATCATGATGTCAAATCTGCATCTTGATGTGGCACACCTGTGAGGTGGGATGGATTATCTTAACAAAGCAGAAGTGCCCAATATCACACATTTAGGCAGATTTGTGAACAGTGTTTGAGAGAAATGGTAATATTGTATATCTGGAATGAATTTTAGGTCTTTAAGTCCATCCCCTGAAAAATGGGAGCAAAAACAAAAGTGTTGCGTTTATATTTTTGTTGAGTTATATGTATCCCACATGGTCGGAGGTAAAAAAAAAAAAAAAAGATTGTGAAAATTGACTGCCCAGTTCATTATAGAATATATAATTGAAAGAGAATGTGCATCCAGGTGACATTTTGGCGTATTATGTACACAACGGTATAAACCCACAACAATGGATATGACTAAACACAAACAAACATGAGTTAGGAACAGATTTTTAATCTGAAAGATAAAGTTTAATAATCATCACAAATTGTCATTTCTTTTAAGCAATATTCAAAGATTGTTTATTTACATTAATTAACATGAAGAATAGACTTTCTTATTTAGACATTTATCAAAATAAGATAAAGCAGTTGGGCTTTGAATGTGAGAGCTATATCCTCTCATGCATGCAGGCCAAAGTTGGATGAAGCTGTCCTCAAGATTCTAAAATGTTGCACATGAGCTCTATGCTCAAGTTACCATGTAAATATGTTTTATCCTAAATATATTGGTAAGATAACAATGGCTTGAGTGATGGATTGAAATGTAATTGGTACAGAACACAGTTCTGTACCAATCAGTACAGGGTACAGACATTAGTGCAAGGTAGAGTTAGCCCTGTATCGCCACCTTAAAAAATACTACCTTATTTTTTTCCCCCTGTGATTCAAGGACTGGCTTCCCTGCCTTTGGGGTTGTTTGTGCTGGTTGAAAATCCTAGCACCTAATTGGCCAACAGCCATGTCACTCACTTCGTTTCAAACGTCGCCTGCTTTCTCATAATTCTTATTGGATTGGTTCATATTTGTTCATATGTACCAATCCCAGTTAAGACTGCTGCTTTGATGACGCCCATCCCAGAAACTGCTGTGGTGGAGAGGGACTTCAGTCTGAATAATGAAGTGAAACGAAATGACAATTCAGACTGAGGTCAGGCTAGGGTAGAGTAACACAACTAATGGTATAACTAAACCACAGTCCTTGCGGTCTAGTTTCCATTCAGGTCCGGGGGTATTCAGTTCATCATCAAGTTAGGCACAGTTATGCAATTCCACATTGTGGAAATAATTTTTAAATTGATACAAGCTTCTGCACAGCAGCTAAAATCAAATCTTCTGAACTCGGTTTCTGCACAATCAATATATTTGAAGTCAGCTCCATCCATGGCATTCAATGTGTTCAAATGTTTTTTGCTCTTTCAAACTGACATAATAATCTGAGTGTTCTGTACAGCAGCTACGTTAATCTCCTGAACACTGTTTCTGTTCTCACAGGTACTGTCTTTCACTTCCTGGCAGTTTGTCCTGTAACTTCAGTCGTTTTTCCAGTGAGTTGTGATAAACCTCCTCCAGTACTGAATAACGGCTGTGGCTCTCCTTCAACGTTTGTCTCAGTGTCGTCATCTCTCTGTTCTTCTCCTCCAGCTGCCTGTTAAACTCTCTCTGCATCTTTGTGTTGGAGATCATGATGTTCCTCTGGATCTCAGGCAGGAGAACCTTCATCAGGTTTCTCTCTGCTTCCACTCTGGCCTCTGCTTCGTAGGTCTCTCTCATGTCCTCCATGTCCTGCCTGTGACTCTCCTCCCTCTCTCTCCTCTCGTTCTCTCTCTTTGCTCTGAACCTCTCCAGCTTTCTCTCCATCTCCTCTCTTCTCTCAGACTCCCTCTTCAGCTCTCCTTCCAGCTCTCTTTTCTTCTCTTCATCCCTCTCTTCCTTCACTTGTCTCTCCAGTTCACTTGTTCGGCGGTCGATCTCCCTGATGTCCACCTCATGCTCTTGGATGGATCCCTCCATCTTCCTCAGAGATTCCTTAAGCTCCTTCTCAAACCTCTCCCTCATCTCCTGCTCCTGCAGGTGTCTCCTCTCCTCCAAGTCCCTCTGGATCTTTCTCTCCATCTCTCTGACCTGGGCCTCTACCTCCTGGTAGGTCTGAGTGCTGTAGAAGCTCTCTGTGTTTCCTGCCACCATGCTCTCTATCTTCTGCAGCAGCTGTGAAACCTGACCAGCGCCGCTGCCGTCCGTAACATCGAGGACGTGGCATCTGTTCCTGCATTTCTCCACAAGCTGCTGATGTTCCTGACCGCCTGCATGGAGGAACTCCTCAACACCCTGCTCTTGCACTGCGTCAGAACGGATAAGGATGACCATGCTGCGTTCCCAGCAGCTCTCTCCAAACGCCTCCTGCATCTTCTCCATCATCTCTCTTGCTTCTCCTCTGGAGGCCTCTGTCGGTACAACCAGGAGGAAGGCATGGGGACCCGGGGCAGACAGACGTACACACAGCCCTGCGTCCTGCCTCATGTCCTCTGGTGAGCGTCCAGAGAGGTCTGGAGTGTCCACTAGCACCAGCCGTCTCCCACAGACGTCCCCCTTTCTCCTCCTACTCCTCTGGCTCAGGTCAGAGGAGCTGGCCTCAGTGCCAAACACTTCCCTGCCCAGGATGGTGTTTCCTGCTGCGTTCCTCACAGCTACAGTCCTCCCCAGTAGCACCAGTCTCAGCTCAGACATGGAGGGAGACACTGGTGAGTCCAAAGTGTTGTCTGCTGACACTGAAATGGAACACAACGGAACAAATTATGGAAGTATACCATATGCAGTACAATCTCACAATACAGTATACCTATATGTTATCACTGACAATTGTGCTACTGCAGAATACATTTAGCAAGATTAAAGTGAAATGGCGTCTTTGTTTGTAGAATTTTGAGGAAATATCCATAATTACAGTCCTGGTAGCATAATACATGAGAGCCGCCAGTAGTTCAGGAATGGAGAGGCCGTGAGGTTTCCAGTTTGATCCCAGGCTCCCCCAGAGTTAATGTCAAAGTGTCCTCAGGTAAGACTCTGAAACCCGAATTGCTCCAGATGTGCAGGTTGGTGTCTTGCATGGTTTCCTCTGACATTGATGTGTGAATGTGCATGAATGGGTGAATGTATGTACATTGAAATGTAATGCACATCTATGTAAAGCTCCTTGGTTATACTCACTCTCTGGAGGTTCTAACCTACTGCGTCTCCTCTTCATCCTTGGTAAAGAGGCAAGTTCATCTGTGGTCTCTGAGCCCACTGAAACACAACACAAAAACATCAACCACACACTGACCCACTGAAACACAACACACACATCAACCACACACTGACCCACTGAAACACAACACACACATAAACCACACACTGACCCACTGAAACACAACACACACATCAACCACACACTGACCCACTGAAACACAACACACACATAAACCACACACTGACCCACTGAAACACAACACACACATCAACCACACACTGACCCACTGAAACACAACACAAAACATCAACCACACACTGACCCACTGAAACACAACACACACATCAACCACACACTGACCCACTGAAACACAACACACACATCAACCACACACTGACCCACTGAAACACACCACACACATCAACCACACACTGACCCACTGAAACACAACACACACATCAACCACACACTGACCCACTGAAACACAACACAAAACATCAACCACACACTGACCCACTGAAACACAACACACACACATCAACCACACACTGACCCACTGAAACACAACACACACATCAACCACACACTGACCCACTGAAACACAACACACACATCAACCACACACTGACCCACTGAAACACACCACACACATCAACCACACACTGACCCACTGAAACACAACACACACATCAACCACACACTGACCCACTGAAACACAACACATACATCAACCACACACTGACCCACTGAAACGCAACACACACATCAACCACACACTGACCCACTGAAACACAACACACACATCAACCACACACTGACCCACTGAAACGCAACACACAGATCACATCAACAAGAACAAATATTCTGTACTCCGTCCACATTTGATGACCGCCTGAATTCTTTTCCAAAGGAAGTCACATGATTTGACCATACATTAGTGTTTGATGGGGGAGGTGAGCAGAACACAACTATGTGACTCCCATTGAAACACCACTGAGACAGCCATCAAACACAGGCAAAACACAAAACATGATGACCCTAACCCACTGCAACACAATACAGACATAGACCAAACAGTCTTCTGCATATGGCTTTAAATGAGACAGCAATGTAGGATATGAAACTGAACGCTGGACAAAAGTCACACATTGTGAGTGTAACATGTACTCACTGTCTGGAGGTATCCATACCATACTGTGTGTTCTCCTCAGTGGAAGAGTGGAGTCTGTGTTCTCTCCATGTTCTGCAACACAACATCAACAGTCAATGTATTAACAATGGTAGGAATAAAAGAGAAAGGTGATACTGGGCTATGAAATGACACTGGATGTATTTTACATTTAATTACTAACTTCCTGGAGGAATGTTGATGCTCCATCTCCTGGTTGGTAGTTTGGGGCCTGCTGTAGAGGTATACTCCCTCTCTAGAAGACAACACAACACAACCTTTATGGTCAGCAACTGATTAGAATGTTATAATGTCACACAAAAAGAAATTAGTCAGGGGCCAGAAGCCAACAATGAGGTGTCATGGCATTTTGGAGGAAAGGTGTTTCTATATGATATTAATGTTTTGAATCTGTTCAATTCTGCTGTATGTCGAGTGATAGAAGTGACCGTTTTGTCAGAAATTGAGCAGGAGTAAAACCCCTTAATTAACCACTATTAAAAATAGCTTTACTTCTGATACATAATTGTACAAAATGAGTTGCTTCTATAGGATTTTATGTCCTGAATTCATTTCTGCCATATGACGGAAATTTGACTATAATTCTGATGAATTGCACTTGTGTTGTTGTTCCTGCATGATTTTTACATGCTGAATATGCAGAGTGTTATGAGTTATCATTTTGGAGGACACCTACAACAGTAGCCTACACCTGCTGTCAGGGAGTAGAGAGTGCTTCTTTGATGCATGGCTATTGCTTACTATGAAACGGTGACTTGTGGCACTATATGGCAGAAATGGATTTAGCACTTAAAGATCATATAGAAACATCAACCTAGGTACAATATATCTGAATTATAGCCATTTTAGTATAGAGTTTTTTTTTTTGTAATTAATTATTCAAATTACTCAATTTCAAACAAAATGTTGACTTTTTGTTCAGCATATGGCAGAAATTGATTCAGCACATAAAAGTCATATAGAAAACACATTGTGTAAAATTATGTATCAGAATTAAAGCTATCTCCAGTACTTTATAGGGGTTAATTAAGGCAGCTTCACTTTTTGATAGTTACTCAATTTCTTATGAAACGGTTGTACGTCAAAATCATCAGAAACAGCACCTTAATTAACTTTCCTCAAAAATGCCTTCAGGGTCATTTTCTGAAGGCAATTTTTTGCCATTTGGACACCTGACTAAATTTCTTTCAGAATACTGACCAGTGTTTTGGTCTGGTGCAGTCCTCAGTTTCTCTAAGTCTGTCTTCAGATCACAGATCTGCTGAGCTGCAATGACAGGATGAAGATACTTAATATTATATTAAATATTATTCATTATTGTATGAACTAATAGCAAAAATACACAACAGAGATGACATAATCCAATTCTCACCAAGCTGTTTGTTTTCAGAGATGACATCATCCAATTCCCTTTTCCTTATGTTTAGCTCTTCATCTCTCTGATTTAGTTGTTTGTCTTTTTCTGTCAATACTTTATTATGTTCCTCCAGCTGTTTGTCTTTTTCTGTCAGTAGTTTATTACTGTTCTTCAGTTCTTGGTCTTTTTCTGTCAGTAGTTTATTACTGTTCTTCAGTTCTTGGTCTTTTTCTGTCAGTAGTTTATTGCTGTTCTTCAGTTCTTGGTCTTTTTCTGTCAGTAGTTTATTACTGTTCTTCAGTTCTTGGTCTTTTTCTGTCAGTAGTTTATTACTGTTCTTCAGTTCTTGGTCTTTTTCTGACAGTAGTTTATTACTGTTCTTCAGTTCTTGGTCTTTTTCTGACAGTAGTTGTTTACAGTCCTCCAGTTGAATATCTTTTTCTGCTAGTAGTTTACTACACACAAAAAACTAATCGGTCAAAATTGCAACTAAACACTTCAGTCAATGGTGTTAGGTCACTTTCCTGGGTTATTTCTTGAAGCCATAACCTTTTCCTGGGTTGCAGGGATTTTATTTTGACCGAATTCATGGGTTGTTTTAGATCTTCCGACAAAGGCCTTCTATCCATCCCCGCCACTAAGTTGCGCACAAAAGGGGATCGTGCTTTCGCAGTTGTTGCTCCTACTCTATGGAACGACTTACCTTTTAGCTTAAGAAATGCCACATCGGTTGAGTCATTTAAGACGGGTTTAAAAACTCATTTGTTCCGCAAACATTTTGATCTTTTTTAACATTTTCTTTTGTAATTTGTATCTATTGTACTACAGTCTGCTGTTGGTCTCTGTGGTACTGTTGGTACTGTTTATGGCTCTGTTCCTATTTCTTTTATTTATTCATACATGTATTTACATGTTTCTATATATATACAGTATATATACATACTGTTTATACTGTGTCTATAGATATACATTTATATACTTATATTTTATTTTATTCTTGTTTTGTTTCTTCCTATGTATTTCTGACTGTGATTGTACAGCACCTTGTGACAAGTGTCTTGAAAGGTGCTCTATAAATAAAACTACCTTACCTTACCTTACCTTACCTTTTATTTGGTTATTGGTTTTGGGTTGTTTTAATGAGAATAACCAATTTGTTAGGTCACAGACTTTGGTTGATGCCGCGGTGCACTGTGGGTATTGTAGAATTTCTCGGACAAAATGACGAAAAATGAAATTATTTATACTTTTTACAGGAACAGATAGGATACTAATGCCGAGGAATGCATCCAACACTGTAAACACAACACTGCAACGACTTTTCCTTCAGACCGGCACTCAGACCGTTACTCAGACCGGTACGGTAACCAATTTGTTAGGTCACAGACTTTGGTTGATGCCGCGGTGCACTGTGGGTATTGTAGAATTTCTCGGACAAAATGACGAAAAATGAAATTATTTATACTTTTTACAGGAACAGATAGGATACTAATGCCGAGGAATGCATCCAACACTGTAAACACAACACTGCAACGACTTTTCCTTCAGACCGGCACTCAGACCGTTACTCAGACCGGTACGGTAACCAATTTGTTAGGTCACAGACTTTGGTTGATGCCGCGGTGCACTGTGGGTATTGTAGAATTTCTCGGACAAAATGACGAAAAATGAAATTATTTATACTTTTTACAGGAACAGATAGGATACTAATGCCGAGGAATGCATCCAACACTGTAAACACAACACTGCAACGACTTTTCCTTCAGACCGGCACTCAGACCGTTACTCAGACCGGTACGGTAACCAATTTGTTAGGTCACAGACTTTGGTTGATGCCGCGGTGCACTGTGGGTATTGTAGAATTTCTCGGACAAAATGACGAAAAATGAAATTATTTATACTTTTTACAGGAACAGATAGGATACTAATGCCGAGGAATGCATCCAACACTGTAAACACAACACTGCAACGACTTTTCCTTCAGACCGGCACTCAGACCGTTACTCAGACCGGTACGGTAACCTTACCCGTCCACATACTCGCTGTAGTTTAAGTCAGTGGGACGTTCTGACCCAATGACGTCACTGGGTCAGAATCTGACAACTTGGGAAGCACGGCGCTGGAGCCACAGAATCCCAATGTTATTAATCAGGAGGCCATTAGCATGTATGCTAATGACCAACACCACACAAAGAGTGTTGAAAAGTGGCGAAGTTCCCCTTTAAATGGGTGGAATTTCCCTTTAATAAAACAAATGGGTTAACTGAATATTCTGTATCAATTCAACTGGCAGTTGGGTAATCTTGACCCTCAAAATTAGGTTATTAATGCAAGCTAATATGTTCGGTCAAATCAACTGGTACTTAGGTTATGTTGACCCTCATAATTGGGTTATTAATGTAACCAAATGCATTCGGTCAAATATAATAACACGCATTATTCGGTCAGATTGACCAAAGACCCAGTTGGTCCTTATTCAACCTCTACGTTTGGTTGAAATTTGACCGAAGTTAGGTTGTTTTTGACCATTGGTTTTTCTGCTAGTAGTCTACTTATCTTCAGTTGACTGTCTGTGTCTGTTAGTAGTTTATTCCTTTTCTCCAATTCCTGGTCTTTTTCTGTCAGCAGATTTTTACAGTCCTCCAGTTGTTTGTCAATTTCTTCTTGTAGTTTAATACATTTTTTCAGTTGACTGTCTGTTTCTGCAAATAGTTTATTTCTTTCCTCTAGTTGATTCTCTTTTTCTGTCAGTAGTTTATTTCTTTGCTTCAGTTCTTGGTCTTTTTCTGTCAGTTGTTGTTTACTGTTCTGCAGTTCTTGTTCTTTTGGGGTCAGTTGTTGTTTACTGTTCTGCAGTTCTTGTTCTTTTTGGGTCAATTGTTGTTTACTGTTCTCGAGTTCTTGGTCTTTTTGGGTCAGTTGTTGTTTACTGTTCTCGAGTTCTTGGTCTTTTTGGGTCAGTTGTTGTTTACTGTTCTCGAGTTCTTGGTCTTTTTGGGTCAGTTGTTGTTTGCTGTTCTGCAGTTCTTGGTCTTTTTGGGTCAGTTGTTGGTCTTTTTGGGTCAGTTGTTGTTTACTGTTCTGCAGTTCTTGTTCTTTTTGGGTCAGTTGTTGTTTACTGTTCTTCAGTTCTTGTTCTTTTTGGGTCAGTTGTTGTTTACTGTTCTTCCGTTCTTGTTCTTTTTGGGTCAGTTGTTGTTTACTGTTCTGCAGTTCTTGTTCTTTTTGGGTCAGTTGTCGGTTGCTGTTCTGCAGTTCTTGTTCTTTTTGGGTCAGTTGTCGGTTGCTGTTCTGCAGTTCTTGTTCTTTTTGGGTCAGTTCTTGTTCTTTTTGGGTCAGTTGTTGTTTGCTGTTCTGCAGTTCTTGTTCTTTTTGGGTCAGTTGTCGGTTGCTGTTCTGCAGTTCTTGTTCTTTTTGGGTCAGTTCTTGTTCTTTTGGGGTCAGTTGTCGGTTGCTGTTCTGCAGTTCTTGTTCTTTTTGGGTCAGTTCTTGTTCTTTTTGGGTCAGTTGTCGGTTGCTGTTCTGCAGTGCTTCGGCCATCAGGACCTTCTGATCTATCATATCCAGGAACACTTTTCTCTGATCCTGGGTCATATCCAGGAACACTTTTCTCTGATCCTGGGTCATATCCAGGAACACTTTTCTCTGATCCTGGGTCATATCCAGGAACACTTTTCTCTGATCCTGGGTCATATCCAGGTACACTTTTCTCTGATCCTGGGTCATATCCAGGAACACTTTTCTCTGATCCTGGGTCATATCCAGGAACACTTTTCTCTGATCCTGGGTCATATCCAGGAACACTTTTCTCTGATCCTGGGTCATATCCAGGAACACTTTTCTCTGATCCTGGGTCATATCCAGGAACACTTTTCTCTGATCCTGGGTCATATCCAGGAACACTTTTCTCTGATCCTGGGTCATATCCAGGAACACTTTTCTCTGATCCTGGGTCATATCCAGGAACACTTTTCTCTGATCCTGGGTCATATCCAGGAACACTTTTCTCTGATCCTGGGTCATATCCAGGTACACTTTTCTCTGATCCTGGGTCATATCCAGGAACACTTTTCTCTGATCCTGGGTCATATCCAGGAACACTTTTCTCTGATCCTGGGTCATATCCAGGAACACTTTTCTCTGATCCTGGGTCATATCCAGGAACACTTTTCTCTGATCCATGCTCATTGCCAGGAACACTTTTCTCTGATCCTGGGTCATATCCAGTAGTGTTGCTTTCATAGAAAACATAGAACATACATTTAGACAAGTCACAGTCTACAACCTAAAGTCCCACTGAAATGGAATAAAATGGTTTCATTATTGTAATTTTGTAATGAGCCACATTACAGTAAGTAAACTAGAGTGTTTTTCA
The DNA here is from genome assembly GCA_039105355.1 of Benthosema pterotum. Taxonomy (NCBI): domain Eukaryota; kingdom Metazoa; phylum Chordata; class Actinopteri; order Myctophiformes; family Myctophidae; genus Benthosema; species Benthosema pterotum. The sequence goes on from CM076975.1 coordinate 2,221,221, forward strand.
ATCTACCTGGAAGCTACCCTCCTTCACTCTCCACATCTGATTAGTCTGTGTAAAAATGGCAGCTACCAGAAGCCCTGCTTGGCCAAAATCCTCTTTGACTAAATGGCAGTTGAATTAAGTTTGAATAGTTTTAACTAACATAAAAAAACACACTGAGCAGTGTGTCTGTGTGTGCGTGCGCCTCCGTGTGTGTGCGCCTCTGTGTGTGTGTGTGTGTGTGTGTGTGTGTGTGTGTGTGTGTGTGTGTGTGTGTGTGTGTGTGAGAGAGAGAGAGGGAGAGAGAGACAGAGACAGAGAAAAGACCTGAAATGCACTTATTCTGCATGAATTTGTCCATGTCACGAAGACTGACGGACGGTCATTATGTGTCTGCATTTAAGTGTATGATTGATCCTTTCATGTTATATATTGTTTAGAATTGCTTTAGAATGTTCTACTTGATTAAACGTGTTGTGTTCCATATTGTTTAAAATGTTCTAATAAAAGCAAAGTCATTTGTGGGAGGAAAATGCAATATATTGACATATGGAACCAAATTACTACACAATTAAATATAATTGATTTGGCAGCATAAATATCAATATCGTATCATATAGTGAGGTAAGTGAATCATCTGCTATCCACTGCTATAGGTTTCACCCCAGACTAATGTATTTTAAAAATGTATAAATACTCATACTTTATACCATGTAACATTAATCATACCATATTTATGATGTGCCTAATCAGTGTTGTTGAGTTGTATGTAGAATGTACTTTAAATCTCCAAGATGCTTAAATACAATTTACATACAATAAATTAAAGTCTTTAGAGCTCCGCAGTGACATCAGAGTAACTGTTTCCAGAAGTGAATTTCCTTTTTCCCCTCATAGACTTTTCAAAAAGTGTATTAAGACATTTACGCCTCAGAGAAAGCAAATCATGACAACAAACACAATATTTTGCATCGATCAAATAATTAGTAAGAACAAATAAAGGCAAGCCGGTCACAACCAAGTTGGCTTTGTCTGTGTCTATGAATCATTTTTGAAAAATCTATGAGGAAAATGAATGGGGAATTTTCTTCTGGAATCAGGGAGGGGGCGGGGTTGTCCTTGATTATAGATTTCTCATGAATTGCTGTTTGTGCTGTAACAATAACAACATAACAATGTGTGTGTGTGTGTGTGTGTGTGTGTGTGTGTGTGTGTGTGTGTGTGTGTGTGTGTGTGTGTGTGTGTGTGTGTGTGTGTGTGTGTGTGTGTGTGTGTGTGTTCATATAGTGACTGTCACTAAATGTACAGTATAAGTTTTCATGTAGTGTTTGTTATCCTACTTACCAAACACATGAGCTGATCTGTGTCTTGTCTCCTTCTGCTCTTCTGTCTCATCGATGAGGTACTGTTTAGCTTCTTGTATATCTATTTATACATAAAGAGAGTTAACTGTATTTTAACAACAACTCTTCATATTATATCGACTGAATCCCTCCTACTCTCAGAAGATGACTTTATCAACTTCATATCAGGTCAGATACATTTCTTCATAACACTAATGTCACACTAGTTTTATCCTATGAGAGATATTTACATCTGCTATTATAGGACATATTATAACAAGCAATGCTCTTATTAGAAGAACAGATAACACTATGGGCCAGGGCCGGATCTAGAGGTCTAGAGGTGGGCAGAGCCCACCCAAATGTGCATCCTGCCCACCCAATGAAAGGTAATATCAGTGGTTTTTATAAGTGGTCCCCAGATGGTCTGCTAAACTGATTGAGAGCGTAAAAATGAAACCAAATGGACCCTTCAGGTCCATTTGGTTTCATTGTACGCTCTCAAGAGTTAAAATATTCATCATGTGAATTAGCCCAAGTCTGCACAACTAGAGAATGTACTATTTGATTAATGTCCATTTTGATCTGTATGTTTGTCTGTTTTGTTCCCCAAATCCGGCCTGAAATTGTGGACAAGAGCAAAATAAATCTTTAGTTTAGGGTCTGTGGGGCTAAATGGTGGTCCGTGGCTCAAATGCCAAATAAATAGTGGGCCATGGTGTCAAAAAGAGGGAAAACCACTGCTTCATATGAAAAACTTTAGAGTTGCCCACCCTGCCATTCTTCCAGCCCACCCTAGTAGGGCTGGCTAAATCCGGCCCTGCTATGGGCTCCATTTTCCTCACACGCTAAACCCCTTGTCTCTAAATTCATTGGCTTTTTTATTATTTTGGAAAAAAAAAAAAAAAAAAAAAAAAAAACATTTGGAATATGTTTTTTTTTTTTTTTTTTTTAATAGTTTAAAAAGGCAAAGAATAAAATCTAGGCGTTCATTTTGTCAGTGTAAAGCAACATGACTGGAGCTGTTCATTGATATGAGACTGACTGTCAGTCACTATCACTATGATGGAGTCATAGAGATACTGTAATAGTTGTTGACCTCATTTACATTTTACATTAATACTAATGCATGGAGGTTTGTATGTATAATGTATATTTGAGTGTAATGAGTAATAAGTAATGGTCATCCACTGTGAAGACTGTGGTAAGATCCATTCAGTTTGTCTTCTGGGATTGTGAGAATGTAGTAGAGCAGCTAAACCTGTAACATGACCCACAAGTCAAACGCTTAAATGGAGCTCATTAAGTCCATTTAGTCCATTTATGGTATTCCATCCAGAATCATTGTTCTAGGGTTAAATACAGATATCCACATTTAGGGGGAACATTAACCCAAAATAACAGATCTACAACTTCACAAAACACTGAGTTTGTAGACCTGCTACAATAAAGATTTTATTATTGAATTGTATTGAAAAAGTGTTCCAAATCCAGAGTTAACTCAGGTCTGTTTCACTAAGTATAGACTAGAGGGTTTCATTGGTTTAGACTCCTTCAGTTTGTATTCTGCTATGGAGAAAACATGATGTAAATCTGAAAACACATTGGAGGACATGAAGTAGAATTGATTTGATACTCACTATGGTCTAGTTCACGTTCACATTCATCATTCATGAAAGAGAAAACACATGGTTGGAATAGTTAGAAAACTGATCCTTCACAAACACAAAGATGAATAATAATTAGCAAATTGTTAAGTAACCTGAAATATGGAATGTAATAATGGAATGGATTAATATAAAATAAACAACTATGTTGATTATTATATGAAACAATAGTTTGCTTCACATATAATGATTCAGCATTCTAATTACAGTTACTGTAATTCCACATCAGGAGGACATGAAGTAGAATATGTTTGATACTCACCAACTAGTAGATCATCACATTATGGTAGGCCTACATGGAAAGAAGAACAAAACCCAAACATTTGTTTAGAAAACTGCTATTTTAAACAGAGAAGATTTTTACAAATCATATTTAGCCCACAGGTAGGAAACAGATTTCATTTGTTTCATACTGTACTTTACTCATATTGTTTATGAAGAATTTGGTTAGAGGGAAAAAGTGATCCAAGTACAGAGTTAAAGGAGAATTCCACACCAAAAGTTTTCTTTTTACTTTATTAGCAGTTTTTATAAAGTAGTCCAGTTGTTATTTTGTGAAAACTCTACGCATCCCTTCAATATGATTTTTTTGCTAGATAGTGTCCCTCCACCATGTCAGTAGTGTGTTGACACTCACACTTTCACTTTCGTTTCAGCAGTGGTTCAGCCATAAACCATGTGCCACGCCCCCACATTTTGAGACAGCTGAATCACTGTTGAACCAAGAGTTAAAGTGAAAGTGTGAGTGTTAACACACTGCTGACATGGTGGAGAGACAATATGGAGTGTTGTATATAGGTGAAATAGAACAACACTCCTTAGCCCCATTCTAAGCTTGTTTTGGGGTAGTGGAAACAGCCATTAAGGACTGTTTTCACAAAATGACAACTGAACTACTATTTTTTTTTAAAAAAAACAATAACTACAAATAAAGAAAAAACAATAACTTTTGGTGTGGAATTCTCCTTTAACTCAGTTCTGTTTCTCTGAGCATAGACTAGTGTAAACAAACAAACAAACAAAGAAAAATGTTGTACCAAATGCAGTTGAAACTCAGGTCACTATGATGGAGTCATGGAGATACTGTAATAGTGTGTGTGTGTGTGTGTGTGTGTGTGTGTGTGTGTGTGTGTGTGTGTGTGTGTGTGTGTGTGTGTGTGTGTGTGTGTGTGTGTGTGTGTGTGTGTGTGTGCAGGGGCGGATTTAGGCATGGGCCATATGGGCAGCCGCCCAGGGCGGCATCGTGAGGGGGGCGGCATAGCGAAGCAAAAAAAAAGAGAGAAAAGAAATCCGCTATTCCGTCTTATTGTCATTGCATGGATCTACAAGTATTGCGCCCACTTCCGCACATCAACGCACAAAAAATGATAACATCGTGCAATTCAGCGTGTGTGTATGTGTCCTGGCCTGGGGGGTTCAGTTGTGGTGTTACGCTGGACCAATTGACTTCAATGTTAAATGCGCTCTCCAATGCGCTCTCCATATGATACTTTTGAGATTTGAAAAAGCCACAGTAAACTGGCGAATGGTGGCAACAGTATTTATGATACAGTAAATAAAATCTTACCTCACATGGTTTCTTGGGAAGTCCTTATTTTTTTTTTAAGGTTGAGAAAAGTTAACAGGGCCTTTTCAAATCTCAAAAGTTTAACATGGAACTCTATGGAAATATGGAGCGCATTCTTTCTGTCAGTGTCTTCGTGCAGCAGGTGCACTAATTAGTGGGGACTTTCCACAGTGGTTAAAAGAGAATTCCACACCAAAACATATTGGGAGCAATCTACCTTGATTCCTGTGACATGTGTAATAATGCTCTTGAATTTTGTCATAGATGCCCCCTTTTCTACATTTCACCCTGAGGTCCCCCTCCCTCCAATGCAGTTTGCATTATAGCTATACTTATTCATTGAATTAACTGAAGAAGGTTTAGGCCTATGTATTTCCTCAGACCCCCCCCCCCCCCCCAAAAAAAAAAAAAAAAAAATAGAGAGAACATTGCTTGGTGTTTCATATCACCAAATGATAACAATATGGAAAAATACACTCTAGGTTCTGTAGGTAGCTCTGTGTGAGTGTGTGTGTGTGTGTGTGTGTGTGTGTGGGGGGGGGGGGGGGGGGGGGGGGGATTTTTTGTAGTAGGCCTAGTTGTGTTTGTATGGACGATGGTCTGTTTAGTCTTGAGTGGTGGAGTAGAGGTGGTCGTTGGGTTGATCCCGGAGGGTGTATGTGTGTGTGTGTGTGTGTGTGTGTGTGTGTGTGTGTGGGGGGGGGGGGATTTCGCCCAGGGAGTAAATCCCTCTAGAACCGCCACTGTGTGTGTGTGTGTGTGTGTGTGTGTGTGTGTGTGTGTGTGTGTGTGTGTGTGTGTGTGTGTGTGTGTTCGCAACACAGAGCTACTGCTCTTCAAGCTGATCTCCATAACAACTGACAGTGGTTAAGCAGAGTGAAGTTTTAGGCCAGATTTATGGAGCTGCTGCCTTTTATCTCTTACTTTTATCTTGAAATTAAATTAAAACATCAGGTCTACAAGCTCACAAAGCACTGTGAGTTTGTACACCTGCTATTTTAATGAAGATTTTTGGTGTAGATTGAAAAAGTGTTCCAAATCCAGAGTTAACTCAGGTCTGTTTCACTAAGTATAGACTAGAGAGTTTCATTGGTTTAGACTCCTTCAGTTTGTATTCTGCTATGGAGAAAACATGATGTAAATCTGAAAACACATTGGAGGACATGAAGTAGAATTGATTTGATACTCACCAACTAGTTCACGTTGACATTCATCATTCATGAAAGAGAAAACACATGGTTGGAATAGTTAGAAAACTGATCCTTCACAAACACAAAG
>CM076975.1:2229551-2264551 GCA_039105355.1 Benthosema pterotum
CTGAGGAGAGAGCTGACAGGGGAGGGTGACAACTTTACCATTCCAACCATATGCATAGCCTTCAGTGTTGAGTTTAAAAGCACCTGGAGAAAAGAAAAGACACAGTTAGTGAAATATGAAAGAATGTCTATTCATTTAAATGTAACCATAAATAACACAACATGCACTTATAATGACAGCCCTTAACATGCATGTGCACATGCATATCATATACCTCATATCATTGCTTGCTGTCTAAAGGGCGTTTCACACAGGGATCGATAAAACACACCTCCAGTTCATTTTCAACAGGACTGGCGTTTTGTGCTGAGAAAACACTGTGTGATAATGCAGGCGTTTATGTGAGTCGCGCAGCGTGTTCGTTTCACGCACACACCTGTGATTCACCACAGCTGGATTCTGTTTAGCTTTTTTCCCAGGGCCGGATCTAGAGGGGTGGCAGGGGTGGGCAGAGCCCACTCAAACATGCATCCTGCCCACCCAATGAAAGGTAATATCAGTGGTTTTCAACCGGTGGTCTGGGGACCACCAGTGGTCCTTGAGAGTGTTCCAGGTGGTCCCCAGCTAAATGGTGGAAAGTTGGTTAACCAGATGTAACTCTTTGAGAGCGGAAAAATGAAACCAAATGGACCCTTGCGGGTCCATTTGGTTTCATTTTTACACTCTCAAGAGTTAAAATATTCACCATGTGAATTAGACCAAGTCTACACAACTAGAGAATGTAGAAGATTAATGGTCATTTTGATATGTATGTTTTACTGTTTTTTTCCCCAAATCCAGCCTGGAATTGTGGACAAAAGCAAAAATTAATCTTCAGTATTGGGATCTGTGGGGCTAAAATGTCCTCAAATGGTGGTCCGTAGCTCAAATCCCGAATAAATAGTGGGCCCTCGTGTCAAAAAGGTTTAAAACCACTGCTTCACATCAAAACTTTGGAGTTGCCCACCCTGCCATTCTTCCAGCCCACCCTAATATGGCTGGCTAAATCCGGCCCTGCTTTTTCCCCCAAACTCCGGTCCTGTTGAAAATGAACTAGAGGAGTGTTTGTATCGTTCCTGGTGTAACAGAGCTGACACTGATCCAGGAGTTAATGCTCCCTGTGTGAAAAGACCTTAACAGAAACCTTGTATTGTAACCTAGTTCAGAGTTTTATATAGGAAATACTTGCCATTCATATAGTGGTTTCAAAGCAAAGTGGACTTTTAGTTTCCTTTGTTTCCTTCAACACTGTAGTATGATGAAGTGAAGTAGGAGCTGATTTCCATCTGACCATTCCAATGGTCAAAACGTTGACCGCATTTAACTCAGTGTTTTATTAGAATTCATTATATTTGACCTTCTCTTTGATCTCTGTGTTTTTATCCAGCACCTGATTCTAAATACTAGTCATAATACTAGACAATGCTAGACATGGGTTTTACTTAAGTAAAAGTATCGATACTACTGCAATACAGAAATACGATACATGTAACAAAAATGTTACATTTTAAAATTCTGTAAATCAAAAATGACGTCAGTAAAAGTACAAAAATGTTGGCATCAAAATGTACTTAAAGGGAAATTCCACCCATTTTCTTGTTGTGTGGAAATAATAGAAAAGGTCCCACAGTTTTGTATTTCCAAGAAATATAGATCTAAAAAAAACATTAACATGGTGAAACACAACTTGGTGATGTCATCATGTTGTGACATAGTAAAATGGATGGTATTTCAAATGTATAAAAATATATTTTGAAAATAGTGAACCTACAAGCTCACAATGCATTACAATGTGCACTGTAAGCTTTTAGATTGGCTATTCCATTTTTCATTTTCAAAAGTTATTGCTTTCTGTAATATTATTCAAAATGTGACATTTTAATATATTCTCAATTAACTATGCATAAACGGAACCTTTTTTTGTCTTAATCTTGATTTTAGGATACAGTTCGTATACAGTAGTGGGTTTACTTTGAACCAATGATTGCATCAATGGTGCATGGCATGGAGGTGATCAGCCTGTGGCACTGTTGAGGTTTTATGGAAGGTAAATACATTTATATTGTTCAGTATTATGTCTCACACCTTCCTCTTGACAATACTACCATAGACCCAAAGTGAAGTACAGTGGAGCACACTGTACTATTTACAATGTGTCAATAAAATAACCGCTAAACCAGTCCTAAACCATCATTATATAGTACATTACTGCATGTGTTTGCATTGCATTCATTTAACTGTTTATTATTTCCCAGCAATCCCTTGCAGTAAATCCTGCTGAAATGCAGGTGAATATCACACACCAATATGTCATCATTGATAATGCGTGTGTGCAGACACTGTGTGCTGCGTTGAGAAGAAAAATCCTCCGGTGTATGGGGTCCTTTGGCTGGTGGTGGTCCAGGGACCATCATTTATACATCCTAGATCTAGATCTAAAATCTATCTTCTATTTTCTTTAGTTCTGGAACCCACAAGATTAATTTGTTTGTACAGGACTAGGCAAGTATAAGCATAACTACTGGTAATAACATGAGTTGTTGTTGACGTTGCAACAGGTACAGTACTTTATGGCTGTCATCAAAGCAAACCTTGGCCTCAATAACACCTCAACAGTGTTACAGTCTGATCTGAGTGATGAAATAATGGCTTCAAAAGTATTACTGCATACATTAATATACTTTTCTAATGGTCAACATTTATTATTAAAGGGCGATTTCACTTAAAAAAAAAAAAAAAAAAAAAAAAAAAAAACTTTTGGTCATTGTGTGGTTACTCAGTCTCATGTGAACACACCAGACAGTTTATAAGTAACTCCATTCACTAGTTATATATTTGATGTTCATTTTAGCGTATCTGCCTCCTTCCTATTCAAACCGATTATAACTTAAAACTCCATTTTAACCATGATAGATTATTCTAAAACCACCCATCTTTTTTCTGGTGACTGATATTTTCCTCCTAATACGTGAGAGGGCCATGGAATTTCATTTACAGTTTTCATTTATTTTTAAAATATTGTTTTGGAAAATAACAGGCTCCATATTTAGTCTTGCCTATCCAAATTAAGGAACCAATATTTTAAAAATAAATGATAAATGGCCCTCTCACGTATTAGGAGGACAATATCAGTCACCAGAAAAAAGATGGGTTGTTTTCAAATAATCTGTCATGGTTAAAATGGAGTGAATGGAGTAACTTATAAACTGTCTGGTGTGTTCACATGAGACTGTAGACCATAAAATGACCAAAAGTTTTTTTGAAAAGTGGATTATCCCTTTAATTCATTGACATATGATTCATTTATTTATTTTCATAAACTGTGCGCCATGATTATCAAGACTGAAATAATATGTATATATTTTTTTTTCAATACGTCACGGTATGCAATGAATTGAGAATATATCACTAAATTTGTTTAAATAAGGAACTTAAATATGATAACTTTGCGTTCATTCAGTAAAGTTTACCTGTAAGTGCCACTACTATATGGCATCTTGTCATGTACAGAGAATGTTCAGCTAAAGCAAATACTTTAGTTTTCTGCCAAAACGTCAACAAAGATGTGCTACTATTATGACATCACCTAATCACAGCAATTAATGATTGGCTGAATGTGCAGAGGATGCAAATGTCCAGCATGCACACACGTACATACGCAACAATAATAATACATTTATTGAGTTTTGACATGTTTAATGGTCCATTGTAAGTGGAGGACACACCCACCATGCTCACATGAAACTCCTTGAGGAAGTAACTCTTTTGTTAGTAGTTAGTAGTAAGAATCTAGTTTTGTTTCCATCAGACATATAGTGTAACTTTCATTCAACTTCGACCCCTCTGTCAGATGGAACTATTTTTAGTGTCCAGTATCACTATGCCAGCAGCAGCCGCGTGACAGAGGGATCAACGTTGAACCACAGTTGTGCTATATGGCAGAAATAGGTCAACAATACAAAATGTTGGATTTGTTCAGTTTTAATGCAGCTATGCAGCTTTAAGTCCAAAAATCTGAACTAAACCTTTAAATGTGAACCACAAACAGTATCTCCCTCCTCCTCATATCAGTTGATTATGGTTTATCACAAATAAAATAAAGTTTAAACGGTGTTGTGACCTACCATGACCTCTGGCCTCTGCCATGTCTCCTGTATAGAGGGAAAAACAGACAAATTACCACAGCGAACATTCATAACATTTATCTGTAAATAGTTTGTGATTGGTGTGCTGCATTATTCTTCATGGGAACGAAGATCACTTTCTTTACACTTTGGTCACAAAGTAACCAACAGTTGGTACCGACCGCTGTTTCCTGCTCACACACCCTGAAAACCCTACAGTGGTTCTGCAGACACATTTCTACATTATGAAAGGTTGAATCATAATAATAATAAAATGTTCAGATCTTACCTTTCACCGCTTGGCGTGTGACGCTTTAGGCTCCAAACACAGATTCATACAAATCCTCACACGTTCCAGCCTCCTGTACAACTAACCAGCATGAACACATTTGGTCAAAGTGTTAACGTTAGATTCTTATCCGTAGTTAATCATTAACTTCCATATAGTCCACAGCTCCACTCGGCCTCATCATAGAGCAATAAAAGGTGATAATAATCCATGTGATCTGCAAGGTTGGAATTGCTTTGGAGTTTTGAGTGGTGCAACCCAACCACTCCATTAAGGAGCTATGTGTGTCCCTGGTCTGTCCGTCCGAGCACACAAACATTTCTCTACTGTTTTGAATACTACAGAACATCAGTACAGTGCAGTACAGTACAGTAGTAAAGTCTCTGTGTGTCCGTCCCTGGATCTGAACTCCAAAATTGTCTCTGTGTCTAAGGACGGAACTTGTGGGTTCTGGAGTCACTAGTGGGGTCTATGAAACTTGTGGGTTCTGGAGTCACTAGTGGGGTCTATGAAACTTGTGGGGTCACTTGTGGGTCTGTAACGTGTTTACAGACCCCCCCCCCCCCCCCCCCCCCCCCACACACACACACACACACACATACAAACACACACACACACACAGTTGCACCACTTATTTCACACAGGTGTGATTGTCATTGTAGCTTTTTTTTTTAGATCATAAACGTTACAGTTGTACGAGAGGAATCAGAGGCGGAATGGCCATCTGGAGTACAGGGAGTTTTCCCGGTGGCCTGCGCCACCTAGTGGCCTGGACAACTTCCAAAATGCACTAGTGGCACTTCCAAAATGCACTAATGTGCTAGATGCTCGCCTGGAACATACAGATCAAAATGACCATTAATCTTCTGCATTCTCTAGTTGTGTAGACTAAGTTGGGCTAATTCACATGATGAATATTTTAACTCATTGAGAGCGTAAAAATGAAACCAAATGGACCCGCAAGGGTTCATTTGGTTTCTTTTTTACACTCTCAAAGAGTTACATCTGGTTAACCAGCTACCCCCCCCAGGGTGGCCTGCAAAGGCAAAATTGTCCTGGAGGGAAAATATGTGCCAATCCGCCCCTGGACTGGTACAAGCAGCACCCATGGCTTGAATACTCACACAATACACTCTGCCTACTGCTTTTTTCATTACCAAACACACAGGCATCCGCTTTTACATCATCTGTGGGTTTTTCAAATGGGAAAAAAGGCAATGTTTAAAGATGGTGGTTTTAAAATGCATGAAAAATCAGAGGGTCATGTAAATGCTATGTTTGCATGGGGTGAAAACAAGAAGGCAGCACTAACAGATTCCTCTATACGTGATGCCCTTAATGAGGCATACAAACAAAAAAGTGTTAGAGAATCGCAAATAAATTAAAACAGTGGCTGAAGTTCTCCTTTTGACAGTAGCCTAACACAAAATATTGCACAGCGAGGCCACCGTGAGGGAGAGGAGGCAGATAACAGAGGGAACTTCCTTGAAATGTTAGAAATGATTGCAAGGCGTGACCCAGTGGTTGACAAAAAAATGAAAGGAGCGCAGAATGCCAAATACACAAGCTCTGGCATTCAAAATGAAATATTAGAAGTTCACTGGTGCTTTCCTTTAAAATGCAGGAAATAGCATTGAAGAAATACAACATTTTCTGTGTGGGAGGACCCCCAGACCCACGTATGTGTATATAATTCCATGATTCCATGGCCACCTCAGACTATATTTGTGTGTCATCTTGGCCACCCTAGTAAAAAATCCCTGGATACGCCCCTGCCAACGGGTTAGGTCCAGTTTTGTGTGATTAATGAGTGGTAAAATTGGGTTTCTGCAGTCCAGTAAATCTGTGAGTCACATTAATTTCTAAGTATGTAAAACTATCCATTTCATTGTAGCTTTAGTTCATTTTCACTCTTTCCACCTAATCCAGTTAGTTTCAGTTGATGTAGATGTAGCTTATAGTATACTGGTAGATGTAGCTTATAGTATAGGGGGCTCTATGGCAAGGCACTTGGTGAGAGATTTTGTCTGAAGTGGTAGTGTGTGTGTGTGTGTGTGTGTGTGTGTGTGTGTGTGTGTGTGTGTGTGTGTGTGTGTGTGTGTGTGTGTGTGTGTGTGTGTGTGTGTGTGTGTGTGGGTGGGTGGGTGGGTGAACTGTGGACAGGGTGTGTGTGTGTGTTATCTTGCATCATGTCTTGCATAACAGTGTCATGATCACAACTCTGTTGGTAATAATTGATTAGACTCATATAACCTTAACCTTATTGAGACAATACCACCTGTGGCTGTGGCACTATGGCTTGTTTCTATTGGTCTGATGTGGAATGTGGATTCAGTTATAGGCTGGTTGTTGTGCACTGCTGTAGAAACACATAGCATATAATAAAACATAGCATACATATACAGATAGATTTTTATACACTCACTAGATGTGCCCATATGTGCCTGAAGTAATAGAATGCTTACCAGGAGGCCTTAAACACGTTTCCTATAGAATATTGTGTAACTTAGTACTCAGACCCTTTCCCACGATGGGGGGAAGATGCTCTGACAAAAGTTAAAAAAGGTCTTAAAAAGACTTAAATTTTACTTTAAGAAACCTGTAGGAACCCTGAAAAATAAATGAATAAAAAATATCTGGTCTATTTTATCCATTTGCTCCTGCACGTAATTCAGACTAGGCCTTTTCATTACCAAACACACAGGCATCCGCTTTTACATCATCTGTGGGATTTTCAAATTGGGAAAAAAGGCAATGTTTAAAGATGGTGGTTTTAAAATGCATGAAAAATCAGAGGGTCATGTAAATGCTATGTTTGCATGGGGTGAAAACAAGAAGGCAGCACTAACAGATTCCTCTATACGTGATGCCCTTAATGAGGCATACAAACAAAAAGTGTTAGAGAATCGCAAATATATTAAAACAGTGGCTGAAGTTCTCCTTTTGACAGCACAGCGAGGCCACCGTGAGGGAGAGGAGGCAGATAACAGAGGGAACTTCCTTGAAATGTTAGAAATGATTGCAAGGCGTGACCCAGTGGTTGACAAAAAATGAAAGGAGCGCAGAATGCCAAATATACAAGCTCTGGCATTCAAAATGAAATATTAGATTGCTTAGCAAATATGGTTCGTGAGGAGATCATTCAGGAAGAAAGCAGTTTTCTCAGTCATTGCCGATGAAACCAAAGACCTGAAAAAAAAAAGGAGCAGCTCTCCCTGGTTCTTCGATATTACTATAATGGGGCAGTGCATGAAAGTTTTCTCGACTTTCAACAAGCAGTAAGATTAGATGCAGAGGGACAAAATAATCCACTGCCTGGAGAGATATGGACTTGAGTACAGATCTAATCTTGTTGGGCAAGGCTATGACCGAGCGTCCGTTATGAGTGGGAGACACTCTGGAGTGGCAGCCAGAATAAAAAGCGAAAATGGCTAAATGGAAAGTTGGTTAACCAGATGTAACGGCTTAAAGCTTAAAGATACATCGCATGGATGCAACTGGGACGTATCCTCAGTGATGTATCCCAAGGTCATCGGGGTTTCGGGTCTCGCAACATCATACCCCTCACTCAGGCGACCCAGCCGGGGTTGATCAAGTCCCGACTTACGTCCCAGTAGCTACTCTCGGTCAGTCCACTAGGGAAAGACCCAAGGCCACACAATCCATTGCTCCAGAACTACTCTGCCGGGACTGGGAGAACCATACTCTGGTACATGGAAGGATTAGGCTCTGTGGGTTGACTCCTGTCCAGACCCCTCCTACGTCTCACCAGGTCTGCTCCTGCTCTCACCAGGTTGGCACAGGACCTGTGCGTTGCACCAGACTCCCAGCACCAGACATTTCATTCAGGAGCAGTGAATCATAATGGCCCTCCTAACGGCCTCACCAAGGTTTTTGGGCTTCCTCCTCACGGAGGACACAGGCTGGGGCGCTAACCCATACTGCTCACCCAATGTAATGAGAGTGTAATGTTAACAACCTCAAGAGTTAAAATATCCATCATCTGAATTACCTAAAGTGTACACCATCAGAGAATGTAAAAGAATAGTCATTTTTTATATATGTATGCCTGGTATATTTGTGAAATCCAGCCTGGTATTGTGGACAAAAACAAAAGAAATCTTTAGTTTGGGGGTCTGTGGGGCTAAAATGTCATCAAATGGTGGTCCTCTGTGGCTCAAATACTGAATAAATAGAGGGCCCTGGTGTCAAAATGGTTGGTCTTACTCTTACTTTTATCTTGAAATTAAATTAATATTGTGCAGTCTTGGCCCTCCACAATATTTTATGTATCTCACTTGGCCCCTTAGGAAAAATAATTGGCCAACCCTGTTCTGGACCGTCTGCAGGGCAAAGCAAGTGTCTGGCTCCAGAGAAACAGCTGCAGCATCATAATAGAAATGAACAGTAACACCGTTGTCTGTCGTTCAAGCACAGTGACACCATGATCAGCATCAGTTACTAGTGAAAAAAAAAACCTATAGACTAGACCAGGAGTTTTCAACCTTTTGGATACCAGAGTCCACTATTTCTTCAGCATTTGAGCCACGGACCACCATTTGAGCACATATTGGCCCCACAGACCCGAAACTAAAGAATTATTTTTGCTTCAACATTCTCTAGTTGTGTAGACTTGGCCGGATCCAGAAGGGGGCAGGGGTGGGCAGAGCCCACCTAAATTTTCATCCTGCCCACCCAATGAAAGGTAATACCAGTGGTTTTCATCAGTGGTCCGGGGACCGCCAGTGATTGAGAAAGGTCCAGGTGGTCCCCAGCTAAATAGTGGAAAGTCAGATTTAACTCTTTGAGAGTGTAAAAATGAAACCGAATTCAGTTTCATTTTTAATTAAAATCTGCATCATCAATTAGCCCAAGTCAACGCAGCTAGAGAATGTAGAAGAGTAATGGTCATTTTGATCTGTATGTTTGACTGTTGTGTTTCCCAAATCCAGCCTGGAATTGTGGACAAAAGCAAAATAAATCTTTAGTTTTGGGTCTGTGGGGCTAAAATGCCCTTGTGGCTCAAATGCCGAATAAATAGTGGCCCCTGGTGTCAAAAAGATTGAAAACCACTGCTTCATATGAAAAACTTTAGAGTTGCCCATCCTGCCATTATTCCAGCCCACCCTAGTAGATCCGGCCCTGATCTGATGCACCTCATGTTTCATGTCGATCAACCAACACATATAGTAACCACAACAGCAAGCAAGTACAACAACCAATAATGATGATTACCCATGTTTCATTGACATTCATGTGGTTAAGTAACTATGCATAGCATCCATTTGCACCTGTGTGATGAACATGTGTGTGTTCAGATGTTTCATATGTATGCTAGGATGCTCATTCGTTATTATTTTTAGTCATAATTGCATGCATTTTTATCCCTGCCTTGTTTCAGGCACACCCTGCAGTGAGCCTGCACCTAATAATGACCAGACAGTTTGTCGGTGTGCCACCAGGGGCGGATGTAACATGTCCCGTTTGGGGGGGGGGGGGGGGGGGGGGGGGCAAGAGAACATTTTGGAGGGGCAAGAGAAAATGGTATGGGGTCGGCTTCATCGCCCGTGGCGCGAAGCGACACGGGCGATGAAGTCGCTCCCATACCATTTTCAGTTACAGGACGTTTATTAGACAAGTAAAGCATCAGTAATAACATCAGTTGTTGTTGAAGTTGCAACAGACACGCAGCATGCATAAAGCTAAAGGTCTGACTCAGAGAGTTTTCTGTTTTCAATGATGAAATGCTGTTGGTTTAGTGGTGACACAACTGTACTGTAGTTACTTAGCAGCAGTAGTAGTGTTTCAAATCATTTTGAATATAAGCACTTTAATTTCTTGGGTATCTTGGGTTGTTTTGGACGCCATCATGTTTGGTGGGGCAGACTGGGCATTTAGGGGGGCATTGCCCCTCCATGCCTATGCCGAGATCCGCCCTTGTGTGCCACTAAGTCAAGACGCTGCATCACAGTGGAAAGATCCCACACTGCTTGATCATGGCTACAGTTCAACAAAACAGCAAATAAAGCCATCCAGTGTAATGCAGACAGATCTGAGGCTGATATTGTGAGCATCATTCTTGTTCATGATGAGGACCTTCTGTATTACACTACATTATAGGGTTGTTTATCATGTATTCTTCTTCTTCTGTTGAGTCTCCTGTGATTTCCTCGACACCATCTGGCTCCACGTAATGGAGAGGCTATACCGGTACATTCCTCTTTGGGAGGTACAGTCCTATACCTGGAAATCAATCAGCTAAACTGAGGAAACCATTATGTAACCTGGCAAATAGGGCGCAGGACACAGACATATATTTGGGGTTCTTTATTTCCCAGGCAGTTGGTGGTGGTGTATATTATTTTCTTTTATGAGAAGGCCACAGGTTGGCAAAATAAATGTTTTGGCATGCAAGCCTGTCACAAAAAGAAATACAATCCTAAACAAAATACGGCAGTGGCTCTTTCTAAGAAAACAAAGAGGAAAGATACCAACATTTAATCATTTGTGCCATAAAAATAAAACAAAATAAAATGTACATCAAATGGTGGGGTAAAACTAAAACTCACCACAGTATTGAATGGCCAAATCCCCCTCTAAGAAACCACTGGTCTGCTAAATTTCACTCTTCTTCCCTTGAGAAGCACAACAACAACAATATAAGCAAAACCCCTCTTGTAAGAACAGATGTGCAATTCACTTGCAAAAAGTAGAAATAAAACATCAATATGCAGTACTTACAGTACAAAGAGGACAGGGGAAACAGATATCAAGTTGACTGAACTACTGTACTAGTTCACAGCTTCCACCTCTTGTTTACAATCTGAAACCATAAACATGTAACCTTAATCATCTTAATCTCATGAAGGACTATACTTCACCAAAATTGCGTTTACAAGTGTATTTGAACATATACAATGCCAGTATAGTATTTGTTTTACCATCAAAATCTCTTCATTGAATCGCCACAAACCCAGGCTGCTGCTTCTTTTCTCATGACGGTCTTTTGCATCTATATTATAGTGTAACCCCTGACCCTCACCCCAGAACTTGGCTGTCTTAAAGTGACAGTGCCACCTGGTGGATTAACATAGAATTGCAGGCACCTATTCCACTGGGCTACATTCTCCCCTGCTAAATAGTCAACGTCTCGGTGACTAGCAGACATTTATCTTTTGGTTATTCGCCATGACAAACACACCTGGATTGACAATAATAGATTTACAGACTGATCTTGGCTCATGGAAAGGATTACTATGCACCCCTGCAGTTTCCCTGCCACTCCTGCGAGGACCAGGAGTGGGTGCCTCTATTACTGGTTCACCGACATTGACACTGACATCAGGTTCAACCACTGGGTCAGCCACCAGGTCAACACTACCAGGCTCAGCTTCAATTTCGTCCCGACTATCCTGTGACACATCACTAGAAGGGGTTGAAAGGGATTCAGAACTGACTCCCTGAATCACTGTGGGAAATGATGTTTCAGCAAGCACTACAAACTCTGGGTCCGAGTCGGAGTCCTCTGGGCAAATCTCAGAGAGCAAGGGCACTGGAGCGTGGACAGGGGGCGGTCTTTCAACTGTTGAAGGGGTTGGTATAGGACCCACACATGGTCTCAAATTAACCCTATGAACCCTCTTGATGGGGCCCCCTCCGACCGGTTCAACCGCATGTGTGGTGCCCTGCACCTCTACAACCCTGTACACGGTTGGACCCCAAGCATCCTGTATCTTGTTTCTTCCCATGGGCCGATGCCTCAGGTAAACTAGCTGACCAATACTGACTGGAGGACAGAACACTTTGCTCTCTTGCTGTGACACTCGTTCTGCTGCTTTTTGTTCCGCATATTCTTTTGCCCTGGTATGCGCTTCATTTAGGCGTTCTTGATGGACTACCAGCCAGTCGCTTTTCTTTTCCGTCATTTGTTCCTTGCCCAGCAGCGCATCAACAGGTAGGTGGGGATTAACGCCATAAAGAAGGAAATATGGTGAATATCCTGTACTGGCATGAGGCGTCACATTATAGGCATATACCAGCTCTGGCAGGTGTTCGGGCCAGCGGCGCTTCTTTTCGGGGGGCAGTGTGCGTAACAGATCATGTAGGGTCCTGTTGAACCTCTCACATTGAGGATTACCTTCTGGGTGGTATGGGCTGGTGCGGGTTTTCTTCACTCCATAAAGCTTACACAGTTCTGCTACTACTTGACTCTCAAAGGTTTTGCCTTGGTCACTGTGCAATCTTTCTGGACAGCCGAACTTCATGAACCATTCTTTGAGCAGTATCTTGGCGGTAGTGTCAGCCTTCTGGTCACGAGTGGGGAATGCCTGCGTGAACTTAGTAAACACGTCAGTAACCACTAACACATTTTCGCGCCCATCTGTGGCAGGCTCGAGGACAGTGTAATCGACGGCAACAACTTCCAAAGGTCTTGTCGCTAGAAATGGCTTAATGGGCGCCTGTATCCTCGGCTGAGGCATTTTAGTCATGATGCACCGCTGACAATTCTTGACCCACTGCTCAACATCATCATACATGCCCACCCAAAAACACCTCTGCCGCAGTAGATTCTGTGTGCGTTCGATGCCCTGATGCCCCATCTGACCATGTACACTGTCCAACACCTGTGATTTCATACAGTCTGGTAACAGTAGCTGGAAACATTCTCCATCATGAGGATCTTCTATCACCCGATACAGCAGCCCATCCCGCTCCCTAAAGCGGTGCCACTGTTTCAGCATGGACAGGGTACATTTAGACAATCCTAACCTTTCTCTTTTCCCTGGTTTTCGCTGCCTCTTCCAAAACTTACGTATGGCACTGAGAGAGGGGTCAGCATCCTGGAACTGACGGAGCTCACTGTGGGTGTACCCTGGAAGAGTTGGGGTGTTACTCATTGTCTCACACTGTTTCTCTTTGCCATCCCCACTCTCCAAGGCACGGATCTGTCTCACCTTGTAGCATTTCATGCCGGCTGTTGTTAGAGCTGGGTCTAACGGTGTGCCTTTATTAATCACATTGCAAATGGTCACACATCCATCATATTCAGCATCATCAATGTCAGGTTTGGGCTCCCCTGCTAACGGCTGCCTAGAGAGGGCATCAGCCGCCGCGTTGCACCGCCCTGGACGGTACTTAACTTCAAAGTCAAAGACGGATAACTGGGCTACCCATCTCTGCTCTATGGCACCCAACTTTGCTGTAGACAAGTGACACAAAGGGTTGTTATCGGTGATCACTGTGCACTTTTGTGGTATATTTTCCCCACAAATAGTGCAAAAATATTACACTATTAGACCCAAAATGAGAACAAAGAATTGTTCCCAAGTTAAACCAGACAACGGTGAAAAATGGATGATGAATGGAAAAAGCAGATGAAGATTGGTCTTCCCGTAGCATTTATTGAAGTTTGAAGATGGATTCTCCATGGGCCCAGGGGCCCAGGAGCCGTGGGCCTGACCATGCGTGGCCAGGTCCCAAAGACACTCTCTCACACACTCTCCACACTAACTACTGACTTGAAGCCAACATACAGCACAGATATACGTTTTCTAGCAGAGGTGAATTAACATACAAAGGTGTGGTCAAAACACAGACATTTGATACAGAGAGACAGACATATTGCTAGCATTTGTCTCTGTGGCTCTCCACAGGACAATAGTGACTGTTTACACTCTCACCTGGGCCTGGCTTCAAAAAGCCTGAAAACAATAGGTAATGTAAATGCATGACCCCCACTGGAGTTAGCAGACAAAGTGTCTCCTCACTTTGCAGTTGCTGTCTGCTATACTTGTTGATTCAAATGTGACCTATAACATTGCAGGATAATATACAGAATATGGATAATATGGATTCTCTATACTTCACTCCCCCCTTCCACCGACTCTAAACGTCGGTGGAAAATATGAATCAAAGAATCCATATGATCCACTGTCACTTTGACACACTTTAAACACTCAATGGAAAATACATCAGAATAACACTTTAAAGAAGTTCCCTGTTCCATTACAACTTGTTTCAGATTAAATAGTTGACTCAAAAAACATTTTTCTTCACATTAACAATTTCATCAGCACATTACACCTTGGATTCCTTTTGAACACATTCGAACATTCTAACAATATCGCCGTTTGTAATTACCAAATCTCTTTTAAAGCAACTTAGTTAACCTTATGTTCAATTATGAAAACTCAATGATTTTACTTTACATACTGACATTCAAACACAATACAACTTTGTCATTTTTACCCTTGTTCACTTTAAAACACCCCTTTTAAAAGAATGGTTATTGGCCTTCAATCTAAATAAGTAAACACTCAGTTTAATACGGTATTTAGATCAAAATATTGCCATAACATTCGTCTCCAATTAAGTTCTTTTGGACATGCGCAATTAATCATTACATAATCGAAAACTCCCCGCCTTAAAGTTAATAGTCTGATATACAGCTACATTTCCCCGTACGCAGATGTCTGTCAAACTCTGGCCTGGTTAGAAACGCACTGGAATCCATGCCCTACCCTCCTTTTTCAGTCCTGAGAGTAATTTTCATATGAACCCAAAAATCTTGCATGTCATGGCAACTAACTGCACAGTCGGTTTTTAACTTTAAACTAAATTTAACGCGCGAAAAAAGAATAATAGCTTCATTAACGTCAAGACGGTTTACAACTGACGCCTAGTGGGAGGAGCGAGGGATCCCTTTGGCCTGACACAGCGACATCAATTGATTTTAATCAAGCTTAAAATTATTAATTCATTTTTCAAATGTCCCAGTAGACTCTATATCTTTAAACCAACTTTAACTAATTTGATTGACAAAAACATATACATCAACACATGTCTACGTATGTGCTGAATAAACTTACAAAGACATACATTTTGCAAACAAACAGAAAGATATTGTATCTCTCCATCTGCTATATGATAATAAAACTTCTTCTTTGTGTTCACTCGTCGTCTCTCACCTTTGATGTGTCCATGGTCAGTCAAAGCTCGCTGCAGGCTGCATGCATGGAGTGCTGCAGTTACGATACGCACCGCTAGGCTTGTGGCAAGCCAGGCCATTGTGCGCCTTTGTTCTCATTCCTGTGATCAGCCAAAAACAATACAGACCCATACTCCCCCCTTACAGACATATTATACAATATTGAAGCATTCAATATCATAACATGTCTGTAAAAGAGAACATGACCGCTGCAAAGATCTGGTCGAAACACAAAATGAGCTTGTAGAACTGTTAAATACTTGCACCAATGAATGAAACCTCTGCTCTTGCTGCTGTTGGTCGAGGATCTGGGCCACGGTGTCCCCGCTTGGACACGCAGAGATGAACCGCAAATGTTCCGCGTCGGCAGCCGCCGAGTCGAACGCCATCCCGCCTCGCCGAGAAAAGTGGAGCTCTTCACCCCTCTCGATGACTGCAGTCGAAGCCGCCTCTCGCCGGGTGCCGCTTGGAAACGTCGCGCTGATGATCAAACACTCACACGGGTCGGTCGCTGCGCAATGGAGAGCCAGGAAGCACGGAAAGCCGCCGCTGGTCGTCGTGCCAAAAGAGCGTGCACTCTCTTCGGGCACCGAGAAGAAAAGCTGCAGGTCGCCGTCCTCCGGACGCAGCTGGAAGGCCGCATCGCTGTCGTCATGCCGCCGCTCCAGCGCCGATCCTCGCCGTCTCCGTCCTGGAACATCGGGCCGCGCTCCTGCACCAAACGCCGAAAAATAAAGTCTTCTGTCTGGGGTCGTGGGTTCGTCTGGTCTGGCACAAAAGATCGCACCATGGACCACCACATTCGTTGGGTGCCACTTTGTGGTATATTTTCCCCACAAATAGTGCAAAAATATTACACTATTAGACCCAAAATGAGAACAAAGAATTGTTCCCAAGTTAAACCAGACAACGGTGAAAAATGGATGATGAATGGAAAAAGCAGATGAAGATTGGTCTTCCCGTAGCATTTATTGAAGTTTGAAGATGGATTCTCCATGGGCCCAGGGGCCCAGGAGCCGTGGGCCTGACCATGCGTGGCCAGGTCCCAAAGACACTCTCTCACACACTCTCCACACTAACTACTGACTTGAAGCCAACATACAGCACAGATATACGTTTTCTAGCAGAGGTGAATTAACATACAAAGGTGTGGTCAAAACACAGACATTTGATACAGAGAGACAGACATATTGCTAGCATTTGTCTCTGTGGCTCTCCACAGGACAATAGTGACTGTTTACACTCTCACCTGGGCCTGGCTTCAAAAAGCCTGAAAACAATAGGTAATGTAAATGCATGACCCCCACTGGAGTTAGCAGACAAAGTGTCTCCTCACTTTGCAGTTGCTGTCTGCTATACTTGTTGATTCAAATGTGACCTATAACATTGCAGGATAATATACAGAATATGGATAATATGGATTCTCTATACTTCACTTTGATCCAAGGAGATAGCCTCTAAACTTTTCTGACATGGCCCACTTGAGTGCGAGTAGCTCCAACTTCATGCTGCTATAGTTACGGTCATTCTTCTCAGCATTGCGAAGTCTCCTGCTAGCATAAGCAATCACTCTTCTCTTATCCCCTTGCTGCTGAGAGAGGATAGCACCCAACCCAAGGCTACTAGCATCCGTTTCTAGAATAAAGGGACAAGTAAAATCAGCATAGCCTAACAGCGGAGCACTGGTCAGTCTTTCCTTCAACTGTTCAAATGCAATCTGACACTCAGATGTCCATGACTCGTTGAACAGCTGCTTGGATCTTGCAGGGCTACCTTCGTGGAGGCAATAATTTACTAGATCATGTAGGGGACCAGCAAGCTTGGAGAAACCTTCTATGAACCTCCTATAGTAGCTACAGAGGCCCAGGAATGACCTAAGCTCCTTGACGGTGGTGGGTACACTCCAGTCTCTGACCGCTGCTATTTTGTCTGGGTCTGTACCTATGCCATCTGCTGAGATCTGATGACCCAAAAAGCGCACCTCTGGCTGCAGAAAATGGCACTTTTCCGGCTTCACTTTTAACCCAGTCTCTTTCAGCCGCTTCAACACAGTCTCCAGCCTCTCTAGATGATCTTGAAAAGTCTGCGAAAAAAGCAACAAATCATCAAGGTAGACCAGAAGTATTTGGAACACTAAGTCATGCATGGTCGCTTGCATAAGCCTTTGGAATGTAGCAGGGCCATTACATACTCCAAATGGCATCCTAAGATACTCAAATAACCCAAAGGGAGTAGTAAATGCTGTCTTTTGCCGATCATCTTTATGCATGGCCACTTGATGATATCCGCTGGCCAAATCAATTGTCGAGAAGAACTTCGCTCCACACAAAGCATCAAAGCTTTCATCAATACGAGGCAAAGGAAAAGCATCTCGCTTGGTCTTCGCATTAAGTCTCCTATAATCCACACACAGTCTAAGACTTCCATCAGCCTTTCTGACCAAGACAATGGGCGCTGCATAACTGCTAGAACTCTCTTGAATAATTCCCTTCTTCAAGAGCTTAGTGATATGCTCCTTCACTTCGCCATACTGAGTTGGGGGAATGCGGCGGTACGGTTGGGTAACTGGCATGTCATCTGTTAAATGTATCTCGTGCTGAACCTTGTCAGTATAACCAAGATCATCATCTCCCAGGGCAAAGACTTCAGAATAGCTGGTCAGTAACGCACCCAACTCGGCTTGTTGTTCATCAGTACCACCAATGTGAAGTTTGTCTAGCAGCGGTTGTAAGCTGCTATTAGATAGCGGGTGTGTTCTTTTATTGACAGTTATCTGTTCTACCTTAGCGGATACCCGTTGAAAGTTCACCTCACACTCTTGGCCATTTTCCACACACGTTACAGGTACCAGCAGGCCTAGTTTGGTCTTTGGTTGGAGCCAAACATCTTCCTGGGAAAAGTTGACGACTTGAACCTGAAACAGAGGGTTGTGGGAGGACACCAGTGTGGGCAATACAATAAGGCCACTCGGCAAGGGCACATTCGCAGGTTCCAACAGCATTGTTACACCATCTCTAACATCTCTGAGACCTTTCGCTGAGATGGTAGCAACCGTGGTGGCAGGGATATGAACAGCATCTCGACCCACTACACGCCCCATAGATGACTTTTCATTGAGGTCCACTTTATGCATTTGCTGAAATATTTCCCTCCAATCAGAATCTAGCTTGCCACCCAGGGTTGTATCGAACTGAGCATACACCAGCTGTCGGCACCTGCTAAGTATATTCATGCCCAGGAGGCCTGGAACGGAGGAACGAGAATCCTCAGGCTCCTTCACTACTAGAAAACCACAGTCAGGTATTGTCATTCCCATTGCCTCCATCTCCAACTCAATATAACCCAAGTAAGGTATTCCCAACCCATTAGCTGCAGTTATCTTGAGCCATCCTGTTGTCGAAAGCATATCATCATCTTCTCCTGATAAATGCTCTCTGAAGAAGCCCTCACTGATAGTGCTAACTTGGCTACCTGTGTCCACCAAACATGACACACTAACATCTCCAAGCTTCACATCAACAGTATGACATTTACCAACAGCACGCTCCAGTATTTTGTCACGATCATGGTCAGGTTTATTTGAGCCTGTGGACTTCCCTCGTATTGCTTGGCTCAACGCAACCGAGGGCTCTCGTTTCCCTGCGCTGCAGAGGGACCTGAGGGTGTACTGGGTCTCTGCGTACAATTCCGGGCTATGTGCCCCGCTCCCCTACACTTGAAACAGATAGGCTCCCCCTCATCTGTAAACCTAGGTCTGGCTTTAGGTTTGGTTTCATCCCTGTTGTGGGTCTTTTCCCTCTGTACAGTAAGATCCCTTACTGCACTAGTCAACTCCCCAATCGCTTTTCCCTGCTCAGCCACCACTTTCAATACATCTTCTAGAGTGAGAGGCCTTTTCTTTTGAACATCAATAGCAGAGCACTGAGTCAACTCTTCTGTGCAATCACACACTACTGCACTGCTTTTTGCTGTTTTAGGGGCACAGGGTTTATCCTCTAACGACCACATGATGGCCTCATCTCGCACTTCAATAAAAGTAGAACCTGGTTTATCCCTGATAAACTTCCGCAGTTCCCTCCTCAGAGACAAATCGCTAACCCCCTCAATGAACTGGTCTCGAATAGCGCGCTTCTCATCTGAGACGGCAGTAGGCGACTGCTTCATTACTGAGCTGAGCATTTGAGAGAGAGCATGTGAGAAATTACGCAGGTCTTCCCCCTCCCTTTGTTTACGACCATAGAATGCCTGCAATAACTGGGAAGTACTGCGCTTTTCTCCAAAAGCCTGTCGGAGATACCTGAAGATGTCACTTGTTGACCCAGGACCTCCCCCATATGCAACCGCACTTCGTCCATGGCTGGACTCTTTAGCAGTGATAGCACAAAGTCTACCTGGTCAGCAGGGGTCTGATCTCTCGCTCTAATCACACGTTCAACCTCTTCTATGAACTCTTCAACAGAGCGGCCATCATTGTTTATATCCCCACTAAAAGGCTGAATTGTGCGTTCTCGGGGTACATATACATATGAACGTCTGGGCTCATTACCTAGGGCAGCGATAGTAGCTAAAGCTTGGTCATGTTTTCTGCTTAGTTCCAGCACTTGAGCTCTAAGGGCATCCATACTGTCTGCCGCAACTCCCCCCACAGCTCCATCAGCTGCAGGAACATTGTTCACCTCGCCTTCATCCCCAGACATTGTGAACAGTTTAATTTATTTGACTAATTGACAGTCTCTGAAACCCCTCAAAACAGAAAACAGCTGGAGGTTATGCGGATACGTCTTCTCTGGTTGTCGGTATCCCCTGGATGCTGGTCCTGGATGCTGACCCTGGTCGCTGAACCTCCTGCACAGCCGAGTCGTCCTCCACCTCTTCACCACTACCGTATTTTGTGTACTGGATGTTTACTATAACAGCCAAATTAAAATCTGGGCCACCAACTATCAGAAACCCCACTCCTGGTACCAAATTGTGTAACCTGGCAAATAGGGCGCAGGACACAGACATATATTTGGGGTTCTTTATTTCCCAGGCAGTTGGTGGTGGTGTATATTATTTTCTTTTATGAGAAGGCCACAGGTTGGCAAAATAAATGTTTTGGCATGCAAGCCTGTCACAAAAAGAAATACAATCCTAAACAAAATACGGCAGTGGCTCTTTCTAAGAAAACAAAGAGGAAAGATACCAACATTTAATCATTTGTGCCATAAAAATAAAACAAAATAAAATGTACATCAAATGGTGGGGTAAAACTAAAACTCACCACAGTATTGAATGGCCAAATCCCCCTCTAAGAAACCACTGGTCTGCTAAATTTCACTCTTCTTCCCTTGAGAAGCACAACAACAACAATATAAGCAAAACCCCTCTTGTAAGAACAGATGTGCAATTCACTTGCAAAAAGTAGAAATAAAACATCAATATGCAGTACTTACAGTACAAAGAGGACAGGGGAAACAGATATCAAGTTGACTGAACTACTGTACTAGTTCACAGCTTCCACCTCTTGTTTACAATCTGAAACCATAAACATGTAACCTTAATCATCTTGACTTAATCTCATGAAGGACTATACTTCACCAAAATTGCGTTTACAAGTGTATTTGAACATATACAATGCCAGTATAGTATTTGTTTTACCATCAAAATCTCTTCATTGAATCGCCACAAACCCAGGCTGCTGCTTCTTTTCTCATGACGGTCTTTTGCATCTATATTATAGTGTAACCCCTGACCCTCACCCCAGAACTTGGCTGTCTTAAAGTGACAGTGCCACCTGGTGGATTAACATAGAATTGCAGGCACCTATTCCACTGGGCTACAATTACACTCACATGATGAACACTGAACATTAGCCACTACCACAATGATTAGACTTTACACAAGTTGATGTTGGATAGAGGCAGCTACTGACTAACAACAGTGGGTATGGACAAACCCATTTAGGCCTGACCTAAGTTTTCTGAAAAAACAGCTATATCAGCTTCACAAAAATTGAATTCATTCAATACTGTGCATACTGTATAGAATCCAAAAATGTATTCCTGGCCTGAATGGGTTAATATTATGTATCAAGGTAATAGGCTATAAACAATATCACCAAAATAAACATGAGTTAGGAACAGGTTTATAATTTGAAAGATACAGTTTAATAATCATCACCATAACATCAATTAGAAGGTCATTAATCAAAAAAGGAAAAAAAAGAAAAAAAGAAAATGAGCTACAGTATGTCATCTGTGAAATTAACATGTGGGAGGACAAACTATGTGAAGAGAGTTCAGTGGATGAATTTGTCCTTTACGATTCTAGAAAGTTGCACATGAGCTAACAATGGCTTGAGTGATGGATTGAATATGTATTGACAGAAATGTAATTGGTACAGAGCACAGTCACAAAAATGATCATTACAGCTTACAGTCAACAGTGTTGCGCACGTCACTTTTAAAAAGTAACTAACTACCATTACTAGTTACTTCATTTCAAAAGGATTTCACGTTTCTTACAACAAAACTAACACAACAAAACTTTTCCGTTACTACATGTACGTATAATTATAGCCTTAATGTCACTGTTATTGTAATGGAGAATAATACAATCAATTTGACATGCATTTGCATTACTGAATGCTGCTAAACAAATTAGGCTATAAAACACAGAGGCAAAAAGTAGGCTGCCATGGGTGGCATTATTATTATTAAAACGGTCGACCGTTTTCTAAACCTGGGTTCAAACCACCCTATTGATTAATCAATCCATTGGCGAGCAGGCCAACACCCTGAGTGAATATGAAACTGAAAATTGGGGGTGCAAAGTTATTCAGCCCCCTTAAGTTAATACTTTGTAGCGCCACCTTTCGCTGTGATTACAGCTGTACGTCGCTTGGGGTATGTCTCTATCAGTTTTACACATCGAGAGACTGATATTTTTGCCCATTCCTCCTTGCAAAACAGCTCGAGCTCAGTGAGGTCGGATGGAGAGTGTTTGTGAACAGCATCCTAACACCTGGATATGTTTTTTGTGAACCATTCCATTGTAGATTTTGCCTTATGTTTTGGATCATTGTCTTGTTGGAAGACAAATCTCCGTCCCAGTCTCAGGTCTTTTGCGGACTCCATCAGGTTTTCTTCCAGAATGGTCCTGTATTTGGCTCTTTCCATCTTCCCCTCAATTTTAACCATCTTCCCTGTCCCTGCTGAAGTCCCTTCTCGCCACTCTTCCATAAAAGCGTGATTTGTGCAGTATACAACTGATTGTTGTCCTTTGGACAGAGTCTCCCACCTCAGCTGTAGACCTCTGCAGTTCATTTAGAGTCTGTTGGCTGCATTTCTGATCAGTCTTCTCCTCGTATGAGCTGAAAGTTTAGAGGGACGGCCAGGTCTTGGTAGATTTGCAGTGGTCTGATACTCCTTCCATTTCAATATTGTTGCTTGCACAGTGCTCCTTGGGATGTTTAAAGCTTGGGAAATATTTTTTTAAAATCCAAATCCAGCTTTAAACCTCACACAACAGTATCTCGGACCTGTCTGGTGTGTTCCTTGTTCTTCATGATGCTCTCTGAGCTTTAAACAGACCTCTGAGACTATCACAGTGCAGGTGCATTCATACGGACACTTGATTACACACAGGTGGATTCCATTTATCATCATTAGTCATTTAGGTCAACATTGGATCATTCAGAGATCCTCACTGAACTTCTGGACAGAGTTTGCTGCACTGAAAGTAAAGGGGATGAAAAAGTTTGCACGCCCAGTTTTTCATTTTTATTTGTTAAAAAAGTTTGAAATATCCCCCAAAAATTGTTCCACTTCACGATTGTGTCCCGCTCGTTTTTGATTCTTCACAAAAAATACAGTTTTATATCTTTATGTTTGAAATGCGGCAAAAGGTCACAAAGCTCACGGGGGCCAAACACTTTTGCAACCGACTGTACATCAAGTACATCATTGGGAGTTAAAGGGTTTAAAACAGTCGACCGTTTTCAAAACCGCTGACCATTTTAAAAACCCAGTCGTCTGTTTTGCAAACTACCTCGACCCTTTTCAAAATGGTCGACCGTTTTTCAAAAAGCTTTTTCCAACAGTTTGTGTAGCCTTAATATATCTTCTCGTACATTGTTCTCATAGCTTTGAATTTAAGTGGTTGTGGGAAAGCAAACTGTTATGTATGCTATATATTTTTCTGTTTTTTTTAACAATAATTCTGAATTTTGTGATGTTTTGCATAACCGCTGCGGTTGTTTTGCATAACCGTTGCGCCGGTTATAAAACCGCAAATGGAGGGAGTGTACGAGTGTGTATAGGACTCCCTCTAAAATAAAATGCAACATATTAAAGCGCCATCCTTTCAATAGTATTCTGACAAAGGCCGACAAATTCTTTCATGATTCTGCTCTTCTCCTCCAGCTGTCTTTCAAACTCTCTCTGCCTCTCCGTCTTTGTGGTCATCATGTCACTGACCATCTCAGGAAGGACTGTCTTCATCAGGTTTCTCTCTGCTTCCAACTTGGCTTCATATACCGTTCTCATCTGCTCTAGTTTCTGACTGAGCTCTCTCTCCCTGCTCTCTCTCTCCCTTTTAACCTCCTCCAACTCTCTTCCTAACTCCTCTCTTCTCTCAGACTCCCTCCTCAGCTCTTCTTCCAGCTCTCTTCTCTTCTCTCCATCTGTTTCTTCCCTCATTTGTTTCTCCAGGTCAGCCACTTTACCCTCAATCACACTGATGTGTGTCTTAAGTCGTTTGATAGTTTCATCCTTCTCCTTCAGAGACTCTTTAAGCTCCTTCTCCAACCTCTCCCTCTCCTGCTCTTCTCTGTGTTTCCTCTCCTCACTGTCCCTCTGAATCGTCTTCTTGGCCTCCTGGAGGGTGGTGTAGTAATCATGGAGGAGTTCACTAACGTTAGGGTCAAGCTGTTGAAGGATGTCAATCATTTCTGAACTTGCCTTGTTTCTTCTTCCTCACCATGTCAATAACTTTCCGTGCTTTACATGCCCTTTCAGTTTTTTCGCTGGCTGACTCCATCTCCATATCATTGAGTACTTCCTTAGCCAGAAGTCTGTCCACTAGAGAATTCAGATTGGGGTCTGAGACTCTGTTAACAAACTCATCCCTCACAGTATTCAGATATGTCTCTGCTTCCTGGATCTTTATCTTTGTCAGACTTTGCTGAGCCGGGGAAAGACCTTGAAGACAAAATGGAGAGTTGGAGTTATTCCTTTTTTGTTAAATTATGCAATGCTGACATTACAACATCCATGTAGTTTGCTAACATCCATTCATTACAGAAGTTATGCATGAATAAGTACTGATAGCAGACATAATTCCATTACATTATGCATTTGGCCTTGCACTGTACACTATGTAAACTCTATTCAGTTATTCAGCTGCCGTCTTTAACAACCACCATGATCAATCCCCATGTTGAAAGCCACTGCTCTAGAAGACAACACAAACATATAAACATACTAATGTCATAATCTCACATGTAAGGAAGCATATTTGAAATTACTGACCAGACTTTTGTTCCAATTCAGTACTCGATTTGGAAAGATTCTCCAGTTGTTTCTCTTTTTCTGTCAGTTGTTGTTTACTTTTCACCAGCTCTTGTTGTTTTTCTGTCAGTTGTTCTGTCAGTTGTCGTTTGCTGTTCGGCAGTTCTTGGTCTTTTTGGATCCGTTGTCGTTTGCTGTTCTGCAGTTCTTGGTCTTTTTGGATCCGTTGTCGTTTGCTGTTCTGCAGTTCTTGGTCTTTTTGGATCCGTTGTCGTTTGCTGTTCTGCAGTTCTTGGTCTTTTTGGATCCGTTGTCGTTTGCTGTACTGCAGTTCTTGGTCTTTTTCTGTCAGTAGTTTATTACTGTTCTTCAGTTCTTGGTCTTTTTCTGTCAGTAGTTTATTACTGTTCTTCAGTTCTTGGTCTTTTTCTGTCAGTAGTTTATTACTGTTCTTCAGTTCTTGGTCTTTTTCTAACAGTAGTTTATTACTGTTCTTCAGTTCTTGGTCTTTTTCTGTCAGTAGTTTATTACTGTTCTTCAGTTCTTGGTCTTTTTCTAA
Source organism: Benthosema pterotum (assembly GCA_039105355.1). Lineage (NCBI taxonomy): Eukaryota > Metazoa > Chordata > Actinopteri > Myctophiformes > Myctophidae > Benthosema > Benthosema pterotum. The sequence goes on from CM076975.1 coordinate 2,254,981, forward strand.
CAGTAGTTTATTACTGTTCTTCAGTTCTTGGTCTTTTTCTGTCAGTAGTTTATTACTGTTCTTCAGTTCTTGGTCTTTTTCTGTCAGTAGTTTATTACTGTTCTTCAGTTCTTGGTCTTTTTCTGTCAGTAGTTTATTACTGTTCTTCAGTTCTTGGTCTTTTTCTGTCAGTAGTTTATTACTGTTCTTCAGTTCTTGGTCTTTTTCTGTCAGTAGTTTATTACTGTTCTTCAGTTCTTGGTCTTTTTCTAACAGTAGTTTATTACTGTTCTTCAGCTCTTGGTCTTTTTCTTTCAGTAGTTTATTACTGTTCTTCAGTTCTTTGTCTTTTCCTGTCAGTAGTTTATTACTGTTCTTCAGTTCTTTGTCTTTTCCTGTCAGTAGTTTATTACTGTTCTTCAGTTCTTGGCCTTTTTTTGTCAGTTGTTGTTTACTTTTCTTCAGCTTTTGTTCTTTTTCTGTCAGTAGTTTATTACTGTTCTTCAGTTCTTGGCCTTTTTTTGTCAGTTGTTGTTTACTTTTCTCCAGCTTTTGTTCTTTTTCTGTCAGTTGTTGTTTGCTGTTCTGCAGTTCTTGGTCTTTTTGTTTCAGTTGTTGTTTACTGCTCTGCAGTTCTTCGACCATCTGGATCTTCTGATCCATCATATCCAGTAGTTTTGCTTTTATAGAAAATAAAGAACACACGTTTAGACAATTCTAGACAGTCTACAACCTAAAGTCCCACTGAAATGGAGTAAAATGGTTTCATTATTGTAATTTTGTAATGAGCCACATTACAGTAAGTAAACCAGAGTGTTTTTCAATCTACCTGGAAGCTACCCTCCTTCACTCTCCACATCTGATTGGTCTGTGTAAAAATGGCAGCTACCAGAAGCCCTGCTTGGCCAAAATCTGCTGTGACTAAATGACAGTTGAATTAAGTTTGAATACTTTTAACTGTGAGATAGAGCTGAGAGATAGAGCTGAAATGCAATTATTCTGAATGAGTTTGTCGATGTCACAAAGACTGACTGACATTGGGTGCAATTCTCGATCGCTGTGGTGTAGCCAGTTATGGTGTAAGTCTTCTCATTTGCTGCATGGCAGCAAATCATGTTTGGGGCCATGCTCATTGGCTGCATGGCAGCGAATCAGGTCTGGGGCTTTGAGGTAGGCCCGAAAGCCTTTACCACCAGGCCTGGGTCTGGGCCTACCAAATAATTATTCATAATAATTAAAACCAGTCATCAAGAGCTTCAACTCATGATGAACAAAGCCGGTGAGTATAGTAACATTTTTAATTGGGGGGGTCAAGTGATTTCTGAACCTTTTGACTTGCAGGTTTTAATTATTCTGGGTATTTATTTGGTAAGCTCAGGCCCAGGGCTGGTAGTATAGGCTTTCGGCCTACCCCAAGGCCCCAGACCTGATTTGCTGCCATGCAGCCAATGAGGAGACTTACACCATACCTGCTACACCACAGCGATTGAGAATTGCACCCATTATCTGTCTGCATTGAAGTGTATTATTGAAGATTCGATGTTATATATTGTTTAGAATTGCTTTAAAATGTAGTCCTTGATTAACCTTTTTGTGTTCCCTATTATTTCAAAATGTTATAAAAAAAAGCAAGTAAGTAATTTGTGGGAGGAAAATGCAATATATTGACATATGGAACCAAATTGCTACATAATATAATTATAAATATCAGTATCCTATCGTATAGTGAGGTAAGTGAATCATCCCACTCCTATAGGTTTCACTCCAGACTAATGTATTTTAAAAATGTATAAATACTTTATGCCATGTAACATTAATCAGACCATATTTATGATGGGCCTAATCAGTGTTGTTGAGTTGTATGTAGAATGTACTTTAAATCTCCAAGATGCTTAAATACAATTTACATACAATAAATTAAAGTCTATAGAGCTCCGCAGTGACATCAGAGTGCCTGTTTCCAGAAGTGAATTTCCTTTTTTCCCCCTCATAGACTTTTCGAAAAGTGTATTAAGACATTTACGCCTCACAGAAAGCAAATCATGACAACAAACACAGTATTTTGCATCGATCAAATAATTAGTAAGAACAAATGAAGGCAAACCGGTCAGAACCAAGTTGGATTTATCTGTGTCTATAAATCATTTTTGAAAAATCTATGAGGAAAATGAATGGGGAACTTTCTTCTGGAGGAGGGGGCGGGGCTGTTTGTGCTGTAACAATAACAACATAATAGTGTTATGCTGTAGTGTGTGTGTGTGTGTGTGTGTGTGTGTGTGTGTGTGTGTGTGTGTGTGTGTGTGTGTGTGTGTGTGTGTGTGTGTGTGTGCGTGCGCGCGCGTGTGTGTGTGTGTGCGTGTGTGTGTGTGTGTGTGTGTGTTTGTTCATATAGTGACTGTCACTAAATGTACAGTATAAGTTTTCATGTAGTGTTTGTTACCCTACTTACCAAACACATGAGCTGATCTGTGTCTTGTCTCCTTCTCCTCTGCTGTCTCCTTGATGAGGTAGTGTTCAGCTTGTTCTCTAGCTATTTATACATAAAGAGAGTTAACTGTATTTTAACAACAACTCTTCATATTATATCGACTGAATCGCTCCTACTGTCAGAAGATGACTTTATCAACTTCATATCAGGTCAGATACATTTCTTCATAACACTAATGTCACACTAGTTTTATCCTATGAGAGATATTTACATCTGCTATTATAGGACATATTATAACAAGCAATGCTCTTATTAGAAGAACAGATAACACTATGGGCCAGGGCCGGATCTAGAGGTCTAGAGGTGGGCAGAGCCCACCCAAATGTGCATCCTGCCCACCCAATGAAAGGTAATATCAGTGTTTTTTATAAGTGGTCTCCAGCTAAATGCTCTGCTAAACTCATTGAGAGCGTAAAAATGAAACCAAATGGACCCGCAAGGGTCCATTTGGTTTCATTTTACGCTCTCAAGAGTTAAAATATTCATCATGTGAATTAGCCCAAGTCTACACAACTAGAGAATGTAGACGATTAATGTCCATTTTGATCTGTATGTTTGTCTGGTTTGTTTCCCAAATCCAGCCTGAAATTGTGGACAAGAGCAAAATAAATCTTTAGTTTAGGGTCTGTGGGGCTAAATGGTGGTCCGTGGCTTAAATGCCAAATGAATGGTGGGCTATGGTGTCAAAAAGAGGTAAAACCACTGCTTCATATGAAAAAAATTAGAGTTGCCCACCCTGCCATTCTTCCAGCCCACCCTAGTAGGGCTGGCTAAATCCGGCCCTGCTATAGGCTCCATTTTCATCACACGCTAAACCTCTTATCTCTAAATTCATTGGCTTTATTTTTTTGAAAACAAATTTGGAATATATTATTTTAAACATTAAAAAAAAAGCAAAGAAGAAAATCTAGGCGTTCATTTTGTCAGTGTAAAGCAACATGACTGGAGCTGTTCATTGATATGAGACTGACTGTCAGTCACTATCACTATGATGGAGTCATAGAGATACTGTAATAGTTGTTGACCTCATTTACATTTTACATGAATACTAATGCATGGAGGTTTGTATGTATAATGTATATTTGAGTGTAATGAGTAATAAGTAATGGTTATCCACTGTGAAGACTGTGGTAAGATCCATTCAGTTTGTCTTCTGGGATTGTGAGAATGTAGAGTGAGTTTGTAGACCTGCTATAATAAAGATTTCATTATTGAATTGTATTGAAAAAGTGTTCCAAATACAGAGTTAACTCAGGTCTGTTTCACTAAGTATAGACTAGAGGGTTTCATTGGTTTAGACTCCTTCAGTTTGTATTCTGCTATGGAGAAAACATGATGTAAATCTGAAAACACATTGGAGGACATGAAGTAGAATTGATTTGATACTCACTATGGTCTAGTTCATGTTCACATTCATCATTCATGAAAGAGAAAACACATGGTTGGAATAGTTAGAAAACTGATCCTTCACAAACACAAAGATGACTAATAATTAGTAAATTGTTAAGGAACCTGAAATATGGAATGTAATAATGGAATGGTTTAATATAAACTAAACAACTATGTTGATTATTATATGAAACAATAGTTTGCTTCACATATAATGATTCAGCATTCTAATTACAGTTACTGTAATTCCACATCAGGAGGACATGAAGTAGAATATGTTTGATACTCACACTCTAGTAGATCATCACATTATGGTACATGGAAAGAAAAACAAAACAAACATTTGTTTAGAAAACTGCTATTTTAAACAGAGAAGACTTTTACAAATCATATTTAGATTTACTTCAGCCCACAGGTAGGAAACAGATTTCATTTGTTTCATACTGTACTTTACTCATATTGTTAATGAAGAATTCTACATAAGTCTACACAACTAGAGAATGCAGAAGATTAATGTTCATTTTGATCTGTATGTTTGATGTTTTGTTTCCCAAATCCGGCCTGAAATTGTGGACAAGAGCAAAAGAAATCTTTAGTTTAGGGTCTGTGGGGCTAAATGGTGGTCCGTGGCTCAAATGCCAAATAAATAGTGGGCCCTGGTGTCAAAAAGAGGTAAAACCACTGCTTCATATGAAAAACTTTAGAGTTGCCCACCCTGCCATTCTTCCAGCCCACCCTAGTAGGGCTGGCTAAATCCGGCCCTGCTATAGGCTCCATTTTCCTCACACGCTAAACCCCTTATCTCTAAATTCATTGGCTTTTTTATTATTTTGAAAACAAATTTGGAATATGTTTTTTTTTTTTTTTTTTTTTAAGTTTAAAAAGGCAAAGAATAAAATCTAGGCATTCATTTTGTCAGTGTAAAGCAACATGACTGGAGCTGTTCATTGATATGAGACTGACTGTCAGTCACTATCACTATGATGGAGTCATAGAGATACTGTAATAGTTGTTGACCTCATTTACATTTTACATTAATACTAATGCATGGAGGTTTGTATGTACAATGTATATTTGAATGTAATGAGTAATAAGTAATGGTCATCCACTGTGAAGACTGTGGTAAGATCCATTCAGTTTGTCTTCTGGGATTGTGAGAATGTAGTAGAGCAGCTAAACCTGTGACATGACCCACAAGTCAAACGCTTAAATGGAGCTCATTAAGTCCATTTAGTCCATTTATGGTATTCCATCTAGCATCATTGTTCTAGGGTTAAATACAGATATCCACATTTAGGGGGAACATTAACCCAAAATAACAGATCTTCAACTTCACAAAGCACTGTGAGTTTGTAGACCTGCTATAATAAAGATTTTATTATTGAATTGTATTGAAAAAGTGTTTCAAATACAGAGTTAACTCAGGTCTGTTTCACTAAGTATAGACTAGAGGGTTTCATTGGTTTAGACTCCTTCAGTTTGTATTCTGCTATGGAGAAAACATGATGTAAATCTGAAAACACATTGGAGGACATGAAGTAGAATTGATTTGATACTCACTAGGGTCTAGTTCATGTTCACATTCATCATTCATGAAAGAGAAAACACATGGTTGGAATAGTTAGAAAACTGATCCTTCACAAACACAATGATGACTAATAATTAGCAAATTGTAAGGAACCTGAAATATGGAATGTAATAATGAAATGGATTAGTATAAAATAAACAACTATCTTGATTATTATTTGAAACAATAGTTTGCTTCACATATAATGATTTGGCATTCTAATTACAGTTACTGTAATTCCACATCAGGAGGACATGAAGTAGAATATGTTTGATACTCACCCACTAGTAGATCATCACATTATGGTACATGGAAAGAAAAACAAAACCCAAACATTTGTTTAGAAAACTGCTATTTTAAACAGAGAAGATTTTTACAAATCATATTTAGATTTACATCAGCCCACAGGTAGGAAACAGATTTAATTTGTTTCATACTGTACTTTACTCATATTGTTAATGAAAAATTTGGTTAGAGGGAAAAAGTGATCCAAGTACAGAGTTGAAGGAGAATTCCACACCAAAAGTTTTCTTTTTACTTTATTAGCAGTTTTTTATAAAGTAGTCCAGTTGCTATTTTGTGAAAACTCTACGCATCCCTCCAATATGATTTTTTGCTAGATATTGTCCCTCCACTATGTCAGTAGTGTGTTGACACTCGCACTTTCACTTTCGTTTCAGCAGTGGTTCAGCCATAAACCATGTGCCACGCCCCCACCTTTTGAGACCGCTGGATCACTGCTGAACCAAGAGTGAAAGTGTGAGTGTTAACACACTACTGACATGGTGGAGAGACAATATGGAGTGTTGTATATAGGTGAAATAGAACACTCCTTAGTCCCATTCTAAGCTTGTTTTGGGGTAGTGGAAACAGCCATTAAGGACTGTTTTCACAAAATGACAACTGAAGCACTATTAAAAAAAAAAAAAACAATAACTACAAATAAAGGAAAAAAAAAAACTTTTGTTGTGGAATTCTCCTTTAACTCAGTTCTGTTTCTCTGATCATAGACTAGTGTAAACAAACAAACAAACAAACAAACAAAAATGTTGTACCAAATGCAGTTGAAACTCAGATCACTATGATGAGTCATAGAGATACTGTAATAGTGTGTGTGTGTGTGTGTGTGTGTGTGTGTGTGTGTGTGTGTGTGTGTGTGTGTGTGTGTGTGTGTGTGTGTGTGTGTGTGCGAGTGCGTGCATTCGTGCGCGTGCATGCGCGTGCGTGCGTGTGTGCGCGTGTGGCCAAATGAGGGCCATGACTTTAAATGCTTTTAAGATTTGTTCGCAACAAAGAGCTACTGCTGTTCAAGCTGATCTCCATAACAACTGACAGAGGGAAGTTTTAAATTAAAACATCAGATCTACAAGCTCACAGGGCACTGTGAGTTTGTAGACCTGCTATTTTTAATAAAGATATTTGGTGTATATTGAAAAAGTGTTCCAAATACAGAGTTAACTCAGGTCTGTTTCACTAAGTATAGACTAGAGGGTTTCATTGGTTTAGACTCCTTCAGTTTGTATTCTGCTATGGAGAAAACATGATGTAAATCTGAAAACACATTGGAGGACATGAAGTAGAATTGATTTGATACTCACCATAGCCTAGTTCATGTTCACATTCATCATTCATGAAAGAGAAAACACATGGTTGGAATAGTTAGAAAACTGATCCTTCACAAACACAATGATGGCTAATAATTAGCAAATTGTTAAGTAACCTGAAATATGGAATGTAATAATAGAATGGTTTAATATACTGTAAATGAGAGACTATCTTGATTGTTATACAGAATATTATTATCAACAATATAACATTAAATAAATTATCTCCTGTCAGTATCTGTCCGTAATATAAATCATGTTGACTAATTTCCTACACATTCTAACTACCAGGTAACTTTACTTAAAGGTCAGCTCTACAGACAGAGCCCCAAATGCGTGAAGACATTAAAGTGATTAAATGCTTGCCAAATGTCCTGGTTTCAAAATGTACTTGAGTAAAAGTAGGACTACAAATTTTTTTTTATTCAAATGCACTTAAATGACCAAAATAGTAAGAACTCACTAATAAGAGTAATGTCCCAATTTAAGTTTTGAAATGTATAAAATATTCATAAAATACCAGATCTACAAGCTCACAGTGTGTTGCATTGTGATGCTTTGTGAGCTTGTAGAGCTTTTAGTAAGTAAAGCCTATAGAGGGTTTAAATGTCCAGCGACACACAGACACAACCCAAGCTTCTCTCCTCGCCGGTTGGAACAGCCTATGGCACAGCAGCTATCCAGCATTTTTAATATTTAGCTAGTTAGAACAGGGGTTTTCAACAGGTGGTCCAGAGACCAACAGTGGTCCTGGAGAGGGTTTCAGGTGGTCCCCAGTTAAGTTGGTTAACCAGATGTAACTCTTGAGAGTGTAAAAATGAAACCAAATGGACCCTTGCGGGTCCATTTGGTTTCATTTTTACACTTTCAAGAGTTAAAATATTCATCATCTGAACTAGCCCAAATCTACACAACTAGAGATCTATGTTTGCCTGTTATGTTTCCGAAATCCAGCCTGGAATTGTAGATAAAAAAGAAGAAATCTTTGGGTTTGGGGTCTGTGGGTCTAAAATGTCATCACATGGTGGTGAATAAATAGTGGGCCCTGGTATGAAAAAGGTTGAAAACCCCTGAGTTAGAACGCAGCCACTGCTTCCTGCAGTGGATAAAGTAAACTTCTTGCCCACCAGTGGGGGCGTGGCCAGGGCCTGTGATGTCACATGATAACTATGAATAGTTTGCTTCATATATACAACATAACATTAAATTAATTAATATTCATTTAAGATTTTAATTTTCTGGAATATTTGCCAAAATATTGTCATGGTGATACACATTGTGAGCTTGTAGATTGTCTTTCTTTGGAAACATATTTGGTATAGTGTAAAAAAGAGTGTACCAAGTTCAGTTGAAACATTTCTTCTTACCTAAGTAAAAGTATCAACATTCCAATGTAGAACTACTCTGTAGTAAATGTCCAGAATTCAAAATGTACTTGAGTAAAAGTATTGCAATTTTTTTGCTTCAAATGCATTAAATTACCAAAATAGTAAGAACTCACTAATAAGAGGAATGTCCCATTGTAAGTTTTGAAATGTATACAATATTCATAAAATACCAGATCTACAAGCTCACAGTGTGTTGCATTGTGATGCATTGTGAGCTTGTAGATCTTTTAGTAAGTAGCCTATAGAGGGTTTAAATGTCCAGCGACACACTGTCAGGCTGGACTACCAGCCTGACAATAATTGAATGGTTTAATATAAATTAATCAACTATGTTGATTATTATATGAAATAATAGTTTTCTTCATATATAATGATTCTACATTCTAATTACAGTTACTGTAATTACACATCAGGAGGACATGAAGTAGAATATGTTTGATACTCACACGCTAGTAGATCATCACATTATGGTACATGGAAAGAAAAACAAAACAGACACTGGTTTAGAAAACTGATATTTTAAACAGAAATGATTTGACAAATTGTACAACATTAACCCAAAATAACAGATCTACAACCTCACAAAGCACTGTGAGTTTGTAGACCTGCTATCTTTAATAAAGATATTTGGTGTAGATTGAAAAAGTGTTCCAAATCCAGAGTAAACTCAGGTCTGTTTCACTAAGTATAGACTAGAGGGTTTCATTGGTTTAGACTCCTTCAGTTTGTATTCTGCTATGGAGAAAACATGATGTAAATCTGAAAACACATTGGAGGACATGAAGTAGAATTGATTTGATACTCACCAATGTCTAGTTCACGTTGACATTCATCATTCATGAAAGAGAAAACACATGGTTGGAATAGTTAGAAAACTGATCCTTCACAAACACAAAGATGACTAATAATAAGCAAATTGATAAGGAACCTGAAATATGGAATGTAATAATAGAATGGTTTAATATACTGTAAATGAAAGACTATCTTGCTATACAGAATAATATTAAACAACAACAACAACATTAAATAAATGAATCTCCTGTCAATAGTAATAATCTGTCAGTAATATAAATCATGTTGACTAATTTCCTGCACATTCTAACTAGCAGGTAACTTTACTTAAAGGTCAGCTCTACAGACAGAGCCCCAAATGTGT
>CM076975.1:2267051-2402051 GCA_039105355.1 Benthosema pterotum
CACGACATGCACTTATAATGACACCCCTTAAAATGCATGTGCACATGCATATCATATACCTCATATCATTGCTTGCTGTCTAAAGGGCGTTTCACACAGGGATCGATAAAACACACCTCCAGTTCATTTTCAACAGGACAGGCGTTTTGTGCAGAGAAAACACTGTGTGATAATGCAGGCGTTTATGTGAGTCGCGCAGCGTGTTCGTTTCACGCACACACCTGTGATTCACCACAGCTGGATTCTGTTTAGCTTTTTTTTTCCCCCAGGGCCGGATCTAGAGGGGGGGCAGGGGTGGGCAGAGCCCACTCAAACGTGCATCCTGCCCACCCAATGAAAAGTAATATCAGTGGGTTTCAACAGGTGGTCCGGGGACCACCAGTGGTCCTTGAGGGTGTTCCAGGTGGTCCCCAGCTAAATGGTGGAAAGTTGGTTAACCAGATGTAACTCTTTGAGAGCGGAAAAATGAAACCAAATGGACCCTTGCGGGTCCATTTGGTTTCATTTTTACACTCTCAAGAGCTAAAATATTCATCATGTGAATTAGACCAAGTCTACACAACTAGAGAATGTAGAAGATTAATGGTAATTTTGATCTGTATGTTTGACTGTTTTGTTTCCCAAATCCAGCCTGGAATTGTGGACAAAAGCAAAAATAAATCTTTAGTTTTGGGATCTGTGCGGCTAAAATGTCCTAAAATGGTGGTCCGTAGCTCAAATGCCGAATAAATAGTGGGCCCTGCATGGTGTCAAAAAGGTTGAAAACCACTGTGTCAATAAAAACTTTGGAGTTCCCACCTTGCCATTCTTCGATCCAGCCCACCCTAATATGTCTGGCTAAATCCGGCCCTGCTTTTTCCCCAAAACTCCGGTCCTGTTGAAAATGAACTAGAGGAGTGTTTGTATCGTTCCTGGTGTAACAGAGCTGACACTGATCCAGGAGTTAATGCTCCCTGTGTGAAAAGACCTTAACAGAAACCTTGTATTGTAACCTAGTTCAGAGTTTTATATAGGAAATACTTGCCATTCATATAGTGGTTTCAAAGCAAAGTGGACTTTTAGTTTCCTTTGTTTCCTTCAACACTGTAGTATGATGAAGTGAAGTAGGAGCTGATTTCCATCTGACCATTCCAATGGTCAAAACGTTGACCGCATTTAACTCAGTGTTTTATTAGTATTTATTATATTTGACCTTCTCTTTAATCTCTGGGTTTTTATCCAGCACCGGATTCTAAATACTAGTCATAATACTAGACAATGCTAGACATGTGTTTTACTTAAGTAAAAGTATCGATACTACTGCAATACAGAAATACTATGTTACAAAAATGTTACATTGTAAAAGTCTGTAAATAAAAAATGACATCAGTAAAAGTACAAAAATGTTGGCATCAAAATGTACTTAAAGGGAAATTCCACCCATTTTCTTAGAGATGTTGTGTGGAAATAATAGAAAAGGTCCCACAGTTTTGTATTTCCTAGAAATATAGATCTAAAAAAAATCATTAACATCAAACACAACTTGGTGATATAGTAAAATGACATAGTAAAATGACATGTTGAAAATGGATGGTATTTCAAATGTATAAAAATATATTTTGAAAATAGTGAACCTACAAGCTCACAATGCATTACAATGTGCACTGTAAGCTTTTAGATTGGCAATTCCATTTTTCATTTTCAAAAGTTATTGCTTTCTGTAATATTATTCAAAATGTGACATTTTAATATATTCTCAATTAACTATGCATAAACGGAACCTTTTTTTGTCTTAATCTTGATTTTAGGATACAGTTCAGATACAGTAGTGGGTTTACTTTGAACAAATGATTGCATCAATGGTGCATGCATGGAGGTGATCAGCCTGTGGCACTGTTGAGGTTTTATGGAAGGTAAATACATTTATATTGTTCAGTATTATGTCTCACACCTTCCTCTTGACAATACTACCATAGACCCAAAGTGAAGTACAGCGGAGCACACTGTACTATTTACAATGTGTCAATAAAATAAGCCCTAAACCAGTCCTAAACCATCATTATATAGTACATTACTGCATGTGTTTGCATTGCATTCATTTAACTGTTTATTATTTCCCAGCAATCCCTTGCAGTAAATCCTGCTGAAATGCAGGTGAATATCACACACCAATATGTCATCATTGATAATGAGTGTGTGCAGACACTGTGTGCTGCGTTGAGAAGAAAAATCCTCCGGTGTAGAGGGTCCTTTGGCTGGTGGTGGTCCAGGGACCATCATTTATACATCCTAGATCTAGATCTAAAATCTATCTTCTATTTTCTTTAGTTCTGGAACCCACAAGATTTATTTTTTGTACAGGACTAGGCAAGTATAAGCATAACTACTGGTAATAACATGAGTTGTTGTTGACGTTGCAACAGGTTCAGTACTTTATGGCTGTCATCAAAGCAAACCTTTTGGCCTCAATAACACCTCAACAGTGTTACAGTCTGATCTGAGTGATGAAATAATGGCTTCAAAAGTATTACTGCATACATTAATATACTTTTATAATGGTCAACATTTATTGTTAAAGGGCTATTTTATTTCACCTTCAAAAAACTTTTGGTCATTGTGTGGTTACTCAGTCTCACGTGAACACACCAGACAGTTTATCAGTTACTCTATTCAGTATTTAGATATTTTATGTTCATTTTAGCGTATCTGCCTTCTTCCTATACAAACCCATTATAAAACTCTTTAACCATGATAGATTTTTTTCGAAAACAACCCATCTTTTTCTGGTGACTGACATTTTCCTCCTAATACGCGAGGCGGCCATGGAATTTACAGTTTTCATAAATGTCAAATGTAACAGGCGCCACATTTAGTCTTGCCTATCCAAATTAATGAACCAATATTTAAAAAAATAAATGATAAATAGCCCTCTCACGTATTAGGAGGACAATATCAGTCACCAGAAAAAAGATGGGTTGTTTTCAAATAATCTGTCATGGTTAAAATGGAGAGAATGGAGTAACTTATAAACTGTCTGGTGTGTTCACATGAGATTGAGCAGTAGACCATAAAATGACCAAAGGTTTTTTGGAAAGTGGATTATCCCTTTAATCCATTGAGATATGATTCATTTATTTATTTTTAAACTGTGCGCCATGATTATCAAGACTGAAATAATATGTATATATATTTTTTTTCAATACGTCACTGTATGCAATGAATTGAGAATATATCACTAAATTTGTTTAAATAAGAAAATTAAATATAACTTTGCGCTCATTTGGTAAAGTTTACCTGTAAGTGCCACTACTATGAATGACATCCTGTCATGTACAGAGAATGTTCAGCTAAAGCAAATATTTTAGTTTTCTGCCAAAACGTCAAAAAGATGTGCTACTATTATGACATCACCTAATCACAGGAATTAATGATTGGCTGAATGTGCAGAGGATGCAAATGTCGAGCATGCACGCACATACGCAACAATATTAATACATTTATTGAGTTTAGACATGTTTTATGGTCCATTGTAAGTGGAGGACACACCCACCATGCTCACATGAACCTCCTTGAGGAAGTAACTCTTTTGTTAGTAGTTAGTAGTAAGAATCTAGTTTTGTTTCCATCAGACATATAGTGTAACTTTCATTCAACTTTGACCCCTCTGCCAGATGGAACTATTTTTAGTGTCCAGTATCACTACGCCAGCAGCAGCCGCGTGACAGAGGGATCAACGTTGAACCACAGTTGTGCTATATGGCAGAAATAGGTCAACAATACAAAATGGTGGATTTGTTCAGTTTTAATGCAGCTATGCAGCTTTAAGTGCAAAAATCTGAACTAACCCTTTAAATGTGAACCACAAACAGTATCTCCCTCCTCCTCATATCAGTTGATTATGGTTTATCACAAATAAAATAAAGTTAAAATGGTGTTATGACCTACCATGACCTCTGGCCTCTGCCATGTCTCCTGTATAGAGGGAAAAAACAGACAAATTACCACAGCGAACATTCATAACATTTATCTGTAAATAGTTTGTGATTGGTGTGCTGCATTATTCTTCATGGGAACGAAGATCACTTTCTTTACACTTTGGTCACAAAGTAACCAACAGTTGGTACCGACCGCTGTTTCCTGCTCACACACCCTGAAAACCCTACAGTGGTTCTGCAGACACATTTCTACATTATGAAAGGTTGAATCATAATAATAATAAAATGTTCAGATCTTACCTTTCACCGCTTGGCGTGTGACGCTTTAGACTCCAAACGCAGATTCATACAAATCCTCACACGTTCCAGCCTCCTGTACAACTAACCAGCATGAACATATCTGGTCAAAGTGTTAATGTTAGATTCTTCTCCGTAGTTAATCATTAACTTCCATATAGTCCACAGCTCCACTCGGCCTCATCATAGAGCAATAAAAGGTGATAATAATCCATGTGATCTGCAAGGTTGGAATTGCTTTGGAGTTTTGAGTGGTGCAACCCAACCACTCCATTAAGGAGCTATGTGTGTCCCTGGTCTGTCCGTCCGAGCACAGAAACATTTCTCTACTGTTTTGGATGTGGGGCGGCTCACCAGAACCAGGTCCAATGAAATACTACAGAACATCAGTACGGTGCAGTACAGTACAGTAGTAAAGTCTATGTGTGTCCGTCCCTGGATCTGAACTCCAAAATTGTCTCTGTGTCTATAAGGGCGATCTTGTGGGTTCTGGAGTCACTAGTGGGGTCTATGAAACTTGTGGGTTGTGGAGTCACTAGTGGGGTCTATGAAACTTGTTGGTTCTGGAGTCACTAGTGGGGTCTATGAAACTTGTGGGTTCTGGAGTCACTAGTGGGGTCTATGAAATTTGTGGGTTCTGGAGTCACTAGTGGGGTCTATGAAACTTGTGGGTTCTGGAGTCACTAGTGGGGTCTATGAAACTTGTGAGGTCACTTGTGGGTCTAGAATGTGTTTGGGGACCCCCCCACACAGAGTTGCACCACTTATTTCACACAGGTGTGATTGTCATTGTAGCTTTTTTTTTTTAAGATCATAAACAGTACAGTTGTACCAGAGGAATCTCATACAATCATACAATCATTTTCAAATACATCTTTAGCTCTATAGATTTACTTAGGTAGTACATGTGCTCCTTTTTTAAATGCATATTCATACCAGCTTTAGTAGCTTTAGTTCATTTTCACCCTTTCCACCTAACCCAGTTTCAGTCAGGACAACTCATAGTGGGGTTTCGTCTCCATGTTAAATGTAGATGTCATTTACAACTCTTGTAAAAGTTTCACTTTCAGTCCTAATTTGTTGGTGAGGGTCTATAGAACCATTTTGGTTCGAGTGGCCCGCACACAAATTAAATATTTGGCCTGTAGGGGGCGTAACAAGGTGCCAACCCTACCAAAACATGTAAACTGTTGTAACTTTTGATCAAATTGTCCAATCTGTACATATGGGATATCTATGGATTCACAATCAGGAGTAGCATTTGCTACCTAAACCTAATTACACATAAAATATATTTTTTTCATCCATTATTGGTGTATATCCACAAAAATAGCAAGCAAAACAAGCTAAAATTAGCTTAGTTTCCATCTCCATGTTAAATGTAGTTGTCGTTTACAACTTTAAAAGTTTAACTTTCAATACTAAATTCTAGGTGAGGTCTACAGAACCATTTTGGTTAGAGTGGCCAGCACGCAGATAATAATTATTAGGGGGCCTTCCAAAATATGACATATGACTGTCATAACGTAACGTCTGAACATATGACATATGTATGAATTCACATTCAGAAGTAGTATTTAGTCATTTAGAACATATTACCCCCCCCCCCCCCCCCCCCCCTCCCCACCCCCTGGTGTATATCCTCA
Organism: Benthosema pterotum; assembly: GCA_039105355.1. Lineage (NCBI taxonomy): Eukaryota > Metazoa > Chordata > Actinopteri > Myctophiformes > Myctophidae > Benthosema > Benthosema pterotum. The sequence continues at coordinate 2,272,909 of CM076975.1, forward strand.
AAAATAGCACATAGTCCAGCCTCTATGTGCAGTATTTTGATGATAACAGCATGAATTTTGGAACACAGTTGGAGCATGTCATTAGGAGCATTGTTGGCTATGGCACCATCACAGATTTGTCCCTTGGTAATCCTGACAGCTATTTTCTAAAATATTAATTCTAGTAAATAGTCCCACATTGTCAATGATGAGGAATTCAGTGGTACTATTTACATTTGTCCTGTGACCATGGTAGATATTTCGCATAATGGCCACCACCTACTGATATTTTAACAGTAATTACAATTCTCTGATCCTGATTCTGGTAACTAATCCTACGTTTTCAAGGACTAGGTCTAAAGGATGAGGTGGGGTGAGGGCTTCCAGCCAGAGTTTCTCCTCACTTCTTATGGCCTCAGTGTTCTGGGGCTATGTCAACTATGCCAATGCCATTGTCTTTGCTGAAGGTTTCTTTCCAAGTCTCTGGCTCAGCCCTGCAAGGTCCAACCCAGACTTGTGCAGATGGCTGCTGGCTTATCTGGAGGCCCCGGTTTGTGTGATTAGGTGGGGTTGACTGCCGCAATCAGGATTAGGGGCTTGACCCTTTCAAACTGTGGCAGTGTCTGCATTTTGTTTTGGAGGCTATATACAGGAGACAGTTGCTCACCAGCACCAGGTGTCATGAGGTGAAGGCTCCTTCAATTGACATGATAGGGACACTTAGAATGACACTAACGGTCTAAGGCCACTCCAATGTATGCACATCCTGCCTGATAGTTATGAGGGCAGATCTTCAGGTGTTCTGTTGAGTCTTCATGGGGAGAAGCATTATGCATTCCGAACCATCTTCAAGAAGGACATGAGTCGAAAAGAATGGTCACCATGGTGCAATATAACTACTTGGGTATGACTATTTTCCTGTCAACTAGCTTGTGTGTGTGAAGGTACAGCACTTCAGCAGTGGTTTTCACCAGACAGCTTTTACTGTATGGATCTGGATGGGGATCTGGCTAGAAGTACACAGACTGGTGTTTGATCTGGATGGGGATCTGGCTAGAAGTACACAGACTGGTGTTGGATCTGGATGGGGATCTGGCTAGAAGTAAACAGACTGGTGTTTGATCTGGATGGGGATCTGGCTAGAAGTACACAGACTGGTGTTGGATCTGGATGGGGATCTGGTTAGAAGTACACAGACTGGTGTTGGATCTGGCGAGAAGTACACAGACTGGTGTTGGATCTGGATGGGGATCTGGCTAGAAGTACACAGACTGGTGTTGGATCTGGGTGGGGATCTGGCCAGAAGGACACAGACTGGTGTTGGATCTGGGTGGGGATCTGGCCAGAAGTACTCAGACTGGTGTTGGATCTGGGTGGGGATCTGGTTAGAAGTACATAGACTGGTGTTGGATCTGGATGGGGATCTGGCTAGAAGTACACAGACTAGTGTTGGATCTGGATGGGGATCTGGCTAGAAGTACACAGACTGGTGTTGGATCTGGATGGGGATCTGGTTAGAAGTACACAGACTGGTGTTGGATCTGGATGGGGATCTGGCTAGAAGTACACAGACTGGTGTTTGATCTGGATGGGGATCTGGCTAGAAGTACACAGACTGGTGTTGGATCTGGATGGGGATCTGGCTAGAAGTACAAAGACTGGTGTTGGATCTGGATGGGGATCTGGTTAGAAGTACACAGACTGGTGTTGGATCTGGATGGGGATCTGGCTAGAAGTACAACCCCAAATCCGTTGAAATTGGGACGTTGTGTAAAATGTAAATAAAAACAGAATGCATTGATTTGCAAATCGTTTTCAACCTCTATTCAGTTGAATACAACACAAAGACAATATAATTAATGTTCAAACTGATAAACTTTATTGTTTTTTGAAATTATACAATCTTTTGTAAATTGATCCCTGCAACACGTACCAAAAAAGTTGGGACGGGGGCAACAAAAGATTGGGAAAGGTGATGAATGCACAAATAACGCCTGTTTGGAACATTCCACAGGTAAACAGGTTAATTTTAAACAGTTTAATATCGTTATTGAGTATAACAAGACCATCCCAGTCGCTCACAATCAAAGATGGGGCGAGGTTCACCACTTTGTGAACAATTCTGTGAGAAAATCATCCAACGGTTTAAAAACAATGTTTCTCAACATTCAATTGCAAGGAATTTGGTGATTTCATCATCTACAGTCCATAATATAATCAAAACATTCAAAGAATCTGAAGAACTTGCTATACTAAAGCGTCAAGGCCAAAAACCAACACCAAACACTTGTGACCTTTGATCCCTCAGGTGGCTCTGCATTAAAAACTGACATCATTGTGTAAGGGATATTATTGTGTGGACTCAGGAACACTCAGAAAACCATTGTCAGTTTACATAATTTGTCGCTACACCTGCAATTGCAAGTTAAAAATCTACCATCGAAAAGCAAAGCCATACATCAGAAAGGTTGGTTTGAAAAAAAAAACAGAAATGCCTTCTCTGGGTCCACTATCATTAGAAATGTGGACTCATCAGACCACAGCCCACTTTTCCACTTTGTGTATAACCATTTTAAATGATATTGTACCCAGAGAAGTCATTTCTGGTTGTTTTTCTAGTTGTTTTTTTCAAACCAACCTTTCTGATGTATGGCTTTGCTTTGCATGGTAGAGTTTTAACTTGCAATCGCAGGTGTAGCGTCAAATTCTGTAAACTGACAATGGTTTTCTGAGTGTTCCTGAGTCCACACAGTAATATCCTTTACACAATGATGTCAGTTTTTAATGCAGAGCCACCTGAGGGATCAAAGGTCACAAGTGCTAGATGTTGGTTTTCGGCCTTGATGCTTTAGTATAGCAAGTTCTTCAGATTATTTGAATGTTTTGATTATATTATGGACTGTAGATGATGAAATCACCAAATTCCTTGCAATTGAATGTTGAGAAACATTGTTTTTAAATCGTTAGATGATTTTCTCACAGAATTGTTCACAAAGTGGTGAACCTCGCCCCATCTTTGATTGTGAGCGACTGGGATGGTCCCGTTATACTCAATAACAATATTAAACTGTTTAAAATTAACCTGTTTACCTGTGGAATGTTCCAAACAGGCGTTATTTGTGCATTCATGACCTTTCCCAGTCTTTTGTTGCCTCCGTCCCAACTTTTTTGGTACGTGTTGCAGGGATCAATTTACAAAAGATTGTATAATTTCAAAAAACAATAAAGTTTATCAGTTTGAACATTAAATATACTGTCTTTGTAGTGTATTAAACTCAATATAGGTTGAAAACGATTTGCAAATCAATGCATTCTGTTTTTATTGACATTTTTCACAACGTCCCAATTTCAACGGATTTGGGGTTGTACACAGACTGGTGTTGGATCTGGATGGGGATCTGGTTAGAAGTGCACAGACTGGTGTTTGATCTGGATGGGGATCTGGTTAGAAGTACACAGTGTTCTGACCTCACTGGGTACTGGTCAATCGGGTAGAGCTGGTTTGAGTTGGAGTGAGTAGTGAGTAGAGTATGTCAGCTGATTTCATGGGCTCACTTGATTTTCACATATAGGGTAGAAGACATGGATTTACTGCCTACATCAATATTACACATTTTGATGATTCGACTATTATCTAGCATTTTATAAAAAATCATAATCCTTGAAAACGTTTTGTCGTCAGAATCAAGATTGTATGTTGTATGAGCTGAATTGGTAAAATAACAGCAGATGGTGGCCACCATAGCTGTCATCACAGACCCATAGCCAAAACAATTCCTTATCGCAGGCTTTAACTTCGTGCCAAATGTCATGCTTTCATTGAAAAGTGCACAATTTTCACACATAGAGGCTGGGCTTTAAGTGGGTATGCCTAACTTTAGTCCCCCCAATACTGTATTGTTTCTATTTATTTACAATTTATACCATTACTCATCCATGATAATATAGGTAGGCACTAACTTCTTCCTTCTAGGTTCAACAGAATCAACAACAGATGTACATGGGCGTCCATTTTTTCCATATCATATTCCAAACATTAATATTTGAAATCCAGTTAATTCCTGGGTTAGTATTGACTTGATATAGCAAAAGGAAACAGAAAAAACAGCAATTGTGAGAAAATAAAGACTTTTAAGAAAAACTAAAATCCGATTTTGGCAAATTTTGAAATTTGGCAAAAAATGCATATTTTTTTCATCTGCAGTTGGGCCACTCGAACTAAAATTGTTCTATAGGTCATCATCTACAAATTAGAAGCGAAAGTCAAACTTTTACAAGAGTTGTAAATGACGGTGTGTCGTGGGACCCCACTATCAAGATGTTTGAGTAAATATATTTATTGATCATAATTAGCAATATAAATAAATGCATATACTGGTTTGGCGATGGATTGGATCTGCTTTTAAGGTACACGGATCAAGCGCAACAGTCCCGACCAGGGACTCCGAATCCCCCTGTACCTAAACAGCAGATCCAACACGACAGGTGGTAGCTGGGGTGGTGGTGGGAGCACAGCAAAGGTTAATAGACAGAGCATAAGCAGAGGCAGCGACATGCAAGCAAGCAGGATGAGCAGTGTGACCATCCAGCTTAAATAGCCGGTAAGAAGGTGAAGCGAGTGTGTGATTGGCTGAGTGAATTATGGGAAATAGAATGTGATGCTGCGTCGGGCCCTATAAGAGGGCCGGCAGAGACTGCACTGAGGTTTCCTGAATGAACTTGCTATGCGCTGGTCTATGACCAGCGCACCGCTCATTAGTTTCAGTTGTGTCTACTATAGTTAGTAGTTTTAATGTATTTATTTATTGCTCAATTATCTTAGTTTTGGTTTACAGTAGGCTGGTTTTCTATTAGTTTTAGTGTTAGTTGTAGTTTTTCCTTTTCAACCTGACAAACAGCTCAGGTTCAGGATTGAAAAGGACCAGAGGATTTATTGTATCATAAAAACTCAAGAAAGATTCACCTCTGGAACTGACATGATGACTTGTCCATTGTTCTAAATATAATACAGAATAGATGTTACTTTTCACCTACCATAGTATACTGGTAGCTGTAGCTTATAGTATACTGGTAGATGTAGCTTATAGTATACTGGTAGATGTAGCTTATAGTATACTGGTAGATGTAGCTTATAGTATACTGGTAGATGTAGCTTATAGTATACTGGTAGATGTAGCTTATATTATACTGGTAGATGTAGCTTATAGTATACTGGTACATGTAGCTTATAATATACTGGTAGATGTAGCTTATAGTATACTGGTAGATGTAGCTTATAGTATACTGGTAGATGTAGCTTATAGTATACTGGTAGATGTAGCTTATACATAGTATACTGGTAGATGTAGCTTATAGTATACTGGTAGCTGTAGCTTATAGTACACTGGTAGATGTAGCTTATAGTATACTGGTAGATGTAGCTTATAGTACGCTGGTAGATGTAGCTTATAGTATACTGGTAGCTGTAGCTTATAGTATACTGGTAGATGTAGCTTATAGTATACTGGTAGATGTAGCTTATAGTATACTGGTAGATGTAGCTTATATTATACTGGTAGATGTAGCTTATAGTATACTGGTACATGTAGTTATAATATACTGGTAGATGTAGCTTATAGTACACTGGTAGATGTAGCTTATAGTATACTGGTAGATGTAGCTTATAGTATACTGGTAGATGTAGCTTATACATAGTATACTGGTAGATGTAGCTTATAGTATACTGGTAGCTGTAGCTTATAGTACACTGGTAGATGTAGCTTATAGTATACTGGTAGATGTAGCTTATAGTACACTGGTAGATGTAGCTTATAGTATACTGGTAGATGTAGCTTATAGTATACTGGTAGATGTAGCTTATAGTATACTGGTAGATGTAGCTTATAGTATACTGGTAGATGTAGCTTATACATAGAATACTGGTAGATGTAGCTTATAGTATACTGGTAGATGTAGCTTATAGTACACTGGTAGATGTAGCTTATAGTATAGGGGGCTCTATGGCAAGGCACTTGGTGAGAGATTTTGTCTGAAGTGGTACTGTGTGTGTGTGTGTGTGTGTGTGTGTGTGTGTGTGTGTGTGTGTGTGTGTGTGTGTGTGTGTGTGTGTGTGTGTGTGTGTTATCTTGCATCATGTCTTGCATAACAGTGTCATGATCACAACTCTAATAATAATTGATTAAACTCATATAACCTTAACCTTATTGAGACAATAGCACCTGTGGCTGTGGCACTATGGCTTGTTTCTATTGGGCTGATGTGGAATGTGGATTCAGTTATAGGCTGGCTGTTGTGCACTGATGTAGAAACACATAGCACATAGTAAAACATAGCATACACTCACTAGATGTGCCCATATGTGCCTGAAGTAATAGAATGCTTACCAGGAGGCCTTAAACACATTTCCTATAGAATATTGTGTAACTTAGTACTCAGACCCTTTCCCACGATGGGGGGAAGATGCTCTGACAAAAGTTAAAAAAAAAAAAAAGGTCTTTAAAGGACTTAAATTTTACTTTAAGAAACCTGTAGGAACCCTGAAAAATAAATGAATAAAAATATCTGGTCTATTTTATCCATCTGCCCCTGCACGTAATTCAGACTAGGCCTAGGTGAAGTACAACTTTGCTGTTTCTCAAATAAAATGTATAACGGTATTACAGCTTTCATTGATTTATTTCAAATTCGAAACATTGTCTAGCCTGTAAGGTAAAAAAGGGTAAAAAAAAAAAAAAAATCGAAATCGAATCGAATCGTGGTGTATTCTTGAGTATCGAAAAAAAAAAAATCGAATCGTTGGGTCAGGAAATCGATACTGAATCGAATCGCCATGATGGGTGTGATTTACACCCCTAGTGAGGACCACCTGATACACTGCCTCAAGGAGGGACAGCCCTGCCAGGGGGGAAGAGATTTGCTTGTGAGGGCCAGAGAGGAGTTCCGCAATGAACTTCTTATAGAGGAGGATGAGGAGGAGGAGGGAGAGGGGGAGGAGGAGGAGGAGGAGGGAGAGGAGGAGGATGATGATGATGATGACGATGAGTGGCATTAAGATACCGGTAGTTCCGTCTATTTTATCCATTTGCTCCTGCACGTAATTCAGACTAGGCCTAGGTGAAGTACAACTTTGCTGTTTCTCAAATAAAATGTATAACGGTATCACAGCTTTCATTGATTTATTTCAAATTCGAAACATTGTCTAGCCTGTAAGGTAAAAAAAGGGTAAAAAAAAAAATCGAAATCGAATCGAATCGTGGTGTATTCTTGAGTATCGAAAAAAAATCGAATCGTTGGGTCAGGAAATCGATACTGAATCGAATCGCCATGATGGGTGTGATTTACACCCCTAGTGAGGACCACCTGATACACTGCCTCAAGGAGGGCCAGCCCTGCCAGGGGGGAAGAGATTTGCTTGTGAGGGCCAGAGAGGAGTTCCGCAATGAACTTCTTATTGAGGAGGATGAGGAGGAGGAGGGAGAGGGGGAGGACGAGGAGGAGGGAGAGGAGGAGGATGATGATGATGACGATGAGTGGCATTAAGATACCGGTAGTTCCGTCTATTTTATCCATTTGCTCCTGCACGTAATTCAGACTAGGCCTAGGTGAAGTACAACTTTGCTGTTTCTCAAATAAAATGTATAACGGTATCACAGCTTTCATTGATTTATTTCAAATTCGAAACATTGTCTAGCCTGTAAGGTAAAAAAAGGGTAAAAAAAAAAATCGAAATCGAATCGAATCGTGGTGTATTCTTGAGTATCGAAAAAAAATCGAATCGTTGGGTCAGGAAATCGATACTGAATCGAATCGCCATGATGGGTGTGATTTACACCCCTAGTGAGGACCACCTGATACACTGCCTCAAGGAGGGCCAGCCCTGCCAGGGGGGAAGAGATTTGCTTGTGAGGGCCAGAGAGGAGTTCCGCAATGAACTTCTTATTGAAGAGGATGAGGAGGAGGAGGGAGAGGGGGAGGAGGAGGAGGAGGGAGAGGAGGAGGAGGAGGAGGAGGGAGAGGGGGAGGAGGAGGAGGAGGGAGAGGAGGAGGATGATGATGATGACGATGAGTGGCATTAAGATACCGGTAGTTCCGTCTATTTTATCCATTTGCTCCTGCACGTAATTCAGACTAGGCCTAGGTGAAGTACAACTTTGCTGTTTCTCAAATAAAATGTATAACGGTATCACAGCTTTCATTGATTTATTTCAAATTCGAAACATTGTCTAGCCTGTAAGGTAAAAAAAGGGTAAAAAAAAAATCGAAATCGAAATCGAATCGAATCGTGGTGTATTCTTGAGTATCGAAAAAAAATCGAATCATTGGGTCAGGAAATCGATACTGAATCGAATCGCCATGATGGGTGCTATTTACACCCCTAGTGAGGACCACCTGATAAACTGCCTCAAGGAGGGCCAGCCCTGCCAGGGGGGAAGAGATTTGCTTGTGAGGGCCAGAGAGGAGTTCCGCAATGAACTTCTTATTGAGGAGGATGAGGAGGAGGAGGGAGAGGGGGAGGAGGAGGAGGAGGGAGAGGAGGAGGAGGAGGAGGAGGAGGAGGGAGAGGAGGAGGATGATGATGATGATGACGATGAGTGGCATTAAGATACTGGTAGTTTCGTCTATTTTATCCATTTGCTCCTGCACGTAATCCAGACTAGGCCTAGGTGAAGTACAACTTTGCTGTTTCTCAAATAAAATGTATAACGGTATCACAGCTTTCATTGATTTATTTCAAATTCGAAACATTGTCTAGCCTGTAAGGTAAAAAAAGGGTAAAAAAAAAAATCGAAATCGAAATCGAATCGAATCGAATCGTGGTGTATTCTTGAGTATCGAAAAAAAATCTAATCATTTGGTCAGGAAATCGATACTGAATCGAATCGCCATGATGGGTGCTATTTACACCCCTAGTGAGGACCACCTGATACACTGCCTCAAGGAGGGCCAGCCCTGCCAGGGGGGGAAGAGATTTGCTTGTGAGGGCCAGAGAGGAGTTCCGCAATGAACTTCTTATTGAGGAGGATGAGGAGGAGGAGGGAGAGGGGGAGGAGGAGGAGGAGGAGGGAGAGGAGGAGGAGGATGATGATGATGACGATGAGTGGCATTAAGATACCGGTAGTTCCGTCTGAGCATGGTCACAACTGTGGCCATGTGGACAGCTTTTGGCCGCGCTTTAATCCAGCCCAGAGAGAGAGAGACCACTGGGGATTATTGCTCTGTGGTTGAGACAGGTTTGTCTTTGTCCTGTGGTTTTCTAAATCCCACTGGCTGTTGTGTGATTTTTTTTTTTTTTTTTTATGAAAAGAGCTCTTTGTTGTTGTTTGATAGATGTACTGTAGATCAGTCTGTCTTTAGCCAGTTTGGCAAGCATCTCGTCAGATGTCTTCTAGCCTCGACACCCAGGCTTTCATTTTCGTTCGCCTTGCGCGAAAACGGAAAGCCTGGACTAACGCTCGTTGGAAAGTGGCCTTCAAGTGGGAGTGAACCTTCCGGGGTGGGCGTCGCTCTAAATGATGTGACGTAGAACAGCAGTGGACGGGTGCGGGAGGGGCCGGGGATGACGACACGTTAGTGAGATCAAATCAGAGCGCAGCACCTCCGCCGTGTGGATCCCACGACACCCCCGCCCCCCAAGGCCAAAATCATTGAGGGCTACTTTAATCCCTTGATATATGGCATGGCATGTAGGGATTGGACAGTCACAGTGCTAAATGTTTGGGCTTCCCCCAAAATCGAATCTCACAGAACCAGAACTCAAAAATTTCTTTCAACATAAAGCTAGAGAACCACTCTGACAATGCTCCCTTCCTCAACGCTCCACTACGAAGCAAAGAACGGTCATCAATGGCAGTGGAAGTATGAAACTAATCATTGTCCACTGCCCGCTTCACGCTCAGAAAGGAAGATCACGACTCTTCATTGTGGTTAGCGAGACCAAACACTTTAGAAACTCATTCCTCAAGTTAAGAACTATAGAAATGATCCCTGAAAGTATAGTCTTAATGAGAGAAAGGGCTGGAGAGAGGAGTGCTTCATGTGGATGTCACTATCATTGATGGTTGGCATGACTAATACGCCAAAATGTCACCTGGATGCACATTCTCTTTCAATTATATTCTATAATGAACTGGGCAGTCAATTTTCGCAATCCTTTTTTACCCCCGACCATGTGGGATACATATTTCACGCCCTGAATCACCACCTTAAATTATTTTCCCTTGGTCTACTCAGACTCATGTGAACTCGATTCAGTGATTAGATATTTGAAATTAATTTCATTTTTATAAGTCAAAACTTCAAAAAAAAATATTTGATATTGATTTACATACATTGACTTTACAATGTAAATTCAATGTATGTAAATCAATACCAAATATTTTTTGAAGTTTTTTTTATATATTCAATAAATGTAAATTTTACATTTATTGAATATATGAAGCTATCATGGTAAAATGTAATTTTAATTTATAATGGGTGTATAGTAAGGGGGCGGGGCAGCTGAAATGTACATGAAATATGGAAATACTGAATCAGGTAACTTGCAAACTGTCTTGGGTGTTCACATAAAATATCCCTTGATATATGCCATGGCAAGTAGGCTTCCCCCAAAAACAAATCTCACAGAAACACAACTCAAAAATTTCTTTCAACATAAATCTAGAGAACCACTCTGACAATGCTCCCTTCCTCAATGCTCCACTACGAAGTAAAGAACAGTCATCAATGGCAGTGGATGTATGAAATTAATCATTATCCACTGCCCATTTCACGCTCAGAAAGGAACATCAGGACTCTTCATCGTGGTTAGCGAGACCAAACACTTTGGAAACTCATTCCTCAAGTTAAGAACTATAGAAATGATCCCTGAAAGTATAGTCTTAATGAGAGAAAGGGCTGGAGAGAGGAGTGCTTCATGTGGATGTCACTATCATTGATGGTTGGCATGACTAATACGCCAAAATGTCACCTGGATGCACATTCTCTTTCAATTATATTCTAGAATGAACTGGGCAGTCAGTTTTTTTTTTTTTTTTTTTTTTTTTTTTTTTTTACCCCCGACCACGTGGGATACATATTTCACGCCCTGAATCACTACCTTAAATTATTTTCCCTTGGTCTACTCAGACTCATGTGAACTCGATTCAGTGATTAGATATTTGAAATTAATTTCATTTTTATAAGTCAAAACTTCAAAAAATATTTGATATTGATTTACATACATTGAATTTACAATGTAAATCAAGAGTTTTAATTTATATTGGGTGTATAGTAAGGGGGCGGGGCAGCCGAAATGGACATCAAATATGGAAATACTGAATCGAGTAACTTGCAAACTGTCTTTGGTGTTCACATAAAATATCCCTTGAAATATGGCATGGCATGTAGGGATCGGACAGTCACAGTGCTAAATGTTTGGGCTTCCCCCAAAAACAAATCTCACAGAAACAGAACTCAAAAATTTCTTTCAACATAAAGCTAGAGAACCACTCTGACAATGCTCCCTTCCTCAATGCTCCACTACGAAGCAAAGAACCGTCATCAATGGCAGTGCATATACGAAACGAAACATTATCCAGTACCCACTTCACCCTCGGAAAGGAACATCAGGACTCATCATCGTGGTTAGCGAGACCAAACACTTTAGAAACTCATTCCTCAAGTTAAGAACTATAGAAATGATCCCTGAAAGTATAGTCTTAATGAGAGAAAGGGCTGGAGAGAGGAGTGCTTCATGTGGATGTCACTATCATTGATGGTTGGCATGACTAATACGCCAAAATGTCACCTGGATGCACATTCTCTTTCAATTATATTCTATAATGAACGGGGCAGTCAATTTTCGCAATCTTTTTTTTTACCCCCGGCCACGTGGGATACATATTTCACGCCCTGAATCACCACCTTAAATTATTTTCCCTTGGTCTACTCAGACTCATGTGAACTCAATCCAATGATTAGATAGTTGATATTAATTTCATTTTCATAAGTCAAAACTTCAAAAAAATATTTGATATTGATTTACATACATTGAATTTACATTGTAAATTCAATGTATGTAAATCAATACCAAATATTTTGAAGTGTTTTTATATATTTAATAAATGTAAATTTTACATTTATTGAATATATGAAGCTATCATGGTAAAATGGAGTTTTAATTTATAATGGGTGTATAGTAAGGGGGCGGGGCAGCTGAAATGGACATGAAATATGGAAATACTGAATCGAGTAACTTGCAAACTGTCTTGGGTGTTCACATAAAATATCCCTTGAATCACTTGATATATGGCATGGCATGTAGGGATCAGACAGTCACAGTGCTAAATGTTTGGGCTTCCCCCAAAAACGAATCTCACAGAAAAAGAACTCAAACATTTCTTTCAACATAGAGCTAGAGAACCACTCTGACAATGCTCCCTTCCTCAATGCTCCACTACAAAGCAAAGAACAGTCATCAATGGCAGTGGATGTATGAAACGAATCATTATCCACTGCCCGCTTCACGCTCAGAAAGGAACATCAGGACTCTTCATCGTGGTTAGCGAGACCAAACACTTTAGAAACTCATTTCTCAAGGTAAGAACTATATAAATGATCCCTGAAAGTATAGTCTTAATGAGAGAAAGGGCTGGAGAGAGGAGTGCTTCATGTGGATGTCACTATCATTGATGGTTGGCATGACTAATACGCCAAAATGTCACCTGGATGCACATTCTCTTTCAATTATATTCTATAATGAACTGGGCAGTCAGTTTTTTTTTTTTTTTTTTTTTTTTTTACCTCCGACCACGTGGGATACAAAACGCCCTGAATCACCACCTTAAATTATTTTCCCTTGGTCTACTCAGACTCATGTGAACTCGATCCAATGATTTGATAGTTGATATTAATTTCATTTTTATAAGTCAAATCTTCAAAATATATTTGATATTGATTTACATACATGTAATTTACATATATTGAATATATGAAGCTATCATGGTTAAAAAGGAGTTTTAATTTATAATGGGTGTATAGTAAGGTGGCGGGGCAGCTGAAATGGACATCAAATATGGAAATACTGAATTGAGTAACTTGCAAACTGTCTTGGGTGTTCACATGAAATATCCCTTGATATATGGCATGTAGATATCGGACAGTCACAGTGCTAAATGTTTGGGCTTCCCCCATAATTGAGTCTCACAGAAACAGAATTCAAAATTTTCATTTAACTTAAAGCTATAGAGAACCACTCTGACAATGCTCCCTTCCTCAATGCTCCACTACGAAGCAAAGAACGGTCATCAATGGCAGTGGATATACGAAACATTATCCAGTACCCACTTCACGCTCAGAAAGGAACATCAGGACTCTTCATCGTGGTTAGCGGGACCAAACACTTTAGAAGCTCATTCCTCAAGTTAAGAACTATAGAAATGATCCCTGAAAGTATAGTCTTAATGAGAGAAAGGGCGGGAGAGAGGAGTGCTTCATGTGGGTGTCACTATCATTGATGGTTGGCATGACGAATACGCCAAAATGTCACCTGGATGCACATTCTCTTTCAATTATATTCTATAATGAACTGGGCAGTCAATTTTCGCAATCCTTTTTTACCCCCGACCACGTGGGATACATATTTCACGCCCTGAATCACCACCTTAAATTATTTCCCCTTGGTCTACTCAGACTCATGTGAACTCGATTCACTGATTAGATATTTGAATTCAATTTCATTTTTATAAGTCAAAACTTCAAAAAATATTTGACATTGATTCACATACATTGAATTTACAATGTAAATTCAATGTATGTAAATCAATACCAAATATTTTTTTGAAGTTTTTTATATATTCAATAAATTAAATTTTACATTTATTGAATATATGAAGCTATCATGGTAAAATGGAGTTTTAATTTATAATGGGTGTATAGTAAGGGGGCAGGGCAGCTGAAATGGACATGAAATATGGAAATACTGAATCGAGTAACTTGCAAACTGTCTTGAGTGTTCACATAAAATATCCCTTTAATCCCTTGATATATGGCATGGCATGTAGGGATCGGACAGTCACAGTGCTAAATGTTTGGCCTTCCCCCAAAAACGAATCTCACAAACAGAACTCAAGAATTTCTTTCAACATAAAGCTAGAGAACCACTCTGACAATGCTCCCTTCCTCAATAATCCACTACGAAGCAAAGAACGGTCATCAATGGCAGTGGATGTATGAAACAAATCATTATCCACTGCCCGCTTCACGCTCAGAAAGGAACATCAGGACTCTTCATCGTGGTTAGCGAGACCAAACACTTTAGAAACTCATTCCTCAAGTTAAGAACTATAGAAATGATCCCTGAAAGTATAGTCTTAATGAGAGAAAGGGCTGGAGAGAGGAGTGCTTCATGTGGATGTCACTATCATTGATGGTTGGCATGACTAATACGCCAAAATGTCACCTGGATGCACATTCTCTTTCAATTATATTCTATAATGAACTGGGCAGTCAATTTTCGCAATCTTTTTTTTTTTTTTTTTTTTTTTTTTTTTTTTTTTTAACCTCCGACGACGTGGGATGCATATTTCACGCCCTAAATCACCACCTTAAATTATTTTCCCTTGGTCTACTCAGACTCATGTGAACTCGATCCAATGATTAGATAGTTAAAGGTAGGGGAAGTGATTTCACTTTTGTCAGATATCACCCAAAAAAAAATTTTTTTTCTGTTAAAATGCTCTATTATAAGGTGTGGAAACCACATATGGAGTCCCCCCCCCCCCCCCCCCCCCACACACGTTAGCAGAGGAGCTAATAAAAGTTCCCCAGGTCACCACATTTCTCCTCCAATCAGGAGAGAGCAGCAGGTTCACATAGTGTAGCTACTTTTGGGGGCCCCTAGTGCACCAGGCTGGTACTACACCATGAATTTCAAATCACTTCCCCTACCTTTAATATTAATTTCATTTTTATAAGTCAAATCTTCAAAATATATTTGATATTGATTTACATACATGTAATTTACATATATTGGATATATGAAGCTATCATGGTTAAAAGGGAGTTTTAGTCTTGGGTGTTCACATGAAATATCCCTTAATATATGAGCGGCAGTGGATCAGAAGTAGAGTTACCGGTTCGATCCCAGGCTCCCGCAGAGTTAGTGTGGATGTGTCCCTGGGCAAGACACTGAACCCCTAATTGCTCCTGATGTGCTAGTAGGTACCTTGCATGGTTTCCACTACTATCAGTGTATGAATGTGTGTGTGTGTGTGTGTGAATGGGTGAATGTGATGCACAGTCTATGTAAAGTGCCTTGGATAAAGGGCGCTATATAAATGCACTATTTACCATTTATATGGCATGGCGGGATCGGACAGTCACAGTGCTAAATGTCTGGGCTTCCCCCAAAAGCGAAACTCACAAACAGAATTAAAAAACTTCATTTAATATAAAGCTAGAGAACTACTCTGACAATGCTCCCTTCCTCAATGCTCCACTAAGAAGCAAAGAACCGTCATCAATGGCAGTGGATGTATGAAACGAATCGTTATCCACTGCCCGCTTCACGCTCAGAAAGGAACATCAGGACTCTTCATCGTGGTTAGCGAGACCAAACACTTTAGAAACGCATTTCTCAAGGAGTGCTTAAATTATTTTTCCCTTGGTCTACTCAGACTCATGTGAACTCGATTTAGTGATTAGATATGTGACATTAATTTCATTTTTATGAGTCAAACCTTCAAAAAATATTTGATATTGATTTACATACATTGAATTCACATATATTGAATATATGAAGCTATCATGGTTAAAATAGAGTTTTAATCAGTGCTGGTCCCGTTACTTTAAAAAAGTAATTAGTTATAGTTACTCACTACTTCTTCCAAAAAGTAACTGAGTTAGTTACCCAGTTACTCTAAAATAAAAGTAATTAATTACCAAGAAAAGTAACTATTTCCGTTACTTTAACCAAAAGGTGTTGTATGTCAAAGAGTTTGAAATTTTCAGAGCAATATGTTCAATATGTTTATAGTTAAAATATGCAGGCACTACTGCACTAGTAGGCAATACTAGGCATTGGTATGGTTAGGTATAGTTAAGGTACAGTATTTCCCCCCTCTTTTGTTCACAGACACATTATTTTCAAATATTAATAATCTTAACTAGTGTACTAGTAATAACTCTTGATGCAGTTTGTGTCAGGCACAGCTGCCACAGCATGCTCTTATTCATGGGTCATTGGGTAAGCAGAGCCATGCATAATGTAGCCTATGCCTTGCCTTCTCAAGGCAAAAAAATACCCCGTTCCCCGACCAGTAGAGTATAAACAGAGTTACGACATCTCCGTTCACTTCCATGGAAAGGTCTAATGGCGGCTGCTCTACATAGACTCCTATTGAGCACGGGGGCACTTTGTCCCTATTCAGGCTGCATGAACAGCGCCCAGGCGCCCAGTTTCTGACCCCTCTATGTCGCATTTCTGATATGGCTTTTCCTGAGAATCCCTAGACGTTTTCTACACTGTTGTTCCTGCCGTCGTGTATTTAGGATAACATTTATTTAAATGTTATCCTTTATCGCACGTGTTTTGGACCTGCTACCATGGAATACTGTAACTCTTGTTGGGGAATTGAGGATTTATACTGGACCACACTTTTTTACGTGACAACGTTACAAACGCATGGAGGGCATCAGAGACTACAGACAACTTTCTAGTAAGAACACTTTTACAGTACATTTGGGTGGAAGAGATTAAAGCAGGTGCTGCTGTAGCAAGTGTAGAAGAACATTAGCGCGCTACTACACACACACACACACACACACACACACACACACACACACCGTTGCTGCTGCTGCTGGTCCTCAGCAACAGCGAGCGTGCACGCATGCTTCATTACACAGCGGAGCCCATGTCGACCCCAAGTCGAACCGAAAAGTCAAGTGTTCTTCCATTCTTCTAGCTATCTTCCTTCATGATTGTAACGACCTGTATTCGACTGTCAGCAACGGCAACGCCGTTCTAGATTTGGGGAAAATAATTAGTTAGATTAGTCCGTTGCTGAAAAAAACAACGGCACTACGAAACGCCGTTTATTTGAACGGCGTTATGTCCAGCACTGGTTTTAATTAATAATTGGAGTATAGTAAGGGGGCGGGGCAGCTGAAATGTCACATCCACTGCCCGCTTCACACTCAGAAAGGAACATCACTACACTTCATCGTGGTTAGCGAGACCAAACACTTTAGAAACTCATTTCTCATTTCTCAAGTTAATAACTATAGAAATGATCCCTGAAAGTATAGTCTTAATGAGAGAAAGGGCTGGAGAGAGGAGTGCTTCATGTGAATGTCACTATCATTGATGGTTGGCATGACTAATACGCCAAAATGTCACCTGGATGCACATTCTCTTTCAATTATATTCTATAATGAACTGGGCAGTCAATTTTCGCAATCCTTTTTTACCCCCGACCATGTGGGATACATATTTCACGCCCTGAATCACTACCTTAAAGGGATGGGAAGTGATTTCACTTTTGTCAGGTATCACCCAAAATTTTTTTTTTTCTGTTAAAATGCCCTATTCTAAGGTGCGCAGACCATATATGAATTTTGCCCCTCCCCAAATTAGCAGAGGGGCTAATAAAAGCCTCCTTTTGGCCGCCACAACTTCTAGCCAATCAGGATCGAGCAGAGGCTGGGCGCGTGCTTGTGCCCAGGCTCGTAGTGTGCTCGCAGTGTGCGTGTGCACATCATAACAATGGCGGAGGCTCTTACGCTAGCGACAGAAACTTCCAATTCCAGTCGAAAAACAAGCAAAAAGAATCTAAATCGTGGAAGTAAAGAAAGCTGCTGTTGGAGAGAAGAAGGGACGCTTATAAAGAAAAGGTTTACATTGCGACTACATTACATTGGGAGCTTTTGGAGAAAAGAAGAGAAGAGAAGGAGGACGACGCAGACGTAGCATATTGTTCTAATGGTCTTCATGCATATTTCCAGTAAGTATCGTAATATCTGGTTATTGTATAGTTCATTTAGTAGCCGGTCCCCGGACCACCTGTTGAAAACCCTTGCCTTAGCGGTAACAGTCTGAGCCCCCCACCACACAGATAAAATCGCATTGTGGACCTTTTGCCCAACGCTATTGTTTTTCAACCAGGATCGTCCTTCACTAGTAGGCTACCAAGCTAACAATATTGCCAAGAGAATGTCTTCATATAGTTTTTTCTCCGGTGAAAAACAATCACGTTCTGCCCAAAAAGTCCGTGTGGTGTAGTCAGTGTTTACACTGAGGACAACAGAGCCGGATATAGAGGGAGGCGTGGGTGGGCAGAGCCCAACCAAACGTTCATCCTGCCCGCTCAGTCTTTTCCCCCCAATATAAAAGCATCACAAAATATCTGCAAATTATCTTATCTGATTGGACGGAAATCAATAATAGGGATAATATAGTGTCAATTGGGGGATACGTCATATGAAAAACATTCTTCCAGCCCACCCTAATATGGCTGGCTAAATCCGGCCCTGAATGACGGTAGTGTTAGTTTCTAATCACACAAGCCCTGTTTGTTTTGGTGCGCAGGTAAAACGTACCTTATATAATTCCAGAGGTTTTTTTCTGAGTGTGGTTAGGTTATAAGCCTAGCTGCCTAACTGTAAAAAGTGACGTCTTGTCTTTTTTTTTCTCCCCAGGCGTGGACAACAAGAACCCAGGCTTCTGAAAGGCTACAGACTACAGAGGACATTTCTAAAAAAAAAAAAAAAAAAAAAAAGGCTCTTGGAATATCTGTTTTGGGCTGCAAACCCACGTTTGAATAATAATAATAATAATAATAATAATAATAAATAAATGCTGCCCTCACGTGTGCTATATATCCATAAAAACATTAGGTTGCCCTGTGTAGTTTGTAATTTATCAACGGCACAACAAGCCAGCTTTGACTGCCAACAATAACTACAGTACATAATCGAACTATAGAAACTGGAGGCCTCATTCATCTTTGTTTTGTCTTTTCTCTATTGCCATGTAAAGATGCATGCAAGATGCAAGATGTTATGTCATGAAAGGTGGTGCAATACAAATAAAGCTTTATTATAACCCAACTACAGATATGAATGTATTCTATAGATATAGAATGTATTCTACAGTACAATGCATAAGTGACAATTTCAATGAAGCTACCGGTAATATGGAAACATTTTGACACATTTTGTACCCTCTCAGTAAGGATATGTAGGCTACTTTTACCCCTGCACTTTCAATGATGCTATATGGAGCATTTAGTATCCCAAAACATTGATAATTGATCCATCCAACTTTTATCAAAATCATATAAAAGGGGGGAAACGTCAAATTGGCTGTCTTGAATGCAGAAACACTTGGTGTTATGTAATGGAGTGAAATATAGAGTGAAAAATAAACATTGTCAATTCTGTAGACCAGTGGTTTTCAACAAGTTGTCTGAGGAGCGTAAACATGCAACCATTTCACCATCTGAATTATCCCAAGTCTACACAACT
Organism: Benthosema pterotum; assembly: GCA_039105355.1. Lineage (NCBI taxonomy): Eukaryota > Metazoa > Chordata > Actinopteri > Myctophiformes > Myctophidae > Benthosema > Benthosema pterotum. The sequence continues at coordinate 2,292,388 of CM076975.1, forward strand.
AGAGAATGTAGATTAATGGTCATTTTGATCTGATGTTTGCCTGTTTTGTTTCCCAAATCAAGCATGGTATTGTGGACAAAATACATTTTTAGGATGGGGTCTGTGGGGCTAAAATGAATGGTGGTCCGTGGCTCAAATGCTGAAGAAATAGTGGGCCCTGGTGCCAAAAAGGTTGAAAACCACTGCTTTGCATATGTCGCATTGATCACAGATCAAACAACGTATTCTCCTGATGTATGGAAGTGTTTGGAAGAGACGATCGCCGTTTTGTTTTTTCCATCATGTTCACGTGTCTGGAAGTCCAGTGCAGTCAAACAACAACAGACAGACATCCTTTTCGTTCGGGGTTTGACCAGCGGCGGCCCCGGAGCCGTGTAATACAGTATGTCAGCTACCGATCGGCTTCCTCAAATGGACACCAGACACGCAAACAAAGGGTGGACGGTGGTGGAGGATGAGAAGTGGAGTGGAGTCTTGTTGTTTTGTTTCCTTCACGGGGGCAGCCATGTTTTAGCTCTCTTTACTCTGCGCGTTCACGAGGGGTAGCTACTATTGGGGGCCCCTAGCGTAGCAAACTGGTACTACATGATGATTTTCAAATCACTTCCCTTAGCTTTAAATTATTTTCCCTTGGTCTACTCAGACTCATGTGAACTCGATTCAGTGATTAGATATTTGATATTAATTTCATTTTTATAAGTCAAAACTTCAAAAAAAAATATATATATTTGATATTGATTTGCATACATTGAATTTACATTTACAATGTAAATTCAATGTATGCAAATCAATACCAAATATTTTTTGAAGTTTTTTTTTATATATTCAATAAATGTAAATTTTACATTTATTGAATATATGAAGCTATCATGGTAAAATGGAGTTTTAATTTAAAATGGGTGTATAGTAAGGGGGCGGGGCAGCTGAAATGGACATAAAATATGGAAATACTGAATCGAGTAACTTGCAAACTGTCTTGGCTGTTCACATAAAATATCCCTTGATATATGACATGTAGGGATCGGACAGTCACAGTGCTAAATGTTTGGGCTTCCCCCAAAAACAGATCTCACAGAAACAGAACTCAAAAATGTCTTTCAACATAAAGCTAGAGAACCACTCTGACAATGCTCCCTTCCTCAATGATCCACTACGAAGCAAAGAACGGTCATCAATGGCAGTGGATGTATGAAACTAATCATTATCCACTGCCTGCTTCACGCTCAGAAAGGAACATCACGACTCTTCATCGTGGTTAGCGAGACCAAACACTTTAGAAACTCATTCCTCAAGTTAAGAACTATAGAAATGATCCCTGAAAGTATAGTCTTAATGAGAGAAAGGGCTGGAGAGAGGAGTGCTTCATGTGGATGTCACTATCATTGATGGTTGGCATGACTAATACGCCAAAATGTCACCTGGATGCACATTCTCTTTCAATTATATTCTATAATGAACTGGGCAGTCAATTTTCGCAATCTTTTTTTTTTTTTTTTTTTTAACCTCCGACGACGTGGGATACATATTTCACGCACTAAATCACCACCTTAAATTATTTTCCCTTGGTCTACTCAGACTCATGTGAACTCGATCCAATGATTAGATAGTTAAAGGTAGGGGAAGTGATTTCACTTTTGTCAGATATCACCCAAAAAATATTTTTTTTCTGTTAAAATGCTCTATTATAAGGTGTGGAAACCACATATGGAGTTTCCCCCTCCCCCACGTTAGCAGAGGAGCTAATAAAAGTTCCCCAGGTCACCACAATTCTCCTCCAATCAGGAGAGAGCAGCAGGTTCACATAGTGTAGCTACTTTTGGGGGCCCCTAGTGCACCAGGCTGGTACTACACCATGAATTTCAAATCACTTCCCCTACCTTTAATATTAATTTCATTTGTATAAGTCAAATCTTCAAAATATATTTGATATTGATTTACATACATGTAATTTACATATATTGGATATATGAAGCTATCATGGTTAAAAAGGAGTTTTAATTTATACTGGGTGTATAGTAAGGGGGCGGGGCAGCTGAAATGGACATCAAATATGGAAATACTGAATTGAGTAACTTGCAAACTGTCTTGGGTGTTCACATGAAATATCCCTTGATATATGGCATGTAGGGATCAGACAGTTACAGTGCTAAATGTTTGGGCTTCCCCCATAATTTAGTCTCACAGAAACAGAACTCAAAACTTTCATTTAACATAAAGGTAGAGAACCACTCTGACAATGCTCCCTTCCTCAATGCTCCACTACGAAGCAAACAACGGTCATCAATGGCAGTGGATGTATGAAACGAATCATTATCCACTGCCCGCTTCACGCTCAGAAAGGAACATCAGGACTCTTCATCGTGGTTAGCGAGACCAAACACTTTAGAAACTCATTCCTCAAGTTAAGAACTATAGAAATGATCCCTGAAAGTATATAGTCTTAATGAGAGAAAGGGCTGGAGAGAGGAGTGCTTCATGTGGATGTCACTATCATTGATGGTTGGCATGACTAATACGCCAAAATGTCACCTGGATGCACATTCTCTTTCAATTATATTCTATAATGAATTGGGCAGTCAATTTTCGCAATCCTTTTTTTACCCCCGACCACGTGGGATACATATTTTCATGCCCTGACTTTAAATTATTTTCCCTTGGTCTACTCACACTCATGTGAACTCGATTCAGTGATTACATGTTTGAAATCAATTTCATTTTTATAAGTCAAAACTTCAAAAAATATTTGATATTGATTTACATACATTGAATTTACAATGTAAATTCAATGTATGTAAATCAATACCAAATATTTTTTGGAAGTTTTTTTACATATTCAATAAATGTAAAATTTACATTTATTGAATACATGAAGCTATCATGGTAAAATAGAGTTTTAATTTATAATGGGTGTATAGTAAGGGGGGAAAGTATAGTCTTAATGAGAGAAAGGGCTTCTTCTTCTTCTTCTTCTTCTTTGGGGGTTTTATGGCGGGTTGCAACCTTTGGGTGTATACCGCCACCTACTGGAATCAGTGTGGAAGTTGTCTTCCATCACTACACATCTTCTTAACTTAACGTAGTTATAAACTATACCCCACCCAATATTCCCCTCGCTGCATTGTCCGTTTAGTGTGACTCAGACCTCACAGTCTGGGTCGGCGCAAATTCCTCTCTCAGCATTTCTGTCAAGTCTTCACGGGTAATCTCTCCAATATCCAGGAAGCGCCTAGCTGCATCCAACACCATCTTTATTCTTTCAGATTTCCTTTCAATTTCTACTGCACAGTTAATTACCATCGCGATGAACGCAAGAAATCTCTTCTTCTCAAAGCAAACTTGCTCGGCCCCATTTCTTTTCCCCTCTGGTTCATTTTGTACAATAGCATCCGATTCCCTTTGCAATTCTTTCCCTTCCAGCCTCTTCACAGCTTCCGCATACGACACCTTCTGCTCTGCCCTGATCCTGGTCACCTTAACTTCTCTTTTCCTCTTCGGGCACTCAGCAGACCCTGCATGATGGTTGCCACTGCAATTTGGGCATTTCACAGGCACATGCTCTTCTTCACATTTGCCATCACAGCTTCTCTCCCCACATCTTCCACATTTCCTTTCCCCTCTGCATACAGCAGCCACATGCCCATACTCCTGGCAACAATAACACCTCAAAGGAGCTGCCTCAAACGGCCTAACTCGATAGCTCACATAGTCGATATACATCCTCCCTGGCAGTTCTTCTTCAAATGTGACACACACAGACTCGGTCATTTCCTTCATTCCCTCTCTGAATCTCGATAACCTCCTAGCTTCAAACACGCCCTCACAATCTTCAATCGTCTCCATTTCTAGTGCCAGAGGCACGCCAGAAATCACTCCCTTCTTCATTGGTCTGTCACTCATCCGAAAACAAGAAACCTCGCTCCCATTAAATCTCTTGCTTTTTATCATTTCTTTCATCTGCGCCTTGTTGCAACATTGTATAACCACGATCCCAGCCCTTGTCACCCTCAACGAATGTATCTCTCCGACTTTATGCGAAATAAACTTGCTGATTTCGTGCGGATCACTGAACAAGCCGTTCGTCTTAGTCACTGCTCGCATTCCTACAACAAATCTCTCCACAGAATCCTCATTTGAGCTGGTATACTTTCTCTTCTTGTTTTCATAGCCTCTCTTGTCTTTCTCCGCTTGGACTTCGCGGCGCTCCTGTGAGCCTGACGACATCCTGCCCCCTGTCGAGAGAAAGGGCTGGAGAGAGGAGTGCTTCATGTGGATCATCATTGATGGTTGGCATGACTAATACGCCAAAATGTCACCTGGATGCACATTCTCTTTCAATTATATTCTATAATGAACTGGGCAGGCAATTTTTTTTACCTACGACCATATGGGATAAATATTTCACGCCCTGAATCACTACCTTAAATTATTTTCCCTTGGTCTACTCAGACTCATGTGAACGCGACTCAGTGATTAGCTATTAATTAATTTATTAATTAAGTTCATTTTTATAAGTCAAAACTTCAAAAAATATTTGATATTGATTTACATACATTGAATTTACATATATTGAACATATGATATCATAGTTAAAATGGAGTCTTAATTTATAATGGGTGTATAGTAAGGGTGCGGGGCAGCTGAAATGGACATCAAATATGGAAATACTGAATCGAGTAACTGTAGGCATGTAGGGTTCGGACAGTCACAGTGCTAAATGTTTTGGCTTCCCCCAACAACGAATCTCAAAGAAACAGATAGTGATTTACATACATTGAATTTACATATATTGAATAATATGAAGCTATCATGGCTAATAACGTACACTGTGTTAGTAAGCACCGGCGCTGGTGGGTTGCCAGGTTCCGCGATGGAACAAATCAACTAGGTCCATGAAAGCAAGCCCAAGCCAAGTGGTTTATAATAAGCGCACATGGCAACACATGGCAAAAATCTAACTGTTAGCTGTCTAAATTTAACAGTTAGGTAAACGGGCAAGGCCGCTCTCGCATAGTAGTAGCTAGACTAGACTAGACTAGACTAGATTAAATATAAAATGCAGTATTTTCACTAGAGTTAATTTGCTGTCTTCAGATCACCACACTTAAAACACACTTTATATGGTCTATCACATTAATACAATATCATATTTCATATCAATATGTATTGTATACCACAGATCTGTAAATGCAACAATAACACACACGCACAAAGGAAAAATACATAGCGAACTACAGAAACGTGATGACTTGCCGCCTCCGACACCGACCATACTACATATAGAACCCACCATAAAATGGCTAAAATAGAAGAATGATAATGTTAAATGCATGGTTGAATTTGCATAAGGCTTCTTTCTTTTATACACAATACACATTGAACATCATCTTGCTGTTATTATTATCATTATTTGTTTTTTATTATCATGTTGAACAAGTTCCTTTGGTGTGAGAGTTCACAGACAGATTGTCCACCAGTCCCACACTTTCCTCCATAAGATTGTCCATTCCACCCTTCTCCTCAGCTGGCCCTCTCCTATACAGAAGAGGGGAGCTGCCTGCTGATTCAAGGTGACCCCTGCTTCAGCATCATCTTCAGCATCAAAGCCTGTGGGATGAGAAGTAGAGAGAGCGAGAAAGTGCTGATCAGCTATTTTCACCACATTTAAGATTGATTGTACCAAGTCTGTTTTGCCTCTAGCCTCCCTACAGAGTGAGTGAGAAAAAATCATGGCAGTATTTCTGAGGGAGTAAATATTCATTAGTACTGGAGTCTTCATGATGATGGTGTCAAACATAGACAGAAAAAGCTGATGTTTAAAAATGTTTGAGCATTACTTCGCGGCTTCGCCCGATATGAGTGACGGTCATTACCGCGAATTCTCGCTTAGAATGACATGCAAAATGAGTACCGTAAACGACGGTGCTGTGATGCACTGAAAAAAATAGTGAGGTGGAGGAGGAAGTGGGACAGAATAGGAACCAAACTGTGCCAAAAAAAAAAAAAAAAAGCAGCACTTGGCTCTGATTGGTTATGCCCGGCCAAACATCGGCCGGTTCGGCCTAAAAGCTCGCCATTTTTTATCTTTCCACGTCGCCCGATGTCGCCCGTTCTGCTGCTGTCGGCCACAGCCCCCATAGAGACATAATGGATGTCGGGCGACGTTGCTTTATCACCCCCTGCCGTTAAAACATAGGCTAAGGCTATACTGAAAAAAACAGGTCAACTTGAAATGGCAGAAGAGATGGGACAGTGATGACAAAGGAAGAGCATACTATAATATACAGAGAAGTGTTCATTCACAAGGTGTGGTGAGAGGGAATAGAAGGGAGGAAACAGTAAGCAGGAGACCACCTAAAACATGCTCCAGCCAGGAAGGATCGTACGCCGGGTGGGGGACACGAACCTGGCGAGGGACGTGCACCTGGCGAGGGACGTGCACCTGGCGAGGGACACGCACCGTAATTTGTGTAAAATAAATAAATAAATAAGACGTGTTCTTGTTCAAGGTTCTAGTGACTGTTGTGGAGTACTTGAGGACTGTTAACTGTCAAATTCAGTTCATGTAAGCTGTTCTGCTTTTATTTTTGTTTTCAAAATGAAGCAATTTTACTCTTGGTATTTACCTGTTACCTGCAAGTTCACTGGTTGTGATTGACTGGTCACTGGTTTATTTTGAACCTAATTTAAATCAACTGTATTTGACTGCTGACCACATCTGGAAATTTGGAGTTAAAGAACGCCCCAAACGCCCCTGACCAGGCTAAGGTTTGGTCATGCCGGGCCTAAATAAAACACTGTTTATGATAGGGAAAGGTAACACAGATACATGTCCAGAGTGTAATGTCATAGAAAATGCAGAGCATGTTCTGTTGCATGGCAGGAAGTATGCTGAAGAGAGGGCGAGACTAAAACCAAAGGTGGTGGAGGCAGGGAGACAGTGGAGCGTAGGAGATGTGTACTGGCAACAGCACGAGACAGGGTCCAGAGCAAGCAGAAGGCAGTGATCGAGTATCTGAAGAATACCGGATTGTTCCAGAGGATTTACTTTACTGTTATTTTACCCTGGGTAAAGGAAGTGTAAGGAATTAGGCAGTGTAGGATTTGATAAGCAAATCCTACATGCTTGATAAGCATTTGATATGATGCTTTTTCTGTTGCATGTGCACTGGTTCTGGCTGTCACGTGTATTGCAAAGCTAATTATCTTTGCTCATGAAGATTTTTGGAAGTTTCACCTTCCATGACTGTTGTCTGTAACATAAAATGACCCATGTTTTAAGGTTGTTTTTTGAGAGCCATATTCACCGAGTGTTTTTATTTTTATGCCACCTGCACCGCTGGTGGCATATTTCCCTTGACTAGGGAGTGATGTTTCAAATTGTAGCAGCTGACCCAGGTGCGACATAGGAGAACAATTACAATAGGGCTAGACCGCCACGTTTTTTTTTTTATGATCACAGGCTCTCTTGAAAATGCAAGAGCATGACGGTAACTGAAATCTGCTGTGGGATAGAAACTGAAAGTACTTTGCCCGCCAGGGCTACCCTTGCCCTGTATACAATACACATCAAAATAACAATTCTTACAATTGTACATATTCTAATTGTGTAGATTCTTGAAAATTAAATATAATTTAAACGCCTGAGAGGGTGAAATTTTTATGCTCTTAAGAAGCAGATCTATAAAGGTCCATCCTTCAGCACCACAGACAGCTCCCTGTGCTTTTCTATAGAAACACTTCAGCACCACAGACAGCTCCCTGTGCTGTTGTATGTTCTATAGAAACATTTCAGCACCACAGACATCTCCCCGTGCTGTTCTATGTTCTATAGAAACATTTCAGCACCACAGACAGCCCCCTGTGCTGTTCTATGTTATATAGAAACACTTCAGCACCACAGACAGCTCCCTGTGCTGTTCTATGTTATATAGAAACACTTCAGCACCACAGACAGCTCCCTGTGCTGTTCTGTGTTATATAGAAACACTTCAGCACCACAGACAGCTCCCTGTGCTGTTCTATGTTATATAGAAACACTTCAGCACCACAGACAGCTCCCTGTGCTGTTCTATGTTATAGCTGGGGGCCACCTGGAATCGTCTCAGGGAGCACTGGTGGTCCCCGGACCACTGGCCATAAACCTCTGGGCTAAATGTCCACTGACGTCCCACATCAGCATCTAACCCTCCCACCATCACCGTCGCCATGTCAGCCGCTCCAATAAACGTGAAAGGCGTTCCCACCGAATCCGATAGTTCAAAATCAGATAAATCTGATTCAGATGGATCAGATTCAGGCTTTCTCCCCCAACGCCATGCATCTTCTAACAGGCCAGTGCCGGAAGCCGGCCCTGAAATCAAGCATATCTTCATCAAGGTGGCCCGCGGTGCCAAGACGATAGCCCTGACGGTCAAGCCAAGCGACACCATTTCCGTTGTCAAGTTAAATGCCGCCTCAAATGCCCACTACTCAGGGGCCAATGGCAGCCCACGGCAGAGCCTCTCATTTCAGAGTTGCAAGACGGTCGCCTCGTCTCCGATTACAACGTCCCGACGGGAGCCACCCTCCACCTGTCCGACAGCAGCGAAGTAATGCTAATGTACCGTCGACCTGGCGTCACGCTCCTCGTCAAAGTCTTCTCCGACAAGCTAGTCACCCTGTATGTGAAGCCGAGCGACGCCATAGAGCATGTCAGGGCCAGGTTAATAGAGGGGTTGTACTTCGTCCGTACAGCAGTGTAGACTGATTCATGCTGGGAGACAATTGGAAGATGGCCACACCGTCTCCGATTACAGACTTCCGAACGAGTGCATGATCGACCTTGTAGGGCGTCTGTTGAGCTGCAAGAATTGCCCTTGTTCAGGTTCAAAGGGTTCACATGGTTGAGGATCAGATACATCCGATTCAGATGGAAGGGAGGAAACAGTCCTGACCAGGCTAAGGTTTGGTCATGCAGGCCTAAATAAAACACTGTTTATGATAGGGAAAGGTAACACAGATACATGTCCAGAGTGTAATGTCATAGAAAATGTAGAGCAGGTTCTGTTGCATGGCAGGAGCATGTAACTGAAATCTGCTGTGGGATAGAAACTGAAAGTACTTTGCCCGCCAGGGCTACCCTTGCCCTGTATACAATACACATCAAACACAGTGGTTTTCAACCTTTTTCATAGCAGGGCCCACTATTTATTCTGCATTTTGGCGACGGAGAGACCATCATTTGATGTTGTTATGTTGTGTTGGACCCCAAACTAAGGATTTTCAAGTTTGTGTCCACAATTTAGTACAGATAATTGGCTGAGATTATCGGTCAAAATAACAATTCTTACAATTGTACATATTCTAATTGTGTAGATTCTTGAAAATTAAATATAATTTAAACGTCTGAGAGTGTGAATTTTTTACGCTCTTAAGAAGCAGATCTATAAAGGTCCATTTGGTTACCAACCGTCCATCCTTTAGCTCAGGGGAGCCCAACCAGTAGATCGGGATCTACCGGTAGATCTCGGCCTGATCTCAAGTAGATCTCGGGAGATGTGGGGGGGGGGGGAGAAAAAAAAGGCGGTGGATAAGAAAATGCAATGGCAGTGTTTGTCCATGTCTGTTGCACTTATGTTGTACTGTTGTAGGCCTATTTATGACAAGTCTGTTGTACTTTATGCTTATATGGACATAAAGTAAAGTGGTAAAACAAAGTAGTGTTGTGTTGTTGTGAAGTTACTGCAGGCTGGCAACGATGTGTGTGGTTTGAAATGTTGATATTGGACTGGTAGCTCCCTGTGCTTTTCTATAGAAACACTTCAGCACCACAGACAGCTCCCTGTGCTGTTCTATGTTCTATAGAAACATTTCAGCACCACAGACAGCTCCCTGTGCTGTTCTATGTTATATAGAAACAGTTCAGCACCACAGACAGCTCCCTGTGCTGTTCTATGTTATATAGAAACACTTCAGCACCACAGACAGCTCCCTGTGCTGTTCTATGTTCTATAGAAACATTTCAGCACCACAGACAGCTCCCTGTGCTGTTCTATGTTATATAGAAACAGTTCAGCACCACAGACAGCTCCCTGTGCTGTTCTATGTTATATAGAAACACTTCAGCACCACAGACAGCTCCCTGTGCTGTTCTATGTTATATAGCAGGGGAGCCCAGAGTAGATCTTGGCCTGATCATGAGTGGATCTTGGGATATGTGGGGAGGAAAGAAAAAATGAGGTGGAAATGAAAAAAAGAGCGATATTTTTGTGTGTATGTGTGTGTGTGTGTGTGTGCGTGTCTGCGTGTCTGTTTGTCTACGAAGCGGCTCATTTGGAGGATTGTTGTCTGCCAACAGTATTGTTCAACGTGTAATGGACTGTTCTGCAACTTATAATGGACTATTCTGGACAGTTCTTATTATGATTGCATTTGCAATGGCAGTGTTTGCCCAAGTCTGTTGTAGGCCTATTTATGACAAGTCCGCTGTACTTTATGCTTATATGGACATAAAGTAAAGTGGTAAAACAACGTAGTGTGTTGTTGTGAAGTTACTGCAGGCCGGCAACGATGCGTGTGGTTTTAAATGTTGATATTGGACTGGTAGATCCCGGAGGGGTTGGCTGCTGAAAAGTAGATCTTGGGTCAAAAAAGGTTGGGCACCCCTGCTTTAGCTGGAGGCCACCTGGAATCGTCTCAGGGACCACTGGTGGTCCCCGGACCACTGGCCGTAAACCTCTGAGCTAAATGTCCACTGACGTCACACATCAGCATCACGTCAGCATAAAAGGGAGAGTGCTGTAGCGTAACGTTTGTCTTCTCCCTCCCATCATCACCGTCGCCATGTCAGCCGCTCCAATAAACGTGAAAGGCGTCCCCACCAAATCCGATAGTTCAAAATCAGATAAATCAGATTCAGATGGCTCAGATTCAGGCTTTCTCCCCCAACGCCATGCGTCTTCTATCAGGCCAGCGCCGGAGGCCAGCCCTGAAATCAAGCATATCTTCATCAAGGTGGCCCGCGGTGCCAAGACGATTGCCCTGACGGTCAAGCCAAGCGACACCGTTGCCGCTGTCAAGTTAAATCGCGCCTTAAATGCCCACTACTCAGGGGCCAATGGCAGCCCACGGAAGAGCCTCTCATCTCTCTCCCTGTTTTATGCAGGGAGAGAGTTGCAAGACGGTCGCCTCGTCTCCGATTACAACGTCCCGACGGGAGCCACCCTCCACCTGTCCGACAGCAGCGAAGTAATGCTAATGTACCGGCGACCTGGCGTCACGCTCCACGTCAAAACCCTCACCGGTAAGACAGTCGTCCTATGGGTGAAGCCGAGCGACGCCATAGAGCATGTCAGGGCCAGGTTAATAGACATGGGTTGTACTTCGTGCGTACAGCAGTGTAGACTGATTCATGCTGGGAGACAATTGGAAGATGGCCACACCGTCTCCGATTACAGACTCCCGAACGAGTGCAGGATCGACCTTGTAGGGCGTCTGTTGAGCTGCAAGAATTGCCCTTGTTCAGGTTCAAAGGGTTCACATGGTTGAGGATCAGATACATCAGATTCAGATGGTTCAGGATCAGATAAATCAGATTCAGATGGTTCAGAATCAGATGGATCAGATTCAGATGGTTCAGATTAGAGATCGGCGGATGAGCTTTTCTTTCATCTGAAATCCGCGCATGCACATGAATGACCCGCCTGCATCCAAGTAGGTCGTCAAATCATCAATTGTATCAACTACCCCACAACCCGCGGATGATCCGCAGCACATGTGGGTTAAAACCGCCATCTGCATTGTCCCCGACCAGGAGGCTCAGAGGAACTTGTATAAAGTGCCGGAATGGGAACATTAATTGGAACGACATCCGTCACGATTCCACCCTCGACTCTATGGCGCGCCTGAGCTGTAGGACAACACATTCAAAGGGTCAAAAGTGTTCAGGTTCACATTCAGATAATCCATATTCAGGTGCTTCTGATTTAGAAGAGGGCTCAGATTAGAGATCAGCTTACCATTCATATAATGTCATTAATGTGATTTGTGGGTTGAGAGCACTGAGAGCACACGTTTGGGCCTAATTATTTGGAATTAATCGACCTGGTGAAACAAGAAAAAAATCACGCCTGTGTGAAGTGAGGGCCACTCTGATCTATTTTTTTTTTTAATTGTCAAAGGCAAATATTGAGACGTGGCGGACACAAAAGCTGTATATAGGAGGGGCAATTGCCCCTCAAAAAAAAAATAAAAAAATACAAAGACTTGTAAAAATGTTTAGGGCTGAATTTTTTCTGCAACCAAAAAACATGCTTATATTCAGGCCAATAGGGTAGTTTCTTTAAAGAAGTGTCAGGTTGTTTCTTTAAATAAGTGTCAGGTTGTATAAACATCATCATCCGACAGATATCATTGCTTGTGTTCACATGCTAGTAGCACTCGCTAGCTGCATTTGTGTGGTTGGCAAACAGGCTAGCCCTTTTGCCACATGATCGACAGCAACCTCTGGTTTGTTTGGTATGAACTAGGCATGTCACGGTGTAAGAATCTCAATACCCGTTTTATAGTTTGCTTTGATACCGGTATTATCGGTTTTATAGTTTGGCCTCGGAGTCCTGGCACATGCACAGGCCTATATGATGACATTTTAGCCCCACAGACCAAAAACTAAAGATTTCTTTTGCTTTTGTCCACAATTCCAGGCTGGTTTTTGGAAACAAAATAGTCAAACATACAGATCAAAATGGCCATTAATCTTCTACATTCTCTAGTTGTGTAGACTTCATGATGAATACTTGAACTCTTGAGAGTGTAAACATGAAACCAAATGGACCCCAAGGGTCCATTTGGTTTCATGTTTACGCTCTAGTTAGAACGTGCAATGTTGTTTTTTTTTTTTTGTTTGTTTCGGTACATTCGGTGGGCAAGCAAAGTACCGGTTTTGTGGTCCCATACCGGTATTACCGGTAATACCGGATACTGTGACATCCCTATTATGAACCAACCCCCCCCCCTTGAAATATCACAAACAACGGAACAATTTCAGACTCACGCATCAGAAAGCTGAACTCCAGTCTGATAATTAGGCTAAAGCAGAATATCACCCAATTTCAACCCACACAAATCCTGTCCACTAAAAACGAATGTCTCTGTATGAATCAGAGAGAGCGTCAGACGGAGGCCAGACTAGCTTAAATCAATCAGAACTAGAGCGCAAACTCGGGCGTCGCGCACAAGTGAGCCACGGCCTACTTGTGCATGAGCAGAGCGAGCTAATACTCATGACATTAGCTATAAACGTGTTTCACTTAACGTCATCGCCAATTGGAGTACTTTGAGGGATGGTTGAACACCGAACATCGACACATGTATGTGTCCACATTCCCAGATAGCACAATTACACTTTGTTTAATAAAGAATAAGGTGTGAAACTGAAAAGCAGGAAAAAATAAAACATGTTCTTATCTGACAAACATGAATGCAATGGTTGCATAAATGCTTTACAAAGGCATACAAAAGGAAATAGTTAGATGAATTCCCTCTTAAAAAAAAAAAAAAAAAAAAAAAAAAAAAAAAAAAAACAGCATCAAGTATAAACATACAATCACAACATTCCAGAAGTAAACAAAGCTTCTTTAGGGTCCAAACACAATCGGTAGAATGCTGTGTCTACAGTCTGCAGTCTTTTTCTTCCCTCTAAACCAGGGGTCGGCAACCCATGATGTTGAAAGAGCCATTTTTGACCAAATATTAAATTCAAAATCTGTCTGGAGCCGCGAAAAATATAAGCCTAATAATAAGCCCTTGAACAGGAATTCCGCGCATTTTCATTTTTATTTTCTGAGAGTGTACAAATGTCAACCAAATGGACCCAAAGGTCCTAAAAGAAAAATCATTAACATGGTTAAACTCAATTTGATGATGTCATTTAATTTGTGTTTCACCAGGTTAATGATTTTTTTTTATCTTAACTTTTTCATTACATCCACACAACATCTCTAAGATACAGTATATTAATGATATAGTAAACTGTTGAAAATGGGTGGTTCAGATTAAAGCTTGATCTCTGATACGTGCTGGGCTTTGTGTCATGGCCAACAAGCGCTACTTTAGCTGGTGATGTAACTGTCAGACAGCGCATGGCGTGTTGGTGCTGTCAGTGACTGAAATGTTCATATTACGTTAGTGGATCACCCCAGTGCGTATGTAATAATGCTACATCCAGGGAGCCACTAGGGTTGTGTTCTAGAGCCGCAGGTTGCTGACCCCTGCTCTAAACCATACCAGGGCATTATGCGGCCCGGGGGCCAAATGCGGGCCTTTGGCTGACTCTGGCCGGCCCCTGAAAGGGTGCTGTGGTTTTCAACCAGTGGTCCAGGGACCACCAGTGGTCCTTGAGAGAGTTGCAGTTAAATTATGGAACGTTGGTTAACCTGATGTGACTCTTCGAGAGCGTAAAAATGAAACCAAATGGACCCTTGCGGGTCCATTTGGTTTCATTTTTACACTCTCAAGAGTTAAAATATTCGTCATGTGAATTAGCCCCATGGTCTACACAACTAGAGAATGTAGAAGATTAATGGTCATGATCTGTATGTTGGACTGTTTGGTTTGTGAAATCCAGTCTTGTATTGTGGCCGTAACAAAAGAAATCTTTAGTTTGGGGTCTGTGGGGCTAAAATGTCATCAAGTTGTGCTTCTCTGTGGCTCAAATACTGAATACATTGAGAGCCCTGGCGTCAAAAAGGTTTGTCTTACTCTTACTTTTAATCTCGACATTAAATGAATATTACACAGGCTTTAGTTCAGCCTTTAGTCTTGGCCCTCCACAATATTTTGTGCATCTCATTTGGCCCGTTGGGGAAAATAATTGCCCAACCCTGCTCTAAACTGACAGGGTGTGGCCACTCGACTAACAAACACAAGGTGCCACTAATCACTCTGATTAACATGTCGAAGCTCCAGAAAATAAGGTGCACTACCTGAGTCAGCCCGTAGAAGGTGCTAAAACATCGAAAATAAAACATGTAACATAACAGTGATGATCAAAAGAGGCGGTCAGAAAATTACACTGATGAAGAACATGAAGTCTGAAATGAGTCTGATGACACCACCTTTAAATCTGTACAACATCATATATTTAATGGTGATTGAGAATAATAGGAAATGTTAGATGGAGACTTTACCATAAAATGTCTTTCAATTGAGTAATTGTGTAATGTCAAAGTAATTATGAAACCTTAACAATTCATATTAAGAAATTCAGCATCTGAAAAACAATGCTCCTTAAAGAACAATCAGACCGATTGAACAGGTTTTTAAAAGGGCTATGAAAATATTAGACAAAAACCCCAACTCATATCACCACTGTAATATACCTTCCCAGCTTTTAAAAATTTAGGAACTTCAAAAACTCTTGTTTAATCTAAAAATGTGTAAGCGGTTGGGCTCCTCCTCCTCTAATGGAATTCATCCAGGGGTGACTGTAAAATCGATTGTAGACCGATAACCTTTAGTAAAATTGGAGTAGTTACGAAAGCTCAACTTAGAGATGGAACGAACTGTCACACCGAGCTGTCATACCGTTCTGTCCCTTTAATACAACCCATTACGCCGCGGTCCAATCAGCACCCCGCATCTCGCACGTAGGACCTTCATAAGGCTGCCTTCTCCTTCCCTATCTCACTTGTGCTTTGCGTTCAGGTCGAGCTGGTTGCTCCGCTATGTCTGACACAGACGACCCCAGCACGCCCCGGCGCAGCAGCAGACTGGCCGCCGTGGAGTTCACTCTCTGGCCCGATGAAAAACTTCTTCACGCTCTCGGAACACGGCGTTCTGGCTGATCCAGGTGTGACTCATGCTCAACTCGTCGACCTCCTCGTTGCCTGGTCAGGCGCCCACCGATGACACCGCCCAGTCCAAGGGCTAAAAGCAAGTCAAAAAGAAAAAGCACCGCAGAGTGCCGCCGAGGACGAGCTCGGCGGCCCCGCTCTCGGGGAAGCCGGCGGCTCGCAGCCGCCCACCGGCGCCCCCTCAGTCTCCACCTCGGCCCAGCGCCACCGCCCTGCTCATGACAGCCATGTCCACACTAATCAGCGCCGTCAGGTCCATGGGTCTGAACCAGGCTGGGTCTGAACCAGGTCTATGGGTCTGAACCAGGTCCATGGGTCTGAACCAGGTCCATGGGTCTGGACCAGGCTGGGTCTGAACCAGGTCTATGGGTCTGAACCAGGTCCATGGGTCTGAACCAGGTCTATGGGTCTGAACCAGGTCTATGGGTCTGAACCAGGTCCATGGGTCTGGACCAGGCTGGGTCTGAACCAGGTCTATGGGTCTGAACCAGGTCCATGGGTCTGGACCAGGCTGGGTCTGAACCAGGTCTATGGGTCTGAACCAGGTCTATGGGTCTGAACCAGGTCTATGGGTCTGAACCAGGTCCATGGGTCTGGACCAGGCTGGGTCTGAACCAGGTCCATGGGTCTGAACCAGGTCTATGGGTCTGAACCAGGTCTATGGGTCTGAACCAGGTCCATGGGTCTGGACCAGGCTGGGTCTGAACCAGGTCCATGGGTCTGGACCAGGCTGGGTCTGAACCAGGTCCATAGGTCTGAACCAGGTCTATGGGTCTGAACCAGGTCCATGGGTCTGAACCAGGTCTATGGGTCTGAACCAGGTCTATGGGTCTGAACCAGGTCCATGGGTCTGGACCAGGCTGGGTCTGAACCAGGTCCATGGGTCTGGACCAGGCTGGGTCTGAACCAGGTCCAAGGGTCTGGACCAGGCTGGGTCTGAACCAGGTCTATGGGTCTGAACCAGGTCTATGGGTCTGAACCAGGTCTATGGGTCTGAACCAGGTCCATGGGTCTGGACCAGGCTGGGTCTGAACCAGGTCCATGGGTCTGGACCAGGCTGGGTCTGAACCAGGTCCAAGGGTCTGGACCAGGCTGGGTCTGAACCAGGTCTATGGGTCTGAACCAGGTCCATAGGTCTGAACCAGGTCTATGGGTCTGAACCAGGTCCATGGGTCTGGACCAGGCTGGGTCTGAACCAGGTATATGGGTCTGAACCAGGTCCATGGGTCTGAACCAGGTCCATAGGTCTGAACCAGGTATATGGGTCTGGACCAGGTCCATGGGTCTGGACCAGGCTGGGTCTGAACCAGGTATATGGGTCTGAACCAGGTCCATGGGTCTGGACCAGGCTGGGTCTGAACCAGGTATATGGGTCTGAACCAGGTCCATGGGTCTGAACCAGGTCCATAGGTCTGAACCAGGTATATGGGTCTGAACCAGGTCCATGGGTCTGGACCAGGCTGGGTCTGAACCAGGCCCATGGGTCTGAACCAGGTCTATGGGTCTGAACCAGGTCCATGGGTCTGGACCAGGCTGGGTCTGAACCAGGTATATGGGTCTGAACCAGGTCCATGGGTCTGGACCAGGTCTATGGGTCTGAACCAGGTCTATGGGTCTGAACCAGGTCCATGGGTCTGGACCAGGCTGGGTCTGAACCAGGTCTATGGGTCTGAACCAGGTCCATGGGTCTGAACCAGGTCCATGGGTCTGGACCAGGTCTATGGGTCTGAACCAGGTCCATGGGTTTGGACCAGGTGGATGGGTCTGAACCAGGTCTATGGGTCTGAACCAGGTCTATGGGTCTGAATCAGGTCCATGGGTCTGAACCAGGTCTATGGGTCTGAACCAGGTCCATGGGTCTGAACCAGGTCTATGGGTCTGAACCAGGTCCATGGGTCTGGACCAGGCTGGGTCTGAACCAGGTCCATGGGTCTGGACCAGGCTGGGTCTGAACCAGGTCCATGGGTCTGAACCAGGTCTATGGTCTGAACCAGGTCCATGGGTCTGGACCAGGTCCATGGGTCTGAACCAGGTCCATGGGTCTGGACCAGGTCTATGGGTCTGAACCAGGTCCATGGGTCTGGACCAGGTCCATGGGTCTGGACCAGGTCCATGGGTCTGAACCAGGTGGATGGGTCTGAACCAGGTCCATGGGTCTGAACCAGGTCTATGGGTCTGAACCAGGTGGATGGGTCTGAACCAGGTCTATGGGTCTGAACCAGGTGGATGGGTCTGAACCAGGTCTATGGGTCTGAACCAGGTGGATGGGTCTGAACCAGGTCTATGGGTCTGAACCAGGTCCATGGGTCTGAACCAGGTGAACGGGTCTGAACCAGGTCTATGGGTCTGGACCAGGCTGGGTCTGAACCAGGCTACAGTCGTCCCTCTTTCAGAATGACATGTGGACCAGGAAATGATTCCCTGTTCATTTCAGGTAGGCTATACATCTATCGTGGCAGTTTTATAATTGTCTCAGAAGTTTTATTAACTAGTTTTACTACTAAACCTAACACGAACCCCTAGCCACGGTCACAAATTGATTTTCCCCTTCTGCAATAAGTACAAAATAGGATGACAGGTGTCTGGCCTGTTGCTTCTCAAAGTGTTTAACATCAGCAGAAATAGTTTGTGCAGAATCATTGTCACTTTACCCACGTTATCAATTTATATACCTGTATGTTGGCTATTCAAAATCAGATGTCGGTGGTCTGCCTCTAAATACATACCTGGGACCTCCTTACTGAACCCTTCTGTGTCTATTTTAGTACTCATTACTTTCCCCTGCACCAGAACAATCTAAATTTGAATATGTTTTTGTATGTTATGTACAGTAGCTTATGCTGTTCTGGCACTTTGTGCAGCACAAAGCATCTAAAATCTCCTGCTAGATGGTTGTGTTGACTCTAGTCTGAACTTGATAATACAGAGTGCAGCAACACCAGCAGATGACACAACTTGGATCAGACCAAACCAGATCCACCATGATGCATGGATTCAAACCTGCGTTACTTTACACCACCTGATCTCCTGGCAGTGCAGGTTTAATCCATTCAGAATGGGAGACACCCTTTTGGTGTTTTAATCATTACTCTAGGAAAGGGGTTTTCAACCTTTTTGACTCCAGGGACCACCATTTATTCAGCATTTGAGCCACAGACCAACATTTGAGGACATTTTAGCCCCACAAACCGAGTAGCCCCTGACTGCAGCCCGCAGATCGGGGCGGTGCTCCTCCTAGGAGGAGTGGGTGGGGTTGCGGGAGGAGTGGGTGGGGTTACTCCCTATGACACCGGTTAGTGATTTAACGTAGAGCTGTGGGGTCTGAACGGCGGAGCTGGGTTGGGAAGGAGCGCTTGTTTTATCCGCCGGCTACTACTAGTAGGGCGGGGCGAAGCATAGTTTTACTGAGGTTATGGTTAGGGTTAGTAACCGCATAAAGCATCGTCTAACAACAAAGGACAAAGGAAACTGCACAAGCAATGCTAGACAACTGGATGTTGAGTTTAAACTAAATAGCCCCAGAGACCAAGACAGGCCGGGGCATTCAAACAAGAGCATCATTAATTTATCCAACTACTTTCGACCAGACCAACACCAGATAGATCTACTGGAAAAAGGACTATCGTTTGTCCCAACCCTGGATATATACAAACAGCAGAAGAACAAACTCAGAAGAGATATATCAGATTATCACCGAAGACTTAAATTAGCTTCCCATTTTGGACCAGGAGACGAAAGGGAAATCCCACCATTTCAGCCAAGCTCCAATTGGGAACCACCAGCAGAGTCACTCCCCCAGAACCTGAAACAATTAATCCAAGAAGACACACAGACAGTGGAGAGGCTACCAGGACACATCAAAGAAAAGGACAACCTCAACATAGAACAGGTAAGAGCCTTAAGAACACTAGCTAGAAACAAAGACATAGTCATTAAACCTGCAGACAAAGGGAGCTCAATTATCATAATGGACAGGCAACAATACCTACTGGAGGGAGAGAGACAACTCAACAATCCTGACCATTACAGGCCATTAGCACAACCAATATATAATCAGACAGCCATAGAAACCAAAGAGATTATAGATAGATTAAGAGAAAAAAAGTACATTAACTACAAACAAGCTAAATACCTGATAGGGCGGGACACCCCACGTGCACGGATCTTTTATCTATTACCAAAGATTCATAAAGATCCTAGCACATGGACTATACCGTACGAGATCCCACCAGGAAGACCAATTGTTTCAGATTGTAGTAGTGAGACTTATCATTCTGCTGAATACATTGAGCATTTCCTAAACCCTCTGTCTATAAAACACGCATCCTACATCAAGGACACTTATGACTTTGTTGAAAAAATCAAAGCCATAACTGTACCGCAAAATGCAATTTTATTTTCCATTGACATAGACAGTCTGTACACAAACATAGAGACAGACGCCGGACTACAGGCGGTAAAGGAAATGTTCAAAAAATATCCAGACAGTAAGCGCCCAGATGCAGAATTACTAGAATTACTACATCTAAATCTGACCAAGAATGACTTCCAATTTAACAATAAATTTTACCTTCAAACAAAGGGTACAGCTATGGGAAAACGGTTTGCTCCTTCCTATGCAAACATCTACATGGCTCTATGGGAGGAAACAGCTCTAAAAAAGTGTAGACTTAGACCCACACAATATTTCAGGTTCCTTGATGACATTTTTGGAACATGGACTCATTCAGAACAAGAGTTCCAAGAATTCATTAACATTTTAAACACACACCATAGATCCATTACAATCAAATACGCTACAAGCACAGAAAAAATTGATTTCCTAGATGTTACAGTATTCAAAGGACCAAACTTTAGTACAAGCGGGAAACTAGATCTTAAGGTTTACTTTAAAGAAACAGACACACATGCACTTTTACATAAAACATCCTTCCACCCACCACACACATACAAAGGTATAGTGAAATCACAACTGCTAAGGTTCAGTCGCATCTGTACACAACAAAGCGATTTTAAATTAGCATGTAAAACTCTATTTAATGCCCTAAAACAACGGGGGTACACAAGGACCTTTCTAAGAAAAACCTTTGACACCTTTCGAGAGGTGAAAGAGAGGGATGAAAGACCCCAAATTGCTCTAGTAACCACATATTCAACATTAAGCAAAATAGCTAGCATGAGGATCAAAAGAAACTTTGCAAGAAGGGCAGAAGACCACTAGGGGGGTACAAAGTAATACCTGCCTACAGAAAAAATAAAAACTTAAAAGACTACCTAGTCCACAGCAAACTCAAAGGAGCAAACAGAACCCTCCCTAAAAGCCCAGATTACTTTAAACCCAAACCACTAGTGAAGAATAGAGCAACGAAAATCATGATAGGGATAAAACAAAACATTACAGCGTCCACAAAAAACTGTGTCTACCTAGTCACATGCAACAAATGCAAGTTACAATATGTAGGGGAAACCAGAAACACAATAGCAGATAGACTTAACCAACATAGATATAACATAAAAAATGCCAAAGAGATGTCCCTAATAGTGGAACACTTTATGGGACATGGAATTGGGGCAATGGAAGTGTGTGGATTAGAATCCAATCAAACATGGACAGAGGGAGAGAGGAAGTTTGCAGAAAAACAATGGATCTTAAAACTTAACACAACATTCCCACAGGGCCTAAACCACTATGAAAGATAATTAAGATTGTTTATGTCAGACCTACAGACTCCTTCAACAAAGATGGCGGATGCAAACATTCTCTGTATTGTACTCATACATAATGTTGTAAGATACAAAACATTGAAGTCTTTTACCACAAACCTAACCATAAAGACACAACCCCAATAAAACTAGGCTATGCCTAAACCTAATCCTAACCCTAAACTTAACCTCAGTAAACCTATGCCTAAACCTAACCTAACCCTAACCATAACCTCAGTAAAACTTCCTTCGCCCCGCCCTACTAGTAGTAGCCGGCGGATAAAACAAGCGCTCCTTCCCAACCCAGCTCCGCCGTTCAGACCCCACAGCTCTACGTTAAATCACTAACCGGTGTCATAGGGAGTAACCCCACCCACTCCTCCCGCAACCCCACCCACTCCTCCTAGGAGGAGCACCGCCCCGATCTGCGGGCTGCAGTGAGGGCTACATGCACAAACCCCACAAACTAAAGATTTCCTTTGCTTCTGTCCATGACCGTTAATCTTCTAGTTGTGTAGATTAGGACTGATTCACATGATGAATATTTTAACTCTTGAGGGTGTAAAAATGAAACCAAATGGACCCTGGCGGGTCCATTTGGTTTCATTTTTACACTCTCAAGAGTTACATCTGGGTAAACAACTTAGCTGGGGACCACCTGGAACCCTCTTAGGGACCACAGGTGGTCCCCGGACCACCAGTGCTCTAGGCATTAAAAACAAGCAGATCTACAAGCACACGCTGCAGTGTGAATTCCCCCCCCTACCCCACCACCTCCCCCACCCCCCACCCCCCACCCTCCACCCCACTGTCATTACCACAGGGACTGGAAACGCAGAACCAACCAACCCAACGGCTGAAACCGGACCACTGGTTCTCACACAAGCCAACTTCCCTGAGCTAAGGGCCCCAAACCAGAAACTGCCACCACAAAGAACCACGAGAGCCAGGAGAACCAGGAGAACAGAGGATGACCCGGACCAGATCACCCCAGCCCCCACCCAGAGCACACAGTCAACCACGCCACTCCCACAGAGGACACGCCGGACCAGGGCAATGAGGGGCCAAGGAAGCCAACCCACACAGGACCCAACTCCGGAAGAAGACCAGGACACACCAAACCACACATCAGACGAAATAACACCAAGACGAGGACGAACGGAAAGAAGAGAAGAGAGACCAGACACCTGGGAGATACCACACAGAAATGAGACCACCAACAGGAAGAATGTAGTATGGAAACTGCGACCAAAGAAGAGGATTTTAATCATAGGGGACAGCAATGTGGGAACCATTCCTGCATTTTCAAGAAAAGACCTACAGATTGAGTGCTACCCAGGCATGAAGTTTGACCACCTGAAGAGGCTTCTACAGAGGACGGGAAACACCAACAAAGTGGCACACTGTATTCTATCTGTGGGAATTAACAACCGGGAACAGCAGACAATGGAAACAGGACGCAAGACCATGAGAGCGGCAGTCCTAGCAGCAGTGTTGGGAAAGTTCTCTTTTTTTCTGAAATAGTTCAGTTTATAGTTCCTACCTTTAAAAACGAACTAGTTCCGTTCATAGTTCATTGTTGAATTTTTAGAACTAAAGTTCATGGTTCCAAAAAAAGAACTATTATAGTTCTTTTTCGTTCTTTTTTTCCCCCTCCCTCTTTTTTTTGTTCAAAATGATTGCAGCCCATAGCCATATACAACTGAAGATGTCCTTAGTTGATTTGTGAAGATTTTTATTATGAAGGTGCTCAGTTCAGTCCAGCCCTGTGCATCTCTGTGTGCTGAAAATAGAGCAGAAAATATTAGCAGAAATAGAGATCAACAAGCTCAAAGTGCGTCACTGAGTTTGTAGATCTGCTCTATTTTCAGCTCATTCTAGTCTCACTCTTGAACAGGGCATTTTTCCTAGTAGGCTACTATTTTACAATATGGGGTATTTATTTTATCAATATATTAATCAATATATTATAATATATATATAATATATTTATCAATATATTAACATAGCCAGGTCGACTGAAAGCGCGACCATCAATTATGCAAATGAGCCCGGGCCGTCGCGGGTATTGTTTCGGTCGGGTATTGCAACTCTATACAATAGCCCATATTGTTATATTAATCACAATGTGAAAGGGTCCCCCAAACCTTAAGGCCCTGTAGTAGGCTAATTGTAGCCTACCGGTAAATAAAAATGAAAACGATCCGACGGCAAATCAGTCAATGATGGTAAGAATATATAAGTGTTGTGCGTCAGAGCGCGCACGTGCATGGTGCGTTATTTATGATTAATCACGGGATAGCGACACACGTGCGTGAGGCAAAAGGTTGCTGCGCAGACAGTATATGATTCAAATACAGCGCAGGAAGATTATACATTTCACCAACATGAACAGCTTTAGTAGCTCATTCAGCGTGTTGGAGAGAAGCGTCCTTCCTTGGTGCTGTGTGTTAGCTGTCTGATTCTGTGCGCTGCTGACAGAGCAGAGGGAGGGGCGGGGCGGTGGGCAGGGAGAACAGATCTTCAAGCTAAGGATGCCTCGAGCCTCAACACGTTGATAGCTTGTATGTCTGCTCTATTTTAGCGAACAACACCGCCGTACTACAGTAATATAAATGTAGGTATAACTCATAGAATGTGCACTTGTCGTGTCTCTATCACAGCTGAATGGCCAAATGCACCCGGCGCTATGAACCTTTTAGTCACAAATGCGAGCCTGTCGAGCCCCGCTCTTGAACGAAATCGAACGCAAGAAAAGTGGCGTTCACTCACGCCAGAAATGAACGAGTTCACGTCGCCGTTCTTCAAGCAGATAGAGGGTCCGTTCCGTTCAATTTCCTTAAAAATATGAACGGTTCAAAGAACTTTCATTCTTTGAACGCGTTCGGGTACAACTCTGTGTGTGTGTGTGTGTGTGTGTGTGTGTGTGTGTGTGTGTGTTGTGCTTACTCATAAATATGGCAAGACAACAGTATGAAGTTAAATGTTGGTGAATGATTTCATAATACATCTCATTTACTCTGAACAAAGTGCTATAGACTTCCATTCTGTATATAGAATTTCAATTGTGCAATGAGAAGTCAAATAAAAATACAAAAAGGTACAAAATATCCTCGGTTTACTAATAGAGAACACAATAAAGAACACAACAAGATAGCGTACAAATCTACTAGTGAATGCACAAAAGCATCTGATCAGTATCTATAGTTGTTGATTAATCACGGCAAGATGAAATAGTGACAATGCTGTGTGTTGACACCATAGGTGAGATAACATCAAAAATGTTATTCTACATTCACTAATTGTATATTGACTTCCTGTAAATTATGTTTTTGGGTCTGGGTTTGAGACTATGCTCATCTAAAGGTGTTCTGTGGCACACAACAACCAGTAGATGTCAGCATTGAATCAATGTTACTATCAGCAGATCATGGGACTTTACTAGGCTCAGAGCAGGTAAGATTCCAATTCCATTATGCCATCCACAGAACATAATAATCATGTACATAGTCTTGTATTTATCTTTAGAGGGCATGAGATGAAGTCAAATACACCCTCAGCAAAATGTCACGCTGGGAGGTATAGGCTATATTCCAAAGAAGAGTTTTACAGTGTGTTTGTTTAAACTGGTAAATGATAGATGGTGCTCATACAAATGAAATACAAAAGAGGAACATCAGATAGCTAGCCTATAATAAATATGATTGTCTACTGACATTGGCATAAAAGTATTGTAACTCTTCTCTTGCCTGGGAACTACAGTATCGCTCAGATGGTTGTAAATCAGAATTGTCTTTTTGGTTACAGTATATAGCGGTTGCATAATATGCACTAAAGTTGCAATTGTTTGTCTCTAATTCAGTACCGGTACACACACACACACACACACACACACACACACACACACACACACACACACACACACACACACACACACACACACACACACACACACACACACACTAGGTTAGAGTATAGGTTAGACCGGGGGTCAGCAACCTGCGGCTCAGGAGCCGCATGCGGCTCTAGAACACAGCCCTAGTGGCTCCCTGGCTGTAGCATTATTACATACACACTGGGGTGATCTGACAGTTACATTGCCAGTTAACGTAGCGCTTGTTGACCATGCCACAAAATCCCAGCACTTATCAGAGATCGAGCTTCAATCTGAACCACCCATTTTCAACAGTTTACTATATCATTAGTATATCTTTGAGATGTTGTGTGGACATGATATAACTGATGTGTTTCCTAGAAACGGAGGTCTGAAAAAAAAGACATTAACATGGTGAAACACAGCTTGATGACATCATTAGGTTGTGTTTCACCATGTTAATGATTTTTCTTTTACCAGGGTCCATTTGGTTCACATTTGTACACTCTCAGAAAAAAAAAAAAAAAAAAAAAAAAAAAACAATGAAAATGCATGGAATTCCCTGTTTGACAGGGCTTATTATGCTTACATGTTTTTGCGGCTCCAGACAGATTTTGAATTTATTTTTTTGTCGAAAATGGCTCTTTCAACATCTTGGGTTGCCGACCCCTGGGTTAGACCATAGTTGTGGATTAGACCAGTTTAAAGGGTGTAGAAAAAAAGGCTTCACCTGACAAAAAATGAACTCATCCCTCAGCTAAACAACAACCAGTAGGTGGCGGATTTGAACCAACGTTGATAACAGCCCAGCACACTGTCACCAATCTGAAAACCCATTGTCAAAAGTGTTTTACAATGGCAAAAAACGTATTTAGATTTTAAGATCAGGACAGTGACGATGCACAGACGTTCAAGATCACAATAGAATAGAATAGGTCTATATAGCCACAGGTCCTCTAGGCTCAAACCCCTGGGCAATAAATTACTGTACATGACACTGAATGCTGTATATTATACCCACTGATCTACATACATATTGGACGTCCAAGAGGTGTATTCTGGATTCATACAACCACACACACACATTTTTGATTGCAGGTCTTATGACTCAAGTCAAAACTTTGAGGTGTGGGCGTGTGGCAAGTTTTGCCATTCGAAACAGCCAAACAGCTTTGCAACAGCTTTGCCACACCTCCAATTTTTGCCTCATAAGACCTGATACTTAAGAAATGAAGATAATCAAAATAGGGCCCTAAAACTGGTAGATGCTTGGAAATCAATCAATCTTGGTACAAATTAAGTCACTAGCGCAACGCCCGCATCTCTCCAGCAGAGGACTCTGTTGAGTCTGTGGAATTGACAGATACACTATCAGGGTCATCTAAGAGTTTAAAACCTTTACACTCAATCAAACCAATGTGGTTTGAACCTAGTAGAGATCAGCAGATACGTTTTTTCCCACCCGACATCCATCCAAGTATATTGACGATCCGCCCGTAGCCTATCCATCTGCATTAATTAATTATTATAATTGATACATCCAAGTCCGTCCACCATTAGCCTAGAGCTTGTACATAGACAACTTATGCTATTCCACTCACCCACTCCAGTCAGACGCATTGTTTATGCAGTTTCCATAGAAACCGGCCGTCATTGCCATTCTCTTACATCGTAAGGAACGAATGTCTTTTCTTGCGATATGTCCAGCGTTCATTGATTCCCACGCAGTCCCACACAAGAGTCCCACGCCAAACCTATATTCATGATCCCTTCTGTTTTAGTTAGTTTGAAGTTTCTTTCAACTTTTAAACTCTCATCCAGGCCTACAACTAGCTGGATATATTGGCTACTGTGTTGTTGTTGTGGGGCCTTAGCCAGAAATAGGTGGCCGTCAATTGTGCCTGATAGAAAATAACATACCACGCACACCAAGATTTTGACATTTTGTGTATTTTAAAAGCAATAAGCCCATAGGTAGATACCATTAATTTCTTTCACTAATATCTCCAGCACTGTTTCATCCACGGATTGTCCAAGAATAATTTATTTATATCAGGGGTTTTCAATAGGTGGTTCGGGGACCCCCAGTGGTCCCTGAGAGGATTTCAGGTGGTTCCCAGGCGAAATGATTGGTTAAAAGTTGGTTAACCAGATGTAACTCTTTGAGATCATAAAATTGATATCAAATAGACCCTTGCCGCCGGTGAATTTGGTTTCATGTTTACACTCTCGAGAGTTAAACTATTTACCATGTGAATTAGCCCAAGTCTACACAATTAGAGAATGTAGAACATTAATGGTCATTTTTTTTCTCCGAAATCCTGCCTGGAACACACACACACACACACACACACACACACACACACACACACACACACACACACACACACACACACACACACACACACACACACACACACACACACACACACACACACACACACACACACACAATATCAAAATCTACCAATATCACAATCTTTCTAACCCATAACCCTTGTGGTCTGTCTTTTACAATCTCTCTCTCTCTCTCTCTATATATATTATATATATATATATATATATATATATATATATATATATATATATATATATATAGTCACGGGGCAGCCCGTGCCCTATACACAAACTGTCTAGAGCAGCAAGCACGCACACACACACACACACACACACACAGAGGCAGCCAATCGATAAAACATCACCGGCCGGGTTGGGTGCTACTGAAAGTTGCTGTGGGGTGTGGGGCGGACATTTTGACATTGTTTGACATTGTTTCATTTGGTTAATTTATACATTCATTATTCATCATATTGGTTCATTATTATTCCTAATATATAATTGCAATGCATTGGTTCATTATTATTTAACTTGATTAATACAAACAGTCGGTTTCTGAGAAAACATTTTATTCATCATTTGTTTGTCACCTTATCTCCACCTCAGCACTTGCCCTCCTCTCTGCTCACAGCCAAACCAGAGCAGAGGCAGCCATTGGCTGATATACAGGTGGAAGGTTCCAAGTGCTGTGGGGAGGAGAGGGGTGGTTCATAAACTTAAATGATTAAAATATGATAAATATAAAATATGAAGTTATATAGATCATGGAGATGTTGGTTAGACAACTAATCTATTGCTATTGATTTATATTGCACATGTTTGAGTCAAGTGAGCTGGTAGTTCTGCTGTTTTGAACCTAATTGAGAACCCTCACAGTGGGTGGATCCGCCCTATATAAGGGAGACTTCTGTGAGGGCTCCTCAGTTTGAGAAGGCGATCAAGCAGCGACGGAGTCTGAGGCGGGGGATTTGAAATGGAGTCGTCAGATGAAGAAATAGATGAGGATTCAAAGTTTGTGGTTGGGTGGAGCTCGGATACACGAACTGATGGCATTTTTAGCGACCCCCGAGCGGTAGGGAAGTTTGTGGAAAAAGAAATTGGGGAGGTAAACTCTGTGAGGATCACCCGTAGTGGAGTGGTAGTAATCGACTGTAAGAACAGAAAGCAGGCGGATGTTGCGGTTAGTTTGATGTTCTTTAATGGGCGTTTGATTAATACTTTTCACTTGGGAGGACGGCGATCGACGAGGGGGGTGATAAGTGGCGTGCCGTTGTCTGTGGATGCCATGCAGATGAATATTGAAGGAGTCTGTGGAATCAGGCGAATGAGTCGTTTTCGAGACGGGAAACGGGAGGATAGCACGTCGGTGTGTTTGACTTTTGTTGGTGATGTTTTACCCGATCGAGTCTATGTGGATTATTCGAGCTATCGTGTAAGGCCTTTTGAGAGAGCTCCTCTGCGGTGCTTTTGCTGTCAGGAATACGGTCATGTTGCGGCAGTGTGTCGGGGAACTAAAAAGTGTGGGAGGTGTGGGAAAGAGTCCTGTAATGGAGACTGTGAAGGGAAAGAACGAGCAAAATGTGTGCATTGTGGTGGAGAGCACTACGCTGGATCACAGCAGTGCCCAAGGAGAATTAAAGAGGGGAAAGTGCAAAAGATGAAGGGGGTAATGAGGGATGTGTCCTATGCAGAGGTAGTTAAGAGAGTGGAGAGGAGTGACAGAGAGCCGGAGACACGGCAAGAAGTACACTGTGTAGTAAATCGTTGTGAATGTATCGGCATGGACAAGACTCGATTCCTGGCCTTTGTTGCTATGGTGATAAACTGTGCGATGGAGATATCAAGAAAGACTGATCGAATAAAGATGGTGCTGGAAGCAGGGAAACGGTTCCTAAATGTTGTGGACATTACTGGGGAGGATCTGGACAATGTGCTGAGGGGGGACTTCACTGAAGTACAACATCAGAGAATGGATTAATAAGAATGGAATGGGAGGGGTCACTACACACGGGATGGACTTGGGACATTTGTGTTTAGTTTATCGTTAGATTTGTTTGATTTTCTTTGGTCCAAGAATTGGACCGTAAGGTGGCGGTAATGCACCAAAATATGGATGCCAACCGCCGTTAAACACCAGGAAGAAGAAGAAGAAGAAGGGCTCCTCAGTTCTGTCCAGCAGCCGTGCTGTGCACACCTTGGTGTGTGAATCTAGGGCCCACCCGGGCATAGCCTAGTGCATTTTGTTTTTTTTTTGTCGTTTGTCCTCAGTTCGCGTTAAGTTTGTTCTCGTTTCTTCCTTTTGTTTTTTGGCCAACTTTATTTTTGCTGTATTTTCAGTTCACTATTATATATATATGCACATGGTTTGGAGATTTGGGTCTAAATAAAACCCTATAAAGACATCCTTTGACTGATTTCGGGCAACTTCACACATATATATATATATATATATATATATGTATGTATGTATGTATGTATGTATGTATGTATGTATGTATATATATATATATATATATATATATTAGGGGTGTTGAATGATTAAAAATTTTAATCAAATTAATCACACCTTCAAAATTAATTTAATCATGATTAATCACCATTCGGACTATTTCGGACAATATGCCATGTTTTCCTGTGTATCGTTGCGGAAATGGAAAGACAGTGGGCTATTCAACTAAATTGTTCAGGAGTCCGCATTGCCAAAAACCCAAGGGGCCCGGGGGCCAGACTGCCACAGAGACTACTCTCTACCATGACACATGTGTACACACACAGCCACATTTTTTAAAGTATTTCACTTTTAAAATGCTCCATTTATAAGAAAAGTGCAATGTGCATCTGGTCTTTCTAACATGCAGCATATTTGAACCAAATCAAAATACAAGTTTATAGTGCAGCTTATAAAAAGGTTGTTCATATCTGCACAACAGCAGCAAATCACAACATCTAAGGCACACTTATTGTGCTCTCTCTTTAATTCTCAAAAGGCTTGCAACAGGGGACAGGACTAGCCTACACACAGGCAACTAATGACAGTGATGGCACATCTTTGACTGGCCAGTGGCCATAGAATAGGGCCCACCACGTTCATTTCATCAAGACAGACAAATACAAATATTCACTAATGCAACGCCAAAAGCAGAAAATCATAGTAGAGGTAAACAGGGAAAGAAATAGAAATCTACCTCCTGCAGCCAGCATGCACTCGACTCTTCATCATCTCTGGGTGTTTTTTTTTCTTCTTGACAATAATCCATGCAACAGTGGCGTCTCTTACCATCGGATTATTTTGCGACAGCATTGACTTGGTTACAGAGCAATACGTCTGCTTGCGCTCCCTATGGAGTTTCAATTTAGCCATTATTTCTCGGTCCACTCGTTATTAAACTGGCGATTTTCTGAATCAACTTTTCTTCTAAGTTTCGATGGCGACGCGGCTAAACAAACACACGATTCATTCATTTGTTCATTCATTCATTCACACCACAATAGTTGGGAGTGATCCGAAAGAGCTCCGTGTTTGGTTTGTAACTTTGTTTACATCTCACTTCACGTGGAGGAAGTAGAACTCCTCTGGAAGGGAAGTGGAAGGGACCATAGAGACTTGTGACAGACTAGCGACATTGAGGGGTCACAGAACAGAGCGTGCGCTGCTATTCATTTAGCTGTACTCATGCTCAGTGGAAATGAAGAGCAGCCGCCATTAGACCATTCCATGGAAGTGAACGGAGATGTCAGGCCACCAGTTTAGTAGCCCTGATATACTCGCTCGAGCCCATAGACTGACTCCAATGCATTCCGCAACTTTGTCCCTATTTGTTGTCCCCCTTTGATAGAGTCGCCAGCGAGTGGAATCACATCCGAGACAGAGCGTGCGCACGCACGCGCGTGCGTGCATGTGCGTTAATTGCGTTAAAAGATTTAACGCAAACAACGTAGAATTTTAAATCAACGCCGTTAACGCGTTAAAAATCAACACCAGTAATATATATATATATATAATATATATATATAATATATATATATATATCAAAACCATACTTTTGCCATTACAAACTTTATTCACAAAGCATGGAATAGAAGGAAACGTACAATATATGCATAG
Organism: Benthosema pterotum; assembly: GCA_039105355.1. Lineage (NCBI taxonomy): Eukaryota > Metazoa > Chordata > Actinopteri > Myctophiformes > Myctophidae > Benthosema > Benthosema pterotum. The sequence continues at coordinate 2,324,237 of CM076975.1, forward strand.
CGTTAGAGATGCTCAGGTACTTGCCCCTGGAGAAGTGATACAAGATACTAAATTAATTTTTGTATAGTTATAAACTATATACCCTCTATCCCAGGGGTGGGCAATTATTTTTCCCAAGGGGCCACATGAGATATTTAAAATATTGTGGAGGGCCAGGACTAAAGGCTGAACTAAAGTCTCTGTAGCATCAATTTAATTTCCAGATGAAAGTAAGAGCAAGACCAAACTTTTTGATACTGGGGTACTCTGTATTCCGTATTTGAGCCACAGCGGACAACCGTTTGATTTTTAGCCCCACAGACCCCAAAGCTAAAGATTCATTTTGTTTTTGTTCACAATATCAGGCTGGATTTGGGAAACAAAACCGGAAAACATAGATAAAAAATGACCATTATTTTACATTATCGGATTGTGTAGATTTTAGGTAATACAGATGATGAATATTTTAACTCTTGAGAGTGTAAACATGAAATCAAATGGACCCGCAAGGGTCCATTTGGTTTCATTTTTACGCTCTCAAAGAGTTACATCTGGTTAACCAACTCTCCATATTTAACTGGAACTCTCCCAAGGACCACTGGTGGTCCCCGGGCCGGTCAGAGTCAGCCAAAGGGCCGCATTTGGCCCCCGGGCCGCATAATGCCCAGGTATGCTCTATCCAGTGCTTCCTCTGGTTGTCCTCTCTCGCTGATTCTCTGTTTCTCTCTCTCTCTCTCTCTCTCTCCCCCCCTTTCTCCGTCTCCTTCTAGGTCTCTTCTGCCTCTTGGTCTCTCTGTCTCTGTCTCGTTCTCGGTCTCTTTGTCTCCCTCTCAGTCTCTCTTTCCTACATGTTAGATAATAGTGATGTATTCATTGTATATGTACTTTGTACATATGCAATATATGAACCTTGTATATGTAATTTGTATATGACAACTAACTTTATTTGTTTCTTTTATTTTGATGTCAGCGTGATGACACTGGAAATGATGATGTATAATGTGTCTGAATAATCTCGTGTGGGATGGGCTGCGAAAGGCAGCCAGACACGAAAATAAACTCATTCATTCATATATATATATATATATATATATATATATATATATATATATCATGTGAATCCATTTGGGAGCCGCACCCCCAAATGGACCCGCAAGGGTCCATTTGGGGGTGCGGCTCGTCTTCTCCCTCTGCTTAGAGGCCCTGAAGGGTTTCCATCTGCAACTTAACGACATCCCATGGCTGCATAAACACAAGCAAAAAAAGAATGTCTTGGTGAACATTGTGAATATGTTTATCCTTTTCAATAAACAAATAAGATTTGTTTTCAGAGATCAGTTTACCATTAGCCATGTGTCTCAGTTCCATTTATACTTCACAAATCGAATAAGGCTCACCTGTTTCACTTTCCGGACTTGACAGTGGTTGTAAACTGTTCAGAAAGCGGTCCACTGGTCTTGGAAAGTCCAGTTGATAAAAGCTTACCAAATTTCTCCTCATAATTATATTAATGTGGAATTAACTTTGCTATCCAACTCTGGAAGTCTAGCCTTCCAGTCATTTGCTTTAGTAAAGATTAGCCTATGGGTTGTGCCAATGATTGAACTTCAGATATGCCGATGTTGTAAAACAGGTGTTGACATTCTTCAAGCTCTCTGAGAAAAGGTGCACCTAATATATGAAACTGTTGTAGATTAACATTTTTATAATGACTTACAAGAGTGAGCATGAACAGTCGTAAAATCATGAAATCGTAAAGCAAAGAATCCAAAATCTTTTACAGAATTACAATCTTACAGTACAGAGGAATTGTACTTTACTTCAGTAATATACCGTATATATATATATATATATATATATATATATATATACACACACACACACACACACACACACACACACACACACACACACACACACTTTTACTCAGTTACCCTAACCCTTAAAAATCATCTAATTTCTTTAACAAGTAGTTTGGTGCCGACCATTCCAGAGGTTTGGCCGACTTTGATTGGGGCTGAGCGTGGTAGTTTAAAAAACTGAAGTCATCACAATACACGCTTTACATTGGGATCACGCAGAAGCCTACTGTATATGGATAACAGAGGATGTGTATGGGCCACTGACGGGTGCTTATTGGGGGTTGTGTTGTCGGAATGGGAGTGCATCGGAAAAGGGATGATTTGGAATGAGGGAGTGTAGAAATGGGGATGGGTTGGAATGTGGGTGCATCGGAATGCTGGTGTGTAACCCCATTTGGTTCTGCAGGTTTTGTAAAACTGTGTACTAGCGCATATGAATACCAGAAGGTTTTGGCGCCTACATGAACCGTTGCCCCCAAGTTTCTCCAAGTGGAGGAACCGTCAGCTCCAAACTACTAATTTGAAGTATCTTTGAATTTGTTAATGAAATTAATTATTTTTACTGCATCACAGGGTCAATAGCAATCTAGGTGCCAAATTTAACATGGTGTAAAATATACATGGGGCTAGCAATCTGCGCAATCAGGCCAACCGCTCTTTATAACAGTCACTTCTCTCAACATGCTATACATTTTAGGTGGATTTTTTCCTTTACTATGTTACATCAATTTACTTTTGCCCACTGTACTTAAGAGTAATTTTACTTATACACGTATAGTAAAAATTGACCAGGTTGTAGTTTTACTCTTGTACTCGTGTACAAGAGTAAAACTACAACCTGGTCAAGCACTCCATCCACCCCTGGAACAAAATCCCTTAGAATTTTGAACTTGGAATTATAGTAATCCATTACAGTAAGAGTTTTCTGCAAAAAAAAAAAAAAAAAAAAAAAAAAAAAACTTGAATGCTGTATTTTTTAGTCATTGCAATTTACACTGTACATAAATACACTGAGATACAGTAATCACATATTAGCAATAATCTGCCAAGATATCACTAGTCCTTAAGCACCGATGATGAAACCTGTGTGTGACTGTAGACTTCAGACCCTTCAGATGCAATGACTATTAGTTTCGAATCCAAGTGAAAGCGAAAAGTTGCTTTGTAGTACGAGCAGCAGATATTGGCTGCAGTGCGTGGGAAATCCGAAATAGAAATGGACATTGTTCTGCTTTCAAGTGAGGACTATAGTTTTAAATGTGGAGTTCAGGGTAAGAACAACACGTCATTACAAATAAATAAACATAACATTTTATTTCAAATAACACAATAACACAAATAACACACATTCCTTGTAGTTACTTCTGATATGTTGAGTATGTTGAGACTGTTGAGTTCAACCGTCCTCCCTTGGACAATTCTCGCTGCAAGGAAAGAAAAAGCATCATTCCAGCAACTGTTTATATACAAACATTGCTAATCTTTAGTCTAGGCAATTAGACTAACCAAAGACTTTTAAAAACAAGGCGGCCAACCAACCACGCCTATAGTGGATTTCCACCATCTAGGGAACTCTGGATCTTAGATCAGTCCGTTTTGTGTTACTGGGACTGCCCCCTTTTTCAAATCACCCAAATTGCTGAATGCAAAGACTTACCGCAAATTCAGAGTAGCTTCTGACAGATAAGGTTGGGCTTTCAAGGGACGTGCTCTTCTCGTCGTTTTTCTCGTCGAGGCTTCCCTGACCCCATGGTTCTCTCGCCCTGGGAGGACCCAAGAGTTACCATTTGCTTTCAACGAATCGAGCTAGCTAAGCGTGTATGTCCCTATAACAGATAATGTACCCATAATGTTTAAACCACCCAATGTTGATGAAATCACAATAGAATACATGTTTTTTGCTCCATTTTTTTTTTTGTGAATATCGGCAGGCACCCTATTTGCCTGCGCAGATGTTATGTTGTCCACATGCGGATAAGACACATTCTGGAAAGAGCCTATATATTTGCTGATAATTTACATTTAAAAAAAAAAAAACATGGCAGGAGATCAGTAGAAGACAGTATAGTCTTGTGGAGTGTCATCTTAGAGCTAGGTGTTCCTAAAGTGAGTGTTGGGGAGCTGGTAGACTGTAGAGGTGAAAAAAAAAAAAAAAAAAAAAAAAAAAAAAAAGTGAATCACAATTCTTACTGCCACGATATATCAATTTGCCATGCATTTATGCATTTACTATTTTTGTGTTAAATATGGAGTTATCTGGCTCATTGAACAGTATGACTGAACTCTTCATAGACTATATTGTTTACATTGCTTTAAAATGTTCTAGTTCAGAACATTCTTTTCATGATCCATCCGGTTCCATCATAGATTCAGTGCAAACTGACTAAAGTTGAATCGTTTTGAATTGTCTTAAAATGTTCTAGTATCATAAAGCAAATATGTGGGGAAAACAATGCAATATATATCAAATCGCAACATAAATCGATATCGTATCATGAGTTAAGTGAATAGTCCAACCCCTAGTAGAATGAAGGTGGTTCTTAATTCTATTGATTAAATAATTGAGAAGCCATAGACAACCCTTTCGACTTTAAATTCATATACATTTAAATGGATTAGATTTTGTATCAAATCAATTGCTAGGAACTGCAACCAGTGTTGCCAGCTTGGCGCATTTGTCGCTATATTTAGCGCCTTTTCAGACCCCCCCCCCCCCCCCTAGTACCAAAATTAGTGAAAAACTCCTAGCGGAAAATCTAGTGCTTTTTGGCTGGTGAGTTGGGGGGAAATTGATTGACAGGCGCCAGAGATAAAACCCTCATTTTTCACATTTTTTCATCCTATTTTTTCCTCCTATGACAGTGTTTTTCAACCAGTAGTCCCCAGGCTAAATGATGGATAGTTGGTTAACCAGATGTAACTCTTTGAGAGCGTAAAAATGAAACCAAATTTGGTTTCATTTTTACGCTCTCAAGAGTTAAAATATTCATCATGTGTGTTAGCCCAAGTCTACACAACTAGAGAATATACAATATTAATGGTCATTTTGATCTGTAAGTTATGTTATGTTATATATTCCCTTCCAGGCGAGCATGTAGCGCATTCTAGTGCATTTTGGAAGTGACACTAGTGCAATTTGGATTTTGGAAGTTGGCAACACTGACTGCAACAACTGTGCTCAGCATTTTACCTTGGACATTTTTGCAGGTATGGCATCGGCATTTGGCAAGCTGGGAGTGGCTACCAGGCGCCTCTTGCCTAGGGTCTGTTTAGCGCCAAAGCGGATCTGATCTTCCTTTAGCTTCTTCTGTTGCTGTTAACAAGAACATGTTTTGAAAAACCTTTTCAAATTAGATTACGTGAATGAATTATTAGTCCAGTGTGGATTACCCTCTCCATCTTTTCCAGCTCCTCCGCTGCCCGGAAATCATCCCACTTCGTTGCCATGTAGTTGATCAACTGCTGCCCGTTAACGAAGAATTCCTTGTTGTGTTCTTGTTGCCACGCCTCAACCTGTGCCTTGAGGGTCTTCTCTCGCTGGGGATGAAACAGGACAGACATCAAACCGGGTCATTGAACATTTTGACATTGAACGTTTTGTTGTGTACTGTAAAGGTTACCTGCATCAATGCTGTAAAAGTAACACCCGTAATGCAGGATCAAATAATAAGTACCCGATATTGATCATGCTTTTGTGGCATCTAAAGGTCTTATTTTTTAAACGACTCAAGTCCTATATGGTTCACTAAATAGTCACTATACAAGCTCACAATTTGTTTTGAATCTGGTATTGTTATCTAAATTTACATGCTCTAACACAATACATGACCATGTATTGGCCTGTTGAACCGCGATCAAACAGTGCAGTACAAGTGTTTCTGTGACTTTAGAAAACATTTAATTAGACCGACCATACGTCCGTATTTCCCGGGACATGTCCGTATTTCACGTCCTGTCCCGGGTGTCCCGGTTTATTTTTAGAAATTGAGGAAATGTCCCGGTTTTTGTAAAATTACTTTCATTCAGTTCCTTTCCGACACTCCTTTGCTTACATCGGACCAGTAAATCGACAGGCACTAGGGCACGTTCGGAAATTGCGCACTGAGTACACTGAGCAATGAAAACTAATAGGCGAGTGCGCTCCGGTGTGGTATTTCCGAACGTCCCCCTAGCGCTGCGCACGATGACGTCAGCCCTAAGCAGTCAGTGCAGAGCAGCAGCAGGCAGCCTTCGTCAGTCAGTTAGTAGACACTAGACAGCGTGGTTGTCAGTCTCCGCCACCATGCCCAAGCGCAAGTGCACGTTTACAGACGAGTTACAGAAAAAATTCCCTGTATTCAGACCGGGCGAGACAAAAGTGAAGCACTGTGCACTGTTTGCAAAGCAGGCACATATGTTTCGCTCTGCAATGGTGGTGCAAGGGACCTAAAATTCCACATTGATACAGAAAAACACAAAAAAAGCTGTTCGAGGCGATAGTAGCACCTGTTCGATATCTGAATATTTCGTGAAACCAGGGAAAGATAGGGTGACCATACTAAAAGTACAAAACCAGGACACCTTGGGGGGAAACAGAAATAATTACAAATTATTTCTGTTTTATTTAAATGCATTTATTCAAAAAGTCAAAAGTGCTTTACAATGTGCTTTACAAAGAAAGAAATAATGTCAATCAACTTCTCTCAGACATAACTCTGAACAGCAACACTGAAACTCAGCCTCAATTTCAGACATGAATGCAACAATGTCTGTTGTAGGCTATTGAAAAAGGTTAACAATTGTCTTCTGGAAAAATGAAAATAAAATATCTAACAAAAAAATCCTCTTGTATATTAACAACTTAGAAAGTAACTGTAGTAAAATGTACCAAAAACTAACCAAAATATAAATTTTGGTTATTTTTTGTTGCATTCATGTCTGAAATTGAGGCTGAGTTTCAGTGTTGCTGTTCAGAGTTATGTCTGAGAGAAGTTGATGGACATTATTTCTTTCTTTGAAAAGCACATTGTAAAGCACTTTTGACTTTTTGAATAAATGCATTTAAATAAAACAGAAATAATTTGTAATTGAAGTTATTTTTTTTGTGTGTGGGACCCGTGGGACCCCCCCCCCCCCCCCCCCCCCCCGCGCGCGCTAAGGTGTCCTGGTTTTGCACTTTTAGAATATGGTCGCCCTAATTTAATGATCTCACCTTGGACAAACTTTTCTGTACACGAGTCCTGTGCTTCTGGTCTTTAAGAAGGTTCCCTCCTTGATTGTTAAATCTGGAGGGATCATTGGCATTTTTCTGAGGTGGCAGAATATGCATCCAATGAGTTGTTACTAAATTACAACATTATAATAATGGATTGCATTTTTATAGCGCTTTTCCAAGTGCTCAAAGCGCTTTACAATGGTCCATTCATTCATACATTGGGAAGTAGAGCGGCGAACAGTCGACGCCAGCGTCCCCACTTCCCACATTCACACACCAATGGTGGCCAGCTCACACTGACCAACTCATTGGAGGCAATTTGGGGTTCAGTGTCTTGCCCAAGGACACTTCGACATATAGACAGGAGGAGCCGGGATTCGAACCGCCGACCCACGGGTCATTGGACGACCTGCTCTACCTCCTGAGCCACAGCCGCCCCAGTGATTTTCTGAAGAAAGAGACATGTTAACTCACAAAGGTCCTGTACAAGTTAATACCAGTATACAAAGACAATATATAATTAATAAAATATAATGATTTGATATATACACAATGAAAAAAAAAAAAAAAAAAACAAACATAGCACAAAACAGACCTCAAACGCATCACAAAAAACCCAAATCAAATAGAAAGTAGAGAATAGGCATAAGATGTGCACACAATCCTGTGACAGAGTACTCACATCAAGCTCCACAAACTGTTCAAATTTTTCCTTCCACTGAGTGACTCCATCAATCAGTACTCTGTGGTCCTCATAGTACTTCTTGAGAAGCACCAGCTCCTGTTCGAGTAGTTTGAGAAGCTCCTCTGTGAAGTGAGACAAGAATTGTGGATATTACAGAGGATGAGCCTTTGTTCAACAATTTTGTGAACCCCAACAACTAACCCTGGTGAACAGAGCAGATCTATAAGCTTATAGACCTGTCATGTTCAAATAAGATTAGGATAATAAGTTTGGTGGTGGTTGACATATGCACAGATCAGTCATGGACGCCACCACCAATTTAGGCATTTAGCAGATGCTCCACATCAAGTGACTTGCATTAAGCAAGATAAACACATAATCCACTGTGAACGAGTACAGTATACTGTCTCAGTCATATTGGATTATACTGTAGGTGAAGTGCAATGGAGATATAAGGGTGATCAGTTCCAGAGCCTGGGCAGAGGCCTTTTGCATCAGTTCTGGACAACCATCATAACACTGTCCCCCTGCACTCCCTGTGGGAGGTGTGAGAACACCTGTGTTGAATTTGGTGTGGCAACAAGTTTCTCGAATTGTGTGGATTATGTAGTTACAGTTTCATGCACATTCATGCATTTATAGATAGTCTTCATAATGCATTAACATTTGCACTTCCGGCATCACCAAAGTAGATGGGGTGTCAGGTCATCACCAAAGTAGATGGGGTGTCAGGTCAGTCACTCACCATTGTAATGGGCAGTGAAAGCGTGACGCTGCTCGTCGCTGTAGAAACACTTGTCCCACCACAGGACAATTTCAGCTTTGGTGACCTCAATGGAAGACAGCTCCAGGCGCTGGAGCTCATCTTTGAGCTGGTCAGACAGAACACACAATCAATGACAGTCTCTCAATTTGCAGAGTCCACCCTGTTGGCACTGTTGATCAGCATGTTGACAAGAAGAAATGGTATAACAAAATGTCTTACCGCCTTGCGATTTCTTTTCTTGGAATAGAGCATGTGGTCAGACATGACCTCCCTCTCCTCCTGAGGAATGTCTAGTCTCTCCCACAGGTCCTGGATCTTTGAGCGAATTGTAGAACAATATTGCTCATACAGTAGCTTTTTTTCTTCCATCTGGTGGAATAATGATAATAAAAAAAAAATAGATTTAGGAGGCACGGTGGCACAGTGGTTAGTGCTGTGTCAGGAATTGGCACTGGGTGAAAAATGGGTTACAAAACCATGGGATGAAAAAAAGAAAGAAAAAAAAAAAGAGTCTGCTGTATCATCATTTACCACATGAAACCTAGAGCTTATAATACAATGGAATCTTGCAGTTTGGTCATTTTGCAGACTAGAGAAAAGACAAAGTGTGGAGTCTGGACACAAGTGAGCTGGTGCTTAAAGCGTATCTGAAGGCTTTACCTGACTGAGGTGGTCTTTGAGGGCATCAAGGTTGTTCCTGGACAGGCAGAAATAGTCCTCATCCTCACATAACACCTGCTTCTCAAAACTCGTTGAAGGGACAAACTCCAACTCATCCATTAATACAATGACCTGCCTCTTTATACTGCTGAACTCCTCAAGCCTAGAAAAAGTAGACAGAGCAGGAATGCCGTTTAGTTTCTGTGATTATAATGTATAGGTTCCTAGTCTTGAGTAAGGAGGGACATTTCTACAACATTAGGAGTCCAGGAGCAAGTCCAAATGAAAATGTTCTGATCGTTCGGTGAATAGCTTTCATACATGTACCCTTACAGTCATGATGATAAAACTGATATCCATAAACCATTTGGACAGCACTAAAGTATACAAAGCACACACTAAAGATTTTAGTTTATTTGACATTACAAGCTCTTGTCAGTCAATTAAAATCTCCACTATGGTCGGTGACCCAAGGACTTCAGAAAAGTAGCCATAAATCATCACTGGAAGATTGTTGCAATAAATAAACACCAAACATCAAACCTTCTCTTTGTCCAGGTTGTCCACGTAGCAGCAGTAGTCCAGTAGCTGATCCAAGGATGGTACATCATTATGGCTGATGACATAGGGGGACAGCGCATCAAGTTACATAGATAACGGTCTTGAGAAACAAGTTTACCAAGCAGTTCCATGTGCTCATTCTTCATTCTCCGCAAATCCTCCACACATGTTCGGGTGGCCTTCTCCTGCTCCAGCATGGTATCTCCCCTTTCTACCTAAAGTCAAATGGAGACAAAGTTGTACCAAGGTTTTGACATGGACAAAACATATGAATGGCATAATAAAAAAAAAAAAAAAAAAAAATCTGTGGAAATGTACCTCAAAGGGGGGCAGATGCAGTTCTTTGCGCAGCATGTCAATTTCCTGCTGAAAAAGTGCTATGTTTGCCACCATTCTTGTCTTCATATTATGTTCCTCCTCAATCATTTTGTCCAGAAATTCCTTAAAGACAAGTTAACAGATGTTTATCAGCCCCCCGGTTACCCAAGGCCAGAGACAATGGCCGACTTTTGCCAGATAATGTGGAACTCACTTTAATGTGTTCAGACACAATGTGTGTTTTCTCAATGCGTTGTTCTTCTAGAATGCCTACATCCTCCCAAATGTCACTTAGTCTATGCAAAGCCCTGGTGAGGTAGCTCACTGCCTCCTCGGCATGAACTATACTGAAATAAAAGACAAGGCCAAATTAGAGATCAGATGTTTCAAGTTTAGCAATAGGCTATAGTTCAATAGGCCAAAATATCTGGAGCTGCAGCTAAGAGGGCAACAATCGTATCCTAGTTTCTCTATTTGTTGCTCTTGCAACATCTATCTACAGCAGTGGTTTTCAACAGTTTTGATAGCAGGGCCCACCATTGGATGGCATTTTCTCCCCACAGACCACAAAACTAAAGATATTTTACTTTTGTCCACAAATCCAGGCTTGATTTCAGAAACAAAAGAGCTAAACATACAGGCCAAATGGCCATCCTTCTAATATTCATATGATGGATATTTTAACTCTTGACAGTGTAAATATGAAATATATGCAAGGGTCCATTTGCCATATTTAAAAATATAATGCTAGCAAACCCTGAATTCCGATTCCTATTCTACTTACCCATGAGTCAGGACACACACACACACACACACACACACACACACACACACACACACACACACACACACACACACACACACACACACACACACACACACACACACACACACACACACACCACACACACACACACAAAGAGTTATACCTGGTTAACCAAGTTACTATCATTTAGCTGGAGACCACCTGAAACCCTCTCAAGGACCATTGGTTGAAAACCACTGTTCTTCAATATGTCTAGCCAGCATTAGGAGTAGCTCATTAGGAAGGTGTTAGAATGTTGTCTTGTGTTAACTAACTAATTTGACTGTAATAAAAATCAACTAACATTACGAACCTTTTTCTTGTGCTCATGATGATGGTCCAAACCCTGAGCTTTCCAGTTTCCACCTCAGCTGTGTGTTAATTGACCATGGTGTTGATTGAACTTCTTAAATGTAGCTGGGTGAAGTCATAATTGGCTCACCGTTTTACTAAACAAATTAGTAAAACGCACATAATTCCATGAATGTCTCTTTGTCTTTGTTTTATCTGTGTTGGGTATTAAATTAGGCTTACGGTAAAACAGCTACACAATAAAATTGAACAAAATAATCTCTTGAACAATTCCCCCACATTCTAGGCCACAAATGGTATATTCCAAGAGTCCGGTCGAACAGGTGCAAAATTAATGACTAATGTAATTAGCCAATCTACAAGCACACAGATCTACAAGTGTGTGTGTGTGTGTGTGTGTGTGTGTGTGTGTGTGTGTGTGGTGTGTGTGTGTGTGTGTGGTGTGTGTGTGTGTGTGTTTAGTTTTTCCTTATTTTGTCTGCTGCAGTGCTTTCGTCTGTGGTTCATTGCAGCATAGCCCGCTACTTCTTTTCATATGATTTAATCATAAATTATGGCGAAACAAAACAAATGTGATTGGCTCCGCATAAGCCTTACACCATAATGCAACTTTGCATTTAGTTAATATCTTTATATGATGATGGGATGGTCAGTGAGAGAGCATTTTCCAAACGTCGGGTTTTGTGCTTTTGCTGGGTGCTGTTTTGATAGTGTTGCGTGCAAGAAATGTCAACACTGTCACCAGGGGCGGATTGGCCATCTGGAGTACAGGGAGTTTTCCCGGTGGCCTGCGCCACCTGGTGGCCTGGATAGGTTTTTTTGTTTTTGTTTTTTTGAAAAGTCCAGGGCAGGCCAGGGCGCCAGGCCATATTCCCGTTCACTCCTGTGCGCCAGGGCGCTGCCTCGCGCTTCTGGAGGCAGTGTTGCCAACTGCCAAGATCCAAAATGCACTAGTGGCACTTCCAAAATGCACTAGATGCTCGCCTGGAACATACAGATCAAAATGACCATTGATCTTCTACATTCTCTAGTTGTGTAGACTAAGTTGGGCTAATTCACTTGATGAATATTTTAACTCTTGGGGGTGTAAAAATGAAACCAAATGGACCCTTGTGGGTCCATTTGGTTTCATTTTTACACCCTCAAGAGTTACATCTGGTTAACCAGCCCCCCCCCCCCCCCGCTGAGATTTTGACATTTTGTGTGTTTTAAAAGCAATCCCAGCAAGCCCAGATAGATACCATTAAACCATTTTTGATTCTGTACAGTATGTACAGTATTCCACAATTAACTTTTTTTAATGGTGATCAATCCAGAAACAGGTTATTTAATTTGTTTCACTATTATCTCCAGCATTGTTTCATCCATGGATTGTCCAACATTCATTTATTTATATCAGGGGTTTTCAATAGGTGGTCCGGGGACCACGAGTGGTCCCTGAGAGGATTTCAAGTGGTCCCCAGGCGAAATGATTGGTTAACAAGATGTAACTCTTTGAGTTCATAAAAATGAAACCAAATGGACCCTTGCCGGTGAATTTGGTTTTATGTTTACACTCTCAAGAGTTAAAATGTTTACCATGTGAATTAGCCCAAGTCTACACAATTAGAGAATGTAGAAGATTAATGGTCATTTTTTTCTCCGAAACCCAGCCTGGAACACACACACACACACACACACACACACACACACACACACACACACACACACACACACACACACACACACACACACACACACACACACACACACACACACACACACACACATTTGATACATTTATTTATGTTCACATTTTACAACAGAAATTCTTGAACATAAATAGTAATAGATGCACATACAAGCACAGAACCTCACTGATATGCCTGATCAGTCTAGGGATGCAGGAAGCAGCGTCTCCTCCATATGTGACGGCTGCCTATTATCACAGATATTGAGCAAAATTTTGCTAGTGTTTTGGCTTTCGGCTTGGGGATTCCTGCTGTCTGCAGACCCCTTACAACCAGTCTATGGACATTGCCAAGACTTCCAAATATAAACACAAGCAGTTTACACTTGTACCCAAGTCGTTCGATCTCCTTTCTGAGGGGCAGTGTTGTGAATAACGCCCTTACAAGTAACGCCCTTACAGTAAGGGATTACTTTTTTCAGTAACTTCTAACGTAACTCCTTACATTTCTCAAATTCATAACGACGTTATGATTATTGTACCATCGTTACTGTCGTTACTCCGTCGCCGGCAGGACTCGCTGCACTGTGTGCTGTCTGTCTTCTTCAGCTCACTTCTTCACAGTCTAACATAGAGTATATTGAATAGAGAAGGCACCGAAGGAAAGTTCCCCTCTCATCCACTTGCATTGTTTCCTCCGGATGCCTGATCTAGTTTTAATATATCTATGTGTGTCACGTGATAAGTATAAGCCAATCAGAGCCAGTCTTATTCGTCGAGCAGAGCAGAGCCATCTAGTAGAACAGCTGCGACATTGAGGGGGCAGAAAACAATGCTTATGATCCCATAGACTTAAATGCATCCGGTAACCTCGGTTGTCCCAATTCAATAGAAGTGTATATAGATGAGCCGCCATTGAAGTGGCCCCATGAAGTGAACACAGTTTTCGTGTAACTAAAGGCTCTGGCCTCTAGTGAGCACACAGACAACCAGCTGTGTTGTTGCTGCTGCGCACACACTAGCATTTTTAGCTGCGGTAAAATACGCTCTCAAACGCAATGATACGAGGACGACAGCGTGACTGGAGCCTTTGCAGCGTGGAAATATAAACACTATTTTACATTCTTGCTGGTAAAGCAGGGGTTTTCAACAGGTGGTCCGGGGAGGATTCCAGGTGGTCCTCACACTAAATGATGGAAAGTTGGTTAACCAGATGCAATCCCTGCAAGCAAGACCGCGCTGGCCCTGTCAAGGCCCAGTTAGGGCTTGTGCAAGGGGCCGCTTTGGGTTGCCCGCGCAGGACCCTAGGGGGTTTGCACATCGGCAAACTGCTGGGCCCTAAGTGCTGGGCCAGTATGGTCAGCCCCCACGTAGCCCTAAGATGCCTAAAAGGGCCCGCAAGGGCCCCAGAATAAGCCCTCACTCAGCCTGCAGGAAACCCCCATTAACTGCCCTGACTAGGCCCCCACCACACCCACATTGGCTTTAACCATTAATATTTTACTACCGGTATATTTATTTTAAAAATAATATTCTATTGATCCAATATGTAGTCAACTAACTGGAAACTGAATTGTAAAATAAACAAATAATGGATTCAAACAAATTTATTAAACATATTTTCAGGGGGAATTATATAATAAACCTTCTGCTCTCCATGCCTCAATGAACCAACACTTTGCTGGATTTGCTTTTTCATGATTATCATTGTTTATAAATGCTCAAATGATCTTGGTAAATCCAGTAAGTTAGAGATGTCAAACTCAAATACACAGCGGGGCGAAATAGAAAAATTCATACAAGCCGAGGGCCGGACTGTTTCAACAATTCCACCCATTCAAGATTTTTTCCTGAGTGCATACTTTTTGCACACATTTTTTTAGGGTCCATTTGGTTCCATTTGTACACTCAGAAAAGAAAAAAAAAGTCATAAAGGTTAAGACCAGTGCAACATTACTCAACATTTAATAAAAGTGCAACATTTGTGCAATTGAACAAGAAACATCAATGTCCATTTTAAACTTTCAGTGCAGTTACAAAAAATAAATAAAATTATCTTCAAACAAAAGGAACAAATAATAAATAAATTAATGCAAATGTGACTGTACAATACAGTGTAATTATTTGCCATGAAGTAAGTATTTTTTTTTTATTGTCCACATTTGGAATTAAATCATGGCGAGGTTACCTACACAGAAAAACTCAAAAGGGGGCCTACACTTTAAGTTGGCACTCAACGAAACAAGGACCTGAGAATAATGAAAACAAAGAAATAAACAGTCCGCTATCCAGGATAACAGTGCATACTGGTTCTTCACTTTGTGACACAACAAAAACAAAGGTGACTTATCTTATAAGTCCAAAGTCCACGCGCTTTTGCTTCACTTGGTGCCTTAGTTCGCAGATTTTACTGTTGACAGATTTTATATCACCTTCCATGGCTGTCAGGAACTGGTTTAGAACAGCATCTGTAGAACAGAACAACACTGATTAGTCTCACCCATCCTCACTCACTCATCACTCATCACCCCCCCCCCCCCCACACACACACACACACACACACACACACACTACAGTGTCACAGAGTGAAAATCCTTATTTACCAAGTAAAGTTTCATCGGGTTGAGAGGCTGCCAGCGCTCAGCAGGGGATCCACCTTGCAGGCCCCTCCTTTCACGTTGGACTTGAGGAGGACATCCACATCAAACAGCCCCATGCAAACGTGCCATCCCACTGGCGCTGGTAGATGCTTTGGCAATCTCCCAACAATGCGATATGATGGTGACGGCTCCAGCATTCCCAATTTTCACCTTTATATAAACAAAATGAGAGCCAAGAAAGATACACAAAATACTCACCACAAGCAATAGAATGCACACGCCAAGAACAAAGCAATGTTTAATGTTTGTTCAAGATTATTCACTTAATAAATACTTACGTGTGAAGGTCTGCTTGGAGTGCAAGGTAGCCCTGGGCTGTCAGGACTTTGAGCATCAGGGGCAATCACATTGGTGGTAGATCGTCTGCTTTCAGGTGACAGCAACATGATCTGGTGCGTCACTCACAATCTTTGTTTTCGATGGAGATGAGCTTCATCACGTCAGACAACAAAGCTGGCATTTCTGAGAATAAAACGTTATACAAAATTGAAACAGAAACAATGAAGCGATCAGATAGAGAACACATTTTTACTTTGCTTTTGTCAATCTTTTTAGTATAAGTATTACTGTCTTTGTATTACTGTCTTGACAAACTATATAATTTTAGTTGACTAAATCTACAGTTAAGTTGAATAAAAACTAAACATTCTCAGGTCTAAATTGATTATTCAACATACAGTACTTTGATTACATATTACCCTATTGGCCTAAATATAAGACAGTGTTTTTTCCAATGGAAAAAATCCTAAAAATGGACTTATATTTGTGGACTATATTATTTGACATTCAATGTTTTCTTCTTTACACAAATTAGTCTTGAAAAATGGGGGTCTTCTTATAACCAGGGTCGGCTTATACTTGGGACAATACGGTAATATTTAATACTTGCCTTTAATACCATATTTCTCAGCTTGCTGTTCTCTCTGTAAAGTCTTCAGCTGGCCTTGCAGTTCTTTGGTGTAGTCTTGACTTGACAGTTCTGCTGAACTGGGGTTGAACAGATCCTCAGACAACATTCCCTCGTCCACCAGTCTTTGTGTAGCAACTTTGGCCCTTTTCTGGGGGGGAAAGATGTTATTTTGTATTTAAAGGGGAATTCCACCCATTTAACATTTTTTTCAGCATACAAATAGAACTAAATGAACCCTCGGGTCTATTTGTACAAAAGAAAAGCGTCAATGCTGTGAAACAACTTGATGACATCATTAAGTTGTGTTTCACCATGTTGATGTTTTTTTTTCCAGTCCTCCATTTCTAAGAGACACAGAATGTGGAAACTTTTTTTTTTATTTTTTTTTTATCATGTCCACATAACATTCAATTTGGTATATTAATGATAGGCTATAGTAAAATGTTGAAAATGGGTGGAATTTCCCTTTAATCAAAGAGCAGTCAATATACATTCATTCTTTTCCTGGTGTACCATCAATCTCTGCTTAATTACCTGTTTGGGATTTCCAGGGCCAGACCCTTTGTCACCATTACTGGAGTCTTCTTCATCAAAGTCCAGGTTTTTCGCTTTCCTCACCCTCTTGCCAAGATTCGGAATGTCAACTGCGTAGAGTTCCCGCTCTTTGTCTGCATCCATGTAGATTAGAAGGATAGATTTTAATACCGGTAATTCCAAAAAAACAACATTGTCATCAACCTAATGTTTTAAAAATGTATATTTTGTGTGAGTGTGTGTAAAGACCTCACTTGCCTGCTAACTGAAGAATTTGAGCATGCTCAACCGGCCATCCATTAGCAGGTTTCTTACGGCCTAATGTACGGCACTCCACATAATGTGTCCTGTCAATTTCAATTCAATACAAATAAGTTTGATTGGCATGAAAAACATACTGTACATTTTCAGTGCCAGAAAACGTGTCAAATAAATAAATGCAATAAAATAAAATAAAGGGGGAAGTAATACAGCACTGTGTAAACAGAGCCATGTCATATTGCATCTTTTACATGTTGGAGTGCTGTGGTTTCCAAAGTGGAACCTGTATTTCCTAAAAATGGAGGTCTGAAAAAAACATTAACATCTGATGACATTATCAAGATGCATTTCATTTTTTCATTTCATTTTTCTTTCAGACCCCTGAGAGGGTACAAATGGAACCAAATGGACCCGCTAGGGTCCATTTGGTTCAAATTTGTATCCTCTCAGGATTTTTTTTTGAAAATGTGTGGAATTCCCCTTTAACATTGATTTTGACGAATCGGTGGTGCAAATGCAATCTGCAGCCTAATCTAAATGTATTTAGATTCACTGCTTAGAGCCATTCAAATTTCTACTGATGTGGCGTTATCTCTTCATATGGGGATCTAGGGGCTCATTAATGACAATTTCGGGGTCCTTGACATGAAAAGGTTTGGGATATAAATATAGATATTTTTACTTTTTAGTAAAGACAAGGACAAACAACAAAGACAAGTAGTAGTCATTGTTTTGCAGTTATTTTGTACAGGTATCAGCAGCCGTTTTCCCCAGGACTAATTTAAACATTATACAGAAAAACGCAGTTTTAGCAATGTGTTTGGGTTGTACATTGTACTCCCAAAGGGGAGATTATTTTGTTTTTGGTCATAGTTTCGAACTCACCTTTCAGTATCACCGTCAACTATCCAGCTGCTTGGAACAATGCTGGTCGTATTCTTGTCAGCCCCCTCTGCCCAGCTAACAAGGGCAAACTTGTATTCCGTCATACTTTTGTTGATTTGATAAATAATTTTAATGTTTCTGTTCGCTGAACGGGTGGACGTTGTTGTGTTGTTCCGAAAGACCGCGCTCGAGCGATGTGCATGCGTTGAATTGGTCCATGTGCTATGATTGGCTGGCTGGAGGGGGAAGGGTTCTGCGCATGCGTGAGTTGCGCGCTAAGCATTTTGGCCGATGTAGTTCTAGTAGAGTAAGCAATGCTTACTGATAAATACAGCAGAACTACACCAACCAAAATGCTTAGCGTCTCAATGAAAGCCGGAATCCATCTCTCTCAAAACAACTCTATGCTCAAAACACAGCAAATAGAAGTAAGAAAACGGCTCCGATTTAGAAGGAAATATATTCTCCCGGATTCTGATGAAACAGACATTCCAAAAAGAACAACACGTTTCTGAAAAGAAGGTGAGTCTTCTTCTGTTTACTGAATCATACGACAATGCAGACGGATATTGTAACTGCTTGCATGACCTCACTGTCTAAACCAGAGACATCTAGTAGACAAGTTGCAACATTGAGGGGTCAGAACCCGAGCGCTGTTCATTTGGACTAAAAGAGGTACAAACTACAGTTGGGAATACATCGTTTCCAGCAATGTGTTAAAGTATGCAATGTTTATGCTGTAATATTACTACAAATCGATATAAAATAAAGAGATGTATTTATTTATCATTATCACAAGCTGGGCTGCTATTCGTTGTCCCAATTTTCAGTAGAAGTCTAGGTATAAGAGCCTCCATTGGAGTGACCCCATTAAGTGAACGGAGTTGGCGTAGCTGTCTATACGCTAAAGCCCTGGTCTAAACTAAAACAATGCAGAGATAAGATTGAGATCAAATACTGTACAATTGTTATTGGGTCTGTCTAGGGCCTGTTTTCGCGAAGGGAACATGGTATATATCATTGTCTATAAATAATGAAAATGTAAATGTCAGACTAGGCCAGGTGGTTCACAAAGTGGGGTCTTTGAGGGGCTCCCTAAATGATACTTAGGAACCAAGTGGACCCTTATGGGTCCCAATTCTAAGACTGTAGTAGCGGTCTGGGGTCCTGACGGTGGTCTTGGATGGGAAGGAAGGTAGGGAGTGAGGGAGTGCAGGGACAGAGGACAACGCCACCAAAAACACAGCAAACCGTTTGCTTGAATTGCACACCAAAAGGAAAACACACTTGGCAGCCCACAAAGTACCCTGAAAAGAACCCAACACCAGTGAACCCCCTCCACCTATCCAGTACACAACCAACCAGTTCCCTGTACTACTCTTGTCTTAAATATGGCTCATGAGTTCAATTATTCAACACGTCACAGTTGGTTTACAAATAGCACAATCAATACTTACAGCGTTTGCTTCATTTAATTACTGTACTTCAAGGCATATGCACATACTTTGTTTATTTACCCCAAACTATGATTGAAATTAACCATATTGCTGGCTTACATATAAACCATACATACTTTGTTTATTTACCCCAAAAGGGGCTTACAGACGGCGAGGAATAAATCGCCCACTCTAATTCATTCTCAATGGGGCCGGCGTTTTTTTAGCACAAAAGTTCAAAAATCGACCCGCGTTCAAGAAAGCGTTTATCGTCGGTCGTTTTCCGCCCGGCGTCACTGATTTTTATCGCGCGCGCGTGCACGAAACGAGCACGCGCGCGCGAGTTCAATTCAAGTTCAATTCCAGTGAACTTTTTGTAAAACGCTTGGCGATTTATAGCAAACAAACATGATGAGGAGTGAGGACGATGAGGACCCTCTCTACCAGTAGACCTGCACAGTGACTTCACCGTTTCTGTTCCAGGAGTGGATTCCCTATTCATTTAAGGCTCTGGCGCAGCAGAGCCAGGGCAGGATCTAGCCAGCCCTATTAGGGTGGGCTGGAAGAATGGCGGGTGGGCAACTCCAAAGTTTTTCATAAGAAGCAGTGCTTTTGAACATTTTTTATACCAGGGCCCACTATTTATTCGGCTTTTGTGGACCACTAGTGGTCCACTGGTTGAAAACCATGATATTACCTTTCATTGGGTGGGCAGGATGCACGTTTGGGTGGGCTGTGCCCACCCCTGCCCCCCCTCTATATCCGACCCTGAGCCGAGCCATGACGTGAGTTGTGGCAATTTTGCTCTAACGTTCTAATGTTTTACAACGCATTATTGCGCGACATGTTGTAAGTTTGTCACGGCCACGCTATATGACAAAGTGAAGCATGTTGATGTTGGTTACATGCTTTTAGCCAGCAGAGTTTATTATACAACATATTTAAACCGTGATTGATGCTGCCCATTTTATTTTAACCTACGCAACTTGGAATAACTGTAGTCTACGTTCAAATGTCAACCTCTAGGGCTGCAGCCATCATTATTGGTGACTGGTGAGTGGTGAGTCATTAATTCATTGTAAATGAATTGTAAATTCAGCGTGATCATGATCAGGTAGCCTGCTGACTGCAAGGATGTAGGCTACTGGGAAGTGTAGTTTGTTGGCTGCTGAGCCACGCATTTCGTGCGCCCCACTCCCCTCCTCCCTTCCCGGCATAAAACGCTCGGCATTTATCGACGGGCGATTTTCTTAATGTTGGCAAAGAAACTCGCCCGACGATAACGCTGGCGTTTATCGATGCCGTCTGGAAGCCCCTAAACTATGATTGAAATTAACCATATTGCTGGCTTACATATAAACCATACATACTTTGTTTATTTACCTCAAACTATGATTGAAATGCATACACTAATAATTAAATGTTGAAGTTGAAGTTGTTGTTGAAGTTGAATAAGTAAATGAATAACATGCATATCAGCCATTATCAGCCATTAGCAAGCAATGTCACCTCGGGTCCAAGTGTGAACATAACATATCAGCAATTATCAGTCAATCACTTCACTTTTGCTAGACCAGGGAAACAAAGCAGTCAAAACATTCACTAGATCAACATGACAATTAATCTTCTACATTCTGTTGTGTAGCCTTAAAAGGTGCACAATAATAAGGATAATAATATACAAGGGCCTAAAACAGCTGACACTAGCTCACTAAGTAACTAACTATTCCACAGACATGGGCCGACCTCTCCACTCCCCCGGCCCGACCTCTCCACAGCCCCGGCCCGACCTCTCCACAGCCGCGGCCCGACCTCTCCACAGCCGCGGCCCGACCTCTCCACACGATTCGGGCCGACTTCGCGGCGGCCCGACTTCTCGTGCGACCGTTTGAGATGGTGTATGATTGCCAGAAGACTTACACTTTACCTGACTACACCATAGCTGACAATAATGGTACAATACCTGATAATAATAAGGGCATGAAAGGCCTCAAACTATAGCCTATAGTATACAATGTTGATATTGTAAATTTCAATGAATCACAAATGTTGCAGAGATGATATATTATGTACTTAAGTAGAAGTACAATACTTACAAATTGTCTCTTATGGGGGCGTATATTTTGAAGGTAAAAGTTTGGTAATTCACTGAATTAACATGGTGTACATTTATGATGTAGCCAACCAGTAAGAGGCTAAGAGACACACATGAACATCACCCTTCCGTTCCCTTCCACACACACACACACACACACACACACACACACACACACACACACACACACACACACACACACACACACACACACACACACACACACACACACACACACACACACACACACACAGGTCATTACTGTTCAATCACAGCAGACAACAATCATGGGAAGCTCTTTGATTCAAAGCAGACAGACAGGCAAGTAGGTAGACAGGCAGACAAACAGGCAGGCAGGCAGGCGGGCAGGCAGGCAGGCAGGCAGGCAGGCAGACAGACAGACAGACAACAGAAGTGAAGTGAGAAGTGAACTGCCTTATTAAAATGAACCACCGAGAAAGTATCTGCTCTGCTGTCCCAACATGTACGACATAGGTGGACGGGTGGACAAACACGTATAGCCTACATGCGCGCACGCGCGCGCACACAAGGCTTCGCGTTGCGATTATAGCACTGCGCTGCGCTGTAGACCAGTGTTGCCAACTGCCAAAATCCAAAATGCACTAGTGTCACTTCCTAAATGCACTAGAATGCGCTAGATGCTTGTCTGGAATGGAATATGACCATTAAATGACCATTAATCTTCTACATTCTCTAGTTGTGTAGACTTGGGATAATTCACATGATGAATATTTTAACTCTTGAGAGCGTAAAAATGAAACCAAATGGACCCTTACGGGTCCATTTGGTTTCATTTTTACGCTCTCAAAGAGTTACATCTGGTTAACCAACTATCCATCATTTATCCTGGGGACCACTGGTTGAAAACCACTGTCATAGGAGGAGAAATGGTGAAAAATGAGGGTTTTATCTCTGGCGCCTGTCAATCAATTTCACCCCAACTCACCAGCCAAAAAGCACTAGATTTTCCGCCAGGAGTTTTTCACTAATTTTGGCGCTAGGAGGGTCTGAAAAAGAGCTAAATATAGCGACAAATGCGCCAAGTTGGCAACACTGCTGTAGACGGTAGAACAGCGGCGCGCAAATCCACCAATGTTTTCTTTTTTATGGAAGTGCCCCCGCATGAAACTATAGCCAAAGAGAGAGCCGCGGTTGGCGACATGACGCTGAGAGAGACGCATGACGAGAGAGAGAGAGAGAGAGAGAGAGAGAGAGAGAGAGAGAGAGAGAGAGAGAGATTTATATTATTACACACACGCGCGCGCGCGTGCGTGCGTATGTGCGCGAGTGAATGGCCGAGCACCCTCCCCCCTGTCTAAATAGCGGGACGTCTCCCGTGTCTAAATAGCGGGACGTCTCCCGTGTCTAAATAGCGGTACTTTATCATTTTTAGAAACGTCCCACTATTCAGACAATTAGAATTCAATGTCGGAATAGCGGGATGTCTAAATAGAAGGCGGTCCCCAGCCTGGGTACAAGGCTGAGAGCTAATATGACACAATGTTCTGCAAACATAGGGCAGACGTGCCCTTTAAGTTCGCGTTTTGAGAGATAATTCAGCCAGCAAGAGGGCAGTCAGCACCTTAGCAAGAAGTTCCAGCACGCACACGATTAGCAAGAAGTTCCAGCACGCACATGTTCGTAACAGAGCCTGACCAGCGCCCAGCAGGCACCTTGAACAGAGAGAGGCTCTCGCACGCTACCCCCCACCGACAGACAGCCACCTAATGCCAGCTGCATGCGGCTCGTACTAATCGCTCAGCTGATCGGGGCGTTGCGCTGCGTTGCTAAGGGCAACCCGTGGAGTTCAACCCACTACATATACAACAATAACAAATATGACAAGCAATAAGCGATACTATTGCAGTCCAAAAAGCCTCAGTCCTGGTACTCCACAGATCTGGAACAGGCATACGTCCTCCTATATGACAAAATAATTGATTAGAATGGTAGACTACCCTACTGTGTGTTATATTTAATTTATAAAAACACACACACCCGACGCTATCAGATACATAGAGTATAGACATAGTTGCGACATTGAGGGGCCAGAAAACACGTGGTTCATGTAATCGTGCCGAGCCCATAGATTCCTATGCACTCCGTAACTTCCGGTTGTCCCCATTTTCTCCGTTCTCAATTGAAGTCTGTGGAAGAACCGCCATTGGAACGGCCATATGAAGTGAACGGAGTTTGCGTGACTGTAGGCCTACTCTATTTAGCTTTCGTGAATGTTCGTCCCTTCAAGATATTCATTATTCCCATTTGATTATTACATTCTTACAGTAAATGCACACTTACAATAGCCTGATAAGACCTGTAGAATGAACACTGGGTAGTATAAAATAAAACAATATCATAGCAAAACGTGTACCAACCTATGATAGCAACAGCCGATACCGTTTTACTTTTACTTACCGTGTCAATCCCGCTGGTGGCTGTAGTCTGGACAGTTACGTGAATCGGTGGACCTTGAAGGTGGAAGGTGTAGCTTTCTTCCCTTGGCTAATTATTTGTGCGCGTCAGTAAACGCCCAGAAAACCTGCCGTTTGTGTGGGGGAGTTTAGTGAGTGTGTTTTAAACAAAGCCTTCTAAATCGCAACGTCAATGTTTTGCTCCATGGTCGCCGCCATTTTGTCCTCCCAGACTATGTGCTCTCAGTAGCGCAGTGCGATGACGTAAACTTTTTTTCCCCAAAGAAACCAGAAATCGGAAGCCTTGGCTGTATTTCGACCTAAATAAGCCACGCCCGCTGCTAGAGATAGGCTCCTTTCCAGACTGATTTGGAGGTGGAAACTTTAACGTTCATATTGAACGTTTATGTTGCCAACGACAAATTAGTATGGTACCAGGCTACCCTAGCGGGTCCATTTGGTTCCATTTGTACACTCTCGGAAAAAAGGAAACTCATTAACATGGTGAAACACACCTTGAAGATGTCATCAAGATGTATTTCACCATGCTAATGATTTTTTAATAGACCTCCATTTCTAGGAAAACACAGACTGGGGGAAACTTTTACTATGTCCACACAACATCTCTAAGGTATATTAATGACATTGTAAAATATTTGATTTGTTTATGCCTTTATGCCTAATTGTATCCATAAAAGTAAATGACAAGACAAAAAAACATAGCCCTACTTTTGCCCCAAAAATATTTTAGATGTGAGAAGTGGGGGGACACCGTCCCCCCGCGTCCCCCCTCCACTACACCCCTGCTCTTGAGATCACAAAATGAAACCAAATGGACCTCATGCTCTCAGGGACCACTGGTGGTGCTCGTCTGCTCGTCTCTCCTGTTCCTGCTGCTCGTGCTGCTGCTGCGGTGGGCACAGCGATATATTTTTGGTTGATTTTTAGATACAATTGGCTACTCTGTCTGTGCATGGTGTGCTGTGATCGTGATGCTGTGGTGTTGTCCTTTGATGTAGACGTTTGATATCCACAGGGTGGATGCACAAGGGTTTAATGTAACGTATAATGGGGGAAATGGTTATTGTCGTGATTGCGCTGCTCGTCGTGACCGGCAGGGGGAGCGGACAGAGAAGAACACAAGCCCTCGTGGAGAGCAGGGGGTGGGTTTTTAACCTTGTAGATCTGCTGATTTCAGATTAATTACTTCATTATCTCTGTATTTCTAGGATCCTCACCTATAGTACATTGTAAAACCAGGGAGATAAGGTTCATAAGGTGTGGTTCAGGGACCTCTGGGGATATATATATATATATATACCTGTGTATATATATGTGATCGCACCTGGTGCTTTGGTCCTCATATCGGACAAGACTAATTTCCCCTGGGAGCCATGAAAGTGTATTTTTTATTTTTTACCCAAATTCACTTTTTAACATGTTGATACAGTTCGAACTTTGATCTTACTATTCATCCGAACAGTTAGATGATTTGGAGAAGTTAAATATGTGTATTTATTTGCCAAAAACGCGACTTCTAATCGCTAGTTTAGCGTCTTTTGTGTGGGTGGGAGAGAGGCGACTCGGTGATTTGCATACATGATTGTGATTGGTCATCCACAGTACACTCGGTCTCTGGTTACAGCAGAGTCCCAGTGCATTACAAGACACCCCGCAGCCCGCATTGATGTTGTTGTTTTTAAGCCAGAGCGGCGCTGTTTACATCCAAATAAATAATGTCACTTTCCCGATGTACTTCCGAAGTAGTTCGTCCTCCCTGCATGGTGTGTGCGTGTGCGTGCGACGCATGGCTGCATTGCATGAATGAGCGACAGACGGCTCGTTTCGTGTTTACTTTTAAAAAGATTGTGATGAGTGTGGAGAACGCGTTAGCAACAGGCTATGTTGTTATAATCACTTCAGTGTGCAGGCGCGTCTCTGTTGGGAGGACGTGAACACATCAATATTAAAGGATGAATCCAACTCTGTCCATTTGCCTGTCTTTAAAACAACTGCCCCTGCCCAGGCCACAGCAAAATCAGCCCCATAAAACCCGTCCTGTTCCCGTCCATGCGCTGACGTAGCTAGTTAGTTTAGCCTACAGACAGAGATAAGTAAACTCCGTTCACTTCATGGGGCCAGTCTAATGGAGGATTTTCTGCATACGGCAACAGCCCAGCTTTAACGGTCTTAAGTTGCTTTATTTTAGATCGTTTTAGTAATAGTACAACATAAACACTATGTACAGTAAAACGGCTACTGTACAATAACTGTACCATTGACATGTTGAAAACATCCATAAAACAGCTCGTATTTGTACCGCCTTCGATTAATTTCCAACTCCAGTTTCTCTCTATTTGAGCTACATGAACAGCGCTTGAGCGCTCAGTTTCTGACCCCTCAATGTCGCAACTCTACTAGATACAACTGGCTACCCATCATGCATTTCACCCGCATTACAGAAGGAGGCGAAGGCCAAAATATAATCTACCATTCACTTCATGGGGCCAGTCTAATGGCGGAATTTCTGCATAGGTTTCTATTTAATGGGGACAACAAATAGGGACAACCGAAATGCATTGTCTATGGGCTTGAGTGAGAACATGAACCACGTGACCAGGCTATTTTCCTCCCCCTCAATATCCAAACCACGTTAAAAGACGGGTGGTCTGGTGGTGGAAAACAA
The DNA here is from genome assembly GCA_039105355.1 of Benthosema pterotum. NCBI lineage: Eukaryota > Metazoa > Chordata > Actinopteri > Myctophiformes > Myctophidae > Benthosema > Benthosema pterotum. Next base: position 2,350,950 of record CM076975.1, read on the forward strand.
TGTATTTCCAACGTGTCCCTATCCAGGCTGAATGAACAACACTCGAGCGCGAGACCCCACAAGATTTATATTTGCGTTGTTTGTCCCGATAAAGAGTAAACCTCCATGGCTTTTATAATGTGTTTAACATGACTTATTTTGATCATTGTTTTTACTGCCTGCAAATGTCTGATATAAAACCGCTATCAGCCAGTCGTTTTTCTTTTTCTTTTTTGCCCGCAAAACGATCTATACTATAATGCAGGGGTTTTCAACAGGTCCCTGCAGTGGTCCCTGAGAGGAGCCAGATGTAACTCTTTGAGAGTGTAAACATGAAACCAAAATCCCTTGCGGGTCCATTTGGTTTCATGTTTACACTCTCAAGAGTTAAAATATTCATCATGTGAATTACCCCAAGTCTACAAAACTAGAGCATGTAGAAGATTAATGGTCATTTTGATCTGTATGTTGAACTGTTTTGTTTTCTCTGATGTCATCCTAGCATTGTTGACAAAAGTAAAAGAAATCTTTAGCTTTGGGGTCTATCAAATAGTGGTCCGTCGCTCAAATTCGCAATAAATAGTGGGGCCCTGGTATGAAAAGGTTGAAAACCACTGATATACTGTATACAGTTAGCCTACAGTTTGTGGGGGTGGTTAGGGTATTTAAATGAGGCATTATGGGTGGAGTGGATGACCGTTGTCACCTCCCATTGTTAACACCCACTTCTACTCTGCTGTAGGTGTGAACTTTTCTCAAACTTAAAATGCCTCCATAAAATGCCTCACTCAAGGAAATGCTCCAATTTCCTTGAGTGATGCATCAAATGAAAGCTTACATTGTATACTTTAATAATCTGTAAAAAACAGAAAATTGACCTAGGCCTCCTTGAGGCACAAAGCGTCAGATGCTGTCACATTTATGTAGCCAGGCTAATATTTATGTTTAATGCGTTTGATTTAATTCATTGATATTCTGATTCAACATGCCTCATCCTGTGCAAATGGATGAACTGCCTAATCTGTGAAACAGTATGCTAGCGTAGGAGCTCAAGAGAATATAACCCGCAACCTCCTTTCCAGTCAGACAAACATCTTTTTTTCCAATGTTTTTCCCAAGCACGACATACCTCAAATGTGCAGGTTTGCAGGTCATGGCATGCAAAATAACCAGGGAACAACCCAAGATATTTCAAATTAAAGTGCTTGTATTTAAAATGATTTGAAAAACTAGTACTGCTACTACTAACTACAGCTGTGGCACCACTAAACCAACAGCATTTCATCACTGAAAATAGAAAACTCTGAGTCAGACCTATAGCTTTATGCATGCTGCGTGCCTGTTGCAACTTCAACAACAACTGATGTTATCATTGGTGCTTTACTTGACTAATAAAAGTCCTGTAACTGAAAATGGTATGGGTCGCCCCCATACCATTTTCTCTTGCCCTCCCAATTGGGAAATGTTACTTCTGCCCCTGGTTGCTGAAATGAACACTGTTTCTGTACGGGGCTCATCCCAACAGAGAGGGGAGCTGATGGAGATCATTCTGCGGCTACTCGTGGCGTGGAGGGACCCCCTGTGGCACCTGCACCAGAACATGGCCCACCAGGATGACTCCTCCAACAGCTTCAGCTCCGACAAGGCCCTGGAGCTGAGTGACATGGTGCACGAGCTACGCCAAGGTGTGGAGCGAGTGGCCAAAACGCATTATACTGTAGGTCTCAGGCACACATACTTTTTTTTGCTACATGGTGGGGACCTACGACTGTATCCTCCCATGTGGGGACACCCCTTTCTAGACATGCTGCAGCCCTGAAAAAACAAAGGTAGGACCAGAAAAAAAATCAGAAAAGAGAATATAAATTGCAATTAGCAAAATTCAATATTTTTTGTCTGGGTCCGTCCATGTGGGGACCTCATCTTGCAGTTGCATGGGTTTGGCCAGTAGGGTGGTGACATTTTGTACACACCTTTAATACACCTGTCCCCACGACGTCCCTCGTGGGGACAAGGTGTATTGCATATGAGCAATGCTTTTTCTATCGATTTAAATGATAATCTTGTTGAGGACCGTGGGGACTTCTTTAAATTCTTACCCAGCATATCAGCAATGCATTTTCTAAATGAAAATCCCCGTGGGGACTACGTTTTGGGTCCCCACAAGAAATTAGGTCCCCACGAGGCCAGGTGATGTCAGATGTAACACACACACAGGGCGGATATAACATTTCCCAATTGGGGGGGGGGGGGGGGGGGGGGGGGGGGGGGGGGGCAGGAGAAAATGGTACGGGTGCGGCTTCATCGATGAAGCCGCACCCGTACCATTTTCAGTTACAGGACTTTTATTAGTCAAGTAAAGCTTCAACAATAACATCAGTTGTTGTTGAAGTTGCAACAGACACGCAGCATGCATAAAGCTAAAGGTCTGACTCAGAGAGTTTTCTGTTTTCAGTGATGAAATGCTGGTTGGTTTAGTGGTGACACAGCTGTAGTTAGTTAGTAGCAGTAGTAGTGTTTCAAATCATTTTAAATATAAGCACTTTAGTCTTAAATATCTTGGGGTTGTTTTGCATGTCATCGTGTTTGGTGGGGCAGACTGGCAGGGGCGGATTGGCCACCTGGAGAGTCTGGACTTTTCCCGGTGGCCTGCGCCACCTAGTGGCCTGTCTGGACGAAGCCCTGGGCAGGCCAGGTTGCCAGGCCAGGCAAACTAGTGTTTCTATCCTTCAAAAAAGAAACGTGTCCTACACCAACCAGGCCAGGCCAATTTTATTTATTTATTATTTGATTTATTAATATTATTGTATTTATTTAATATGAGAAAAGTCCAGGGCAGGCCAGTCCCAGGCAGATTAGTAAATACCTGTGCAGCGTTTCTGTGCTTCGGGGATTCAGGGAACTATACATTACAATGGCATGTTTCCAAGGTGTTTGACTTCATTAATTCAGCATTTTGTTAGGGACTGTACGTTATTTACCGGGGGGGGGGGGGGGGGGGGGGGGGGGGGGGGGGGGGGGGGGGGGGGGGGCTGGGGGGCTGGAAGTCCGGTCAAAAAAAAAAAATCATGCCCCCCCCCCCCCCCCCCACACCTCAATTTTTTCCCCATGGCCCTCCCCCCACTTCAATGTTGTTTTCCCATGGCCCTCCCCCTACAGGTACAAAATTGCCCCGCCATTTACTTTGAGATTTTTTCTTCAGTTCAATGAGCATGCCAGCTGTCGTGAGCATCCCAGTACACACTGACATTTAACCAACAAATAAAACGCTGACAGGTCCCTTTTGGTCAATCTTGCGGAATCATGCCTCTCACAGCCCATCAATCAGAAAGTATACATGGTTCAGACCCTACACATGCTACCTAGCCGCTACCACCCATTCCTCAACAACGGGGCAGATGAAGCTCGGCACTTTTCAACATCCAACGCGGTGCAACAAAATCACTTCTAGTAGCACAACTTAAACAAGTTGCTTCGGTGGAAAAACATTCGTAGCCTATATTGAACACAGATGGCACACGGCGGTGCCAATAAATAAAATCATGACTTACCAGAGGCTGTGACCACCAGTTGACTACAACACCTCTCCAAAATTCCTCTGGAAATGCCCATCCAATTCGTTGTCAAAACTTCCCAAACTGTTTAGCCCATATAGTTCACCTCAGCTAGTTTGATATTTGTTCACGGGCATTTTCTATCATCTCGATGATGCTCAATGTTCCTCCGTAGCACTAGCAATACAGTGAAAGAAAGACAGCGCGGGCAATCTACAGTAGCTGCAGACTTCAACGTCATGGCAAAGGTCTCTGGTAGAGCATAGCTGTGTTTTTCAACCCTGGGGTCGGGACCCCAGGACTTCAACTTGGGGTCCCCTGAAATGTCTAGCTGTGAATAAAAAGACTACTGTAAGCCCAGAAAATATTCACACCATTGAAGTGGAACGTTTCTCATGTATCACCGTTTCACACCTACCCAATATTCTAACGCACACGGAAGCGGCAGTCCACCCGGAGTCACGACATTGAGGAGTCAGAAACTGAGCGCTTGAGCGCTTTTCAAATGGCCTGAATAGGGACAAACTGCAGTTGAAGTCAATGTAGAAGAATCGCCATTGGTCTACTAGCTCTATGAGTAAACGTAACTCAGTCTATACTCTAAAGCTCCGTCTCCTTTTTTCCCCATGGCCCTCCCCCTAACTCCGATTGTTTTTGCCATGGCCCTCCCCCCACCTCATTTTTTTTCATCATGGCCCTCCCCCCCCCTACGCACCAGCCCCCCCCCCCCCCCCCCGTAAATTACGAACAGTCCCTTATCAAATGGCTCAAAAGCTGTTTAACTGGTCCTGGAGACTGGAGGTTTGGATGGTCCCAACAGGATGGGCTAATGGCCCATCACTTTTTCTTGGGGATAAAAGATTGCCCCAAAACAAACAAATAAATACATACACAATACAATACATTGAATATGCTTGCATTGTGTATTGTATTCACATTTTATTCCCGTTTCTGTTTCTTGCATTACTTATTAGAATGTATCAATGGAGCGCGCGCACACACACACACACACACACACACACACACACACCCACACACACACACACACACACACACACACATAGCCCCCCCCCCCCCCCGCCATCTGAGGGGGGGGGGGGGGGGGGGTGGCCTGGCAAAGGCAAAGTCCAGATGGCCTGGCAAAGCCCAATCCGCCCCTGCAGACTGGGCATTTAGAGGGGTAAATCCTAGATGCCTAGATCCACCCCTGACACACACACACGCACATGCACATGCACACACACACACACACACACACACACACACACACACACACACACACACACACACACACACACACACACACACACACACACACACACACACACAGCTGTCGTTTGATTAAAATATTTAATCAAAATTAATTGCATGATTGCTCATAGTCAATCTTTGATAAATCGCAATAATTATCTTGAATGAGATATCCCAGAATTCTTATATGAGATATTTATACTGCGTTCGAGCCACAGACCACCATTTGATTACATTTATTTAGACTTCCAGACCTAAATTAAAAATTTTCTCCACAATTCCAAGCTATATTGACTCCCATAAAGAAGAAGAAAAATCTGAGTGGACAGTAAACGATGTATTGCTCTCTCCTTCTGATGCCATTCCGTGGAGCCGTTATATGTAAATCACATTAGTTGAAGCACATACAGCTCATTGAAAATGAATATTCCAAAGATATAAACGGACATTATGAAGGAGGCACAGACAGTAGTTCCTCTAAATGGCATTCAGATATCATGGAATAATAGCCTGGCTATACGTATGCACAACATTGCTGAAGGCGTAAAGAATGTGAATGAATCACATCCCAAAATAGAATGTCACATGAGGGAGGGAGGGAAGGGGGTCAACTCAGTGAGTATCGAATTTGAGAAGGAAATGTCACCGTGTACCAATTCAACTCAATTCAATTCAATTCAAAGGGCTTTATTGGCATGAGAAAACATATGTTTACATTGCCAAAGCAAAAAAGAAAATACAATATACAATATACAATACCATACAACAAAGACTAAGCACAATACAACAGTACAACAATATATAAATACAAAAATGATGAACATTTGAATTTCTATATCCCAAGATCAATCGATGTAAGAGTACACACAATTATTCTTCAGGGTGTTAATGTTCCATTTGATATACGTCTTTGTTGTACTTCGCCCAGCAGATATGGGTTTTTTTGGTCGTTGATCATGTTCTCAGAATCTCTGCGGGCGTTTTTAATCAGTGGGAAGTGTCTCTGATATCTTGGTAACAAAGGACCAGAGAAAGGATCACATGACGCCAAGGAGGGCTGTAATTGGAGGATTCCAAAATGTTGACTAGTAGAGGGCGCTAGTGATCTGACTTTTTGTAAACAACCAGGAGTTGTCAGAGTCAGCCAAATGTCTCCCTTTGGCTGATTCTGCCCGGACCGTGAAAGGGTACCATGGTTTTCAGGGACCACCAGTGGTTCTTGATAGAGATTCCAGTTAAATATGGAAAGTTGGCTAACCAGATGTAACTCATGTTTACACTTTCAAGAGTTGAATAAAATATTCATCTGAATTAGCCAGAAAATGTAAAAGAATGGTCATTTTTATCTATGTTAGCCTGTTTGTTTGTGAAATCTTTAGTTTTGGGGTCTGTGGGGCTAAAATGTCATCGAATGGTGGTCCGTGGCTCAAATACTGAATAAATTGAGGGTCCTGGAGTCAGAACGGTTGGTCTTACTCTTACTTTTATCTTGAAACTAAATTAATATTACGCAGACTTTAGTTCAGCCTTTAGTCCTGGCCCTCCAAAATATTTTATCTCATTTGGCCCCTTGGGAAAAATAAGTGCCCACCCCTGGTATAGATAGGAAAGTGATCGATTATCTTTCCCCTTACCAGATGGAGGACCTTGGAATTCTGGGAAACTCGGAGAACAGCCTGGCGGCTCCCGGCGGCCTTGTCCCCTTGTCCGACAGCGAGTGGCGCCTCATGAACAACTACGACCTCCTCTACTGCTTTCACCGCGACTCGGACAAGGTGCAGAACTACCTGAAGATCCTCAAGTGCCACATCGTACCAGGGCGCGGATGCTGAAAGGCAGGGGGACGAACCCCTCCCTCACAGAAAAATAGGATGAATGGATGAAATATTTGACTGGATGGATGGATGAAGGGATGTATGGATGCATGCGTGGATGGATGCATGGGTGGATAGATGGATGGATGGATGGATGGATGGATGAGTGGGTGGTAAGCAATCTGTAATGGTTAAGACCAGGGGTTTTCAACCAGTGTTCCGGGTACCACCAGTGGTTCCTGAGAGGGTTCCCGGTGGTCCCCTGCCTAAGTTGGTTAACCAGATGTAACTCTTGAGAGCGCAAAACGCTCTCGATAGTTAAATTACTCATCATCTTAAGTCAAGTCTACACAACTAGAAAATCAATGGTCATTTTGATCTGTATTTTTGACTGCTTTGTTTCTCAATGGCTCGAATGCTGAATAAATGGTGGGCCCTGGTGTCAAAAAGGTTGAAAATCCCTGGTTAAGACAAAATTGATCTCTGTCAAAATGTACACTTGTATTGTGATATAATGATAGTTATTTATATAGTACCTTTCATACATGCAATGTAATCCAACACAATGTGCACTAGAAAGAAAGCAATCATGAATTCAATAGACAAAAAACATATGTAAATACGTGAATAAATAATGAATGACTGTGATTTAGCCATTCGACTGGAGTTTACTTCTCAATGTATTGTGATGACAGAAAAGTTTCTATGGTTTCTATGACTAAAATGCATTTATCTAGAAGGCTCTGCCATGACTAAACTAGTCCCTGATTCGTGGGCTTTTTAATGCTTTTTATGCTCCCTAGAGCCTATTTGACGAAACTTGGATTAGAGATTAAACCAGGAATTGACAGATATCATGGCTTACTATATCCTGGATCTGGGTTTCAGAAAACTGGCAACAACAAGATCACAACGTGTGGCATCTGTTAAATAGCTATACAAAGTGTACTATGGAATAATCTATATAAGGATCAACACCGTACAACTTCTATTTCCAAAAGGCTCCAGCTGCAGACCCAGGAGTGGACATGCCTCACAGTTGATGTGATGACGTCACACACTGTTGGCTGTTGCCATGTCCCACCCGCTTCTACCGTCATCAAGCAATAATTCCCAGTAGGCTGCTTATCAGCACCATCTTAGCTTGCGGTTAGGTTTAGGGGTAGTTTTAGAGAAGGGTGTAGCAATGTTTGTAGCAAAACCCGAGACCCCTCCAACCGTAACCCTAAGCCTAAATCCCCGACGCTCAACCACCTCACTGCAGAGCATGGCCTTAGGTCTACAACAGCAGGGGCCTGTGGGTTGTTGTGACGTAATCACATCAACTCTGAGGCACATCCACTCCTAGGCTAGGTCTGCAGCTGGACGCATCTATTTCTCCTTCTTACGGGAGCTGTTTTTTTAATTTATCCCTTGTCTCACAGAGCACCCGGTGTTCAAGTGGTGAGTCAAGTCAGTCACACAATAACATCCTGCTAGCAGGCAGCAGTAGACCTTCACAATAAAGGTTTAGCAGTCAGGGGCGGATCTAGGCATGGGCATGGGGGGCAATGCCCCCCTAAATGCCCAGTCTGCCCCACCAAACACGATGGCATGCAAAATAACCCAAGATATTTTCAAATTAAAGTGCCTATATTTAAAATGATTTGAAACACTAGTACTGATCATTGAAAACAGAAAAGTCTCTGAGTCAGACCTTTAGTTTTATGCATGCTCCGTGTCTGTTGTGACTTCAACAACAACTGATGTTGTTATTGATGTTTTACTTGCCTAATAAAAGTCCTGTAACCAAAAATGGTATGGGTGCGACTTCATCCCCCGTGGCGCGAAGCGACCCATACCATTTTCTCCTGCCCCGCCAATTGGGAAATATGACATCCGCCCCTGTTAGCAGTACTTGACTCTAGAACATTACAGCATTTCAAATATCCACTGTACATACAAACTGTATAAGCGTTCATGTGACCAAATAGTCGCTTATTTAACACATTGTTTTCCAAGAGCTGGTTGCTTATTCCCCCCCCCCCCCCCCCCCCCCCCCCAGGAGCTCTGGCAACGCTGATTTGCGTAGCACAGGGCAGATCGCCACTTGACCTTTTCCTTCAGCGACTGAGGGCCTGTAAAGATATCAGCGTCAGTGTCACTATGCTTAAGGTTGTTTCTTCACATTGATGCCCTTTTATATTCAACTACTGATCTGATGTTCTAAGAGCAACCCTGTGGCAAATCACGACTAGAAAGACGCCATTGCGACGTGCAACATGCGTGCATGCCTGCGTGGGCCTGTCCGTGTTCATCATGCATCCGTGCCACACCGTGGCACATTCCGTTGCTGAGCTTGAAGATCCGCTACTGCTTTAGTTAAAAGGATCCCTGCATAATAGAAATAAATATGGATAATACATTATACTTGCCCTCTATGACTATAATTGAACATTTAAAACACATACAATAAGCTCCTTAGTTTAAAAATAGTTAATGTTTTTATCCATGGTGGCCGCCATTTTACTAGTCTGTCACATGACCTGTCACTGTGATGACGTCACAGTGCATTGCTCCACAGTAGAAGTGAATGGAATGGAATGTAAACAACTATACATTTTCTCTTCCTATGGGCCATTTTACAGTTCTTTTATTTCACCAGCGGGGGTCGCCAATCACCATTGTCATTACAAACAGAACAGTGTATATACTTTGATGTTTTACATTTTAATCCTGTATAATCATCTAACGTTCCATACTATGTTCTATACAACAGATCTACTGTGATGTCATCCCAGTGACAGGTCATGTGACAGACTAGTAAAATGGCGGCCACCATGGGATAAAAACATTAACTATTTTTAAACTAAGGAGCTTATTGTATGTGTTTTAAATGTTCAATTATAGTCATAGAGGGCAAGTATAATGTAATTTCCATATTTATCTCATTATGCAGGGATCCTTTTAAAGTGTTTGCTTTAGTTAAACTCAAACTCGCTCCAACCCCTAGTGTAAAATGTGGGCCATGACGCAAGATATCCTACAAACCCATATTCCTGAGGTCACTGTGTCACAGCATCACAAAACCCCTGACTCATCCAGCAATGCACGTCATCCTTTCCATGACAAATTAAGGCCCTTTTACAACTGTTTATTAGTCCCGAACCTTTTTTAGCCAATACATGGATCTTTATTAATGTATGTGTTAAATTATACTGTATACTGAAAGAAAGAAGGAACAAACGAACGAACTGACGGACCGACGAAGTTACGGACCGCACGAACGAACGAACAGGTCAGGCTGTGACCTGGTGGCACTATAATAGGACAATGTGTTGTGATGGCAGCTGGTAACAGATGGACACACACACAGATTTTTTCAAATAAATCGCAAAAATCTGCCTCCTGGTGGTGCGTTGTGGAAAATTTCCTCATGGCCTTTCCTGATAAGTATTTTAAACCAGTAAGACACCTCATGCCTCAAGGGCGAGTATCAACCAGAGGTCGCTGACTTGTCATCCACTAAAGTTGGCAACCCTCCCTGTTTTCATTAAGTTTGCAACACTGTTTTGGCTACACTGTTGTGTGGTCGGTGACTTGTCAATCAACAACCGTGGGCAACCCTATTTTCATTTACTTTGAACTTCAAAGTTGGCAACCCTTCCTGTTTTCATATTTTTTGCAACCCTGTTTTGGCTATTCTGTATTCTTTTGGCTGCTATAAGAAAGATACAAGTAGTGAATAGTAGTAGTAGTAAATACAAGATACCTTGGTCCCAATTACCTACTCTGGTCGAGCTGCTTCACGACCACAATGTTCTCAAACGTTTAGTTTTTATTATGGACCAAAACGGTTTTAGAAAATCACCAAGTGTGAGGTATTTGGTCAAATTAAAATGTTATGTTATTGACAGCACATTATTTGAAACCATACAATTCGAATCAATTATCTAATCCACCCATGTGTGGTGATTTCAAAATCAAATACACTATTCAGTAAAACTTACTTTTTTTCTATTCATAACTGTACCTGCCTGCCCACTTGGAACGACACAGGAAGTTAGCTAGAGAGGTTCTAGAAAATTCTCTTAAATGGAAGTGGACAGGAGGCGATCTTTAGCGGCCGTGTGTTTCCCTTGTTCAAAACTCAATAGACTCAGTTTTGTTTTGTTTTTTCCAGTAGCACAATGTTTTATTTAAAGCCGACTTGTATAGAAAAGAAGTATCTTTGACATCCCAGTAGACAACCTGTATGCATAACCTGCCATGCTCAAATGGATAAAAGAGAACATTCCGGGGTGGAAGACCGGGATTTATGCCATATTGTGGTCGTTACCAAAAAAACATCCTTGTATTCACAAGTTGAAAAGCACAAAAATGCACCACAGCCTACTGTCAACTTCACCAGCTGTCAAACATTGACTATGCCGGAACACACACCTTCGACGTGTCATTCCAGTCTGTCACACTGGATGTACTCAACAGTATATAAGAAGCTCTACTGTCAGAATATACAGCAGTGGTCATCTCAAGATTTCCCCTCTGACTTACTCTAAAATGGTCTGTATTCAGAAATTATGAAGCCGCACTCATACCATTTTCAGTTACAGGACTTTTATTAGGCAAGTAAAGCATCAATAGTAACATCAGTTGTTGAAGTTGCAATAGACACGCCGCATGCATAAAGCTAAAGGTCTGACTCAGAAAGTTTTCTGTTTTCAATGATGAAATGCTGTTGGTTTGATGACACAGCTGTAGTTAGTAGCAGTAGTAAATCATTTTAAATATAAGCACATTCATTTGAAATATCTTTGAAATTTGCGTTGTTTGCATGACATCATGTTTGGTGGGGCAGTCTGGGCATTTAGGGGTGCATTGCCCCTCCCCATGCCCATGCCTAGATCCGCCCCTGTTGTAATCGCCAGGCAAGATTCCTTGTGCGCCTCATTCATGGAGGCCATCTCCAAGTGTTATGTCACAGCAATGCTGTCCCCATGCTAAATGAACCATCAGAATGGTGTCCTCCAGCCACATACAGAACAGAGCCTACACTGTGCAGTTAGGCCAATATGATTCCAATAACATGTCTGACATCAATCAATACAACTACAAGCATCGATCTGGCCACTTTGGAGATTGATTGACGGGTCCCTGGCTCCCAACAAAGTTCACGTTTGATGCCCTGTCTCCTTCACCAGCTGTATGAAACATCTACTACGCTGGAACACACACCTTTGACGTGTCATTCCAGTCCTTGGACGTACTCAACAGAATGTAACTCTGGTCGGATTGACCATTGGGCGTACAGAGAGGTCTCCCGGTGGGCCACGACCCGTAGGGGGGCGGTGGTATCACGGTATGATTAAAAGCACTGGTTTTCAACCTTTTTGATCCAAAGGTCCACTATTCATTCAGAATTTTGAGCCACGGACCACCATTTGATGACATTTTATCCTCAAAAAAGACCCCAAAACCAAAGATTTATTTAATTCCAGGGTGGATTAGGGAAACAAAACAGTCAAACATACAGACCAAAATGAGCATTCATCTTATAAATTTTCTAACTAGACTTGGGCCAATTTAGACTCTTGAGAGTTTTAACATGAAACCAAACGGACGCGCAAGGGTCCATTTGGTTTCATGTTTACACTCTCAAAGAGTTACACCTGGTTAACCAACTATACCAGGTAGAATTGGTTCATCAAACTCATGGTTATTTCAGCAATCCAGATGGCTGTTGTGTTGTGTGGCAGATGTGCCCCAGAAAGCAGTACCCTCGTCTCGTCCTTGTAGCCAAGAACAGGAGGAGCCCAAATCAAGTGTCCCAGCAAAGCTTCCTTTAACAGACTGGATGGGCTCCATCTTTGTTACATGCTAAGGGTGAGATTTTCGTTCCACCCGTTGTCCCTAACGTTACCCGATACCCGCAGCGAATTCCCTTATTGCTATTTTGGTCACCTTTTCTCTTCCCTTAGCCACTATTCTTTATGCCGACACCGTTATTTGTGGCTGGAGGTGTAGTCATGGGCGTGTTTGTTGCGCAGTCCCTTAAGTTGCTAATTTCGTCAAATAGATTTGGGAACTAGATAACGCCATCTGAGACCACCCCTTAACCGATAAGAGAAGGCAGAGCCACGTGCGCACGGTGCGGCGTCTGTGCGCCTTTGGAGATGTCCACGACTCCACGTGGAAAGGCGCCAGTTCAATTCATCTCCTTATTTATGGATTGTCCTATAAACAGCTGTAGATTGCCTGCTGTCGGTCACTTCCTTGTGTTTAGGTAATGTACAGTATATAATATAATTAAATACATTAATTAACTTGTGACGCAATGCTGTAAATTGCAAAAACGTTGGGAATTTCGCAGCAAAAAAGACGTTTTTTTGATCATTCATTTCTCGGTCAATTCTGGACCATTTTTTACATTTCAAAATGCAGAGTGATGGGAAAAGGCTCCTCTCTCAGATGCTGTATAGAATATGTGGGTAGGTCTCTAGGATGCGGGATCTAGCAAAATGTAAGTGTCGGGGATTCGGTGGACGTTTCCACCGAAATCCCGACACTTACAATGGTCCAGAATTGACCGAGAAATGAATGATCAAAAAAACGTCTTTTTTGCCGCGAAATTCCCGACTTTTTTGGAATTTACTTTATAACATTTCGCAGACTTGGGATAAATGCACGCCACATACAGCAAAAAACATGGAACATGTTTTTTCAACATAACATGTTGAATGGTAAGAAATGATTGAGAATTGACCGAGCTATAATTGTTTGAAAATGAGAGCTATAATCTTTGAGAATAGGCTACTCATGCATGTGTCTGTCCTAAGCCCAGCCAGGCTGCTGCTTAGGAGGGTCAGACATAGCAGTAGGGATAAGGGAAATAGAAAAAGGAATGAATTAAAGGGAATGGCAAGACCAACACGGATTGGATGAAAGCTAAAAACGCCCAAACCACACCTATGCATAATTTAACGGGTATAGGAGGTGTTTAAGGGAGATGGCATGGTTACGAAATTATCAACTTTAGTGTGGGAACGCCTCTTCCCCAATGCTAAGTGCGTTAATTGCGCATAAGGGCTAATGTAACCAAAATCGGGCCCTAAATCCCTTATCCCAAACTCCTTATCCTTTTTTTTACTATAAAAAAAACTTCTTGTAATAGTTCAATGTGCCAATCTATTGACACGTTGTGAGCATGTAGACTGGCTATTTGAACTATTGAAAAAGAAATCAATAGTTTAAAAGGGCAAAGTAGTTAAGGGAAAAGGGGTTTAGCGGTGACGAAAATCTAGGCCTATGTCTCCAAACATTCTGGAGAGTGGAATGAGTGCGCACAGAGCTCTTTTTAGAGTACCTTTTACCAACTTGGCCAACCTCTGCTCTGTCTGCCCTACCACCCGGGGCAAACTGTTTTGAGGGAACATTGGAAAAACATTAAAACACAAATATTTGAAGCTAGATTCCCACACTCAATTACCACGTTCTCAACATTAACCCTGTGACTCAACCCCCATCACTAGTATGTATTGGCTGAATTCCATGGAGGCTAGAATGCAAAATAGACATTTTGAACAGTTCATCCATGTTCTGTGTTTTTTTCTTTTGTAACTATGTTTTTATATTTGTTTTTTGTTAACTTTGTTTGCAAAACCACTAAAACTTACTGACCTGATCGACTAAAGGCCTTTAGTGAGTTAATTGTCTATCTATCTATCTATCTATCTATCTATCTATCTATCTATCTATCTATCTATCTATCTATCTATCTATCTATCTATCTATCACACCACGGTGGTAAGCGACTCACTGCTCAACCAAACAGTGGTTTAGGTCTTGGTAAAACTGCAGAATAAATAGGCTGGGCCAAAAAACTGGAAACCTTCCAATTCTGAGACAGCCGATTCTACACACTCAGCTATACGGTAGTGAAGTTAATAATTACCAGTGATGGGGATAACGCCGTTATTGATAACTTCGTTACGTAGTCAGATTAGTTTTATTAGTAACGGAGTAACCTAACGAGTTATTTTTGCAATTTAGTAGTTAGTTACTTAGTTACATTTCCAAAAAAGTAACTCGTTACTATAGTTCGTCGCAATTCATTTTCTTGAGATTGCCCGGTGTTGTAGCGTATATTCCTCCTTCTGTTATGGTAGAATAAGCCGACTGCACGTTGTGGCTTCATCCTTCTGCGAGTGATGTGCGTAGTTTACATTTTCTGTCTGCACATCCTGTAAATCCGCCTAAGAAATAAAAGTAAACCTACTGTCTAGCTGGTGTGTAGTTATACTCTAGTATGAATCTTTTATTTTGAAAAGAAGAAAGAGGAAGTCCGCTGGCTGCTTGCGTAGTGAAGCAGCTACTGTATGCGCGACTTGCTGAAAGTTGTAAACAATGACGCCGTACACTTTTGGATTAACTTTTGGATTAACACGCGCACTCTCGATTGGGAATCGGCTATAAACTCTGGCTGCGTTATTAGGTGAGTAATGTTTAATTCATTGTTTGGCCGCCGTGCCTTGTCTTATATGCCTATAGACTACTGTGTAGTTCATAGGCTGGGTTACGATGGGAAGAGAAGCCTGCAGGTTGTTGTCATTGCGCAGCGTGGAGAGGGCATCATTATGCTATCTGACTGGTTGTACCGAGTACAGCATAATATTGTCTGTAGGACTACTGTGGATCTGACATAGCCTACTCTGTAGCAACCTAGTTCATAGTGGGTGATGGGTGACATGGTGTCGCTGTTGACTAGTTGTCGGTGGTGGTTCATGTCATGTGTGCAACATGGAATGCGACTCATGCACTGGTAATACAATGCAACTAAATTGTGCATACGTTAAAAACAAAGAGAAAAGGGGTATTTTAATTGTGTTCAGGAACGGAAAATAACGGAAAATAATCTATTACGTTACTTTTTATAGAAAGTAACTTGTAACTTAACGAGATTAGTTTTAGGGGGCAGTAGTCCAATAACCTAACGTCGTTAGTTTATAAAGTAACGATACCCAACACTGATAATTACACAAATAATACGAATGGCTTTATGATGTTCTGCTTTATGGTTCACACTGTGAACTTCACAAGTATTCGCATTAACACACTGTTGCATTTGCTTCCTCCTTGGTGCTTTATGGTCCAGGGGCGGGTCTAGGCATGGGCATGGGGGGGGGGGGGGCAATGCCCCCCTAAATGCACAGACTGCCCCACCAAACATGATGGCATGCAAAACAACCCAAGATCTGTCAAATTAAAGGTAGGGTAAGTGATTTGAAATTCATGGTGTAGTACCAGCCTGGTGCACTAGGGGCGCCAAACAGTAGCTACACCATGTGAACCTGCTGCTCGATCCTGATTGGAGGAGAATTCGCTACCACCTGGGGAACTTTTATTAGCTCCTCTGCTAACGTGGGGGAGGGGGAAACTCCATATATGGTTTCCACACCTTATAATGGAGCATTTTAACAGAAAAAAAATATTTTTTGGGTGATATCTGACAAAAGTGAAATCACTTCCCCTACCTTTAAAGTGCTTATATTTAAAATGATTTGAAACACTACTACTGCTACTACTAAGTACAGTTGTGGCACCACTAAACCAACAGCATTTCATCATTGAAAACAGAAAACTATCTGAGTCAGACCTTTAGCTTTATGCATGCTGCGTGTCTGTTACAACTTCAACAACAACTGATGTTATTATTGATGCTTTACTTGCCTAAAATAAGTCCTGAAAATGGTATGGATGCGGCTGTGGCCGCCCGTGGCGCGAAGCGACCCCGTGGCGCGAAGCGACGCGGGGAATGTGTCGCTTCGCGTGGCGCGAATCGACACATCCCCCCCCCCAATTGGGAAATGTTACATCCGCCCCTGTTATGGTCTCCATGTGGACGAGTGGTGATATAAAGAGCGACCCACAGTGCAACCAAAGCCTCACTGCGATCAGAATGGGAGGCTGCTCTGCTCTCTGGCTGCTACTGTCAGTGCTAGTTGTAAGATCAATACTAGGGATAAAAATCCCTGTGTGTGGTGGTGGTGTCGGCCGACATATCAGCACCGACCTTTCCCACCGCAACCTCTCCCGAGTGCCTGGAAACCTTCCAAAAGACACACGCTCGCTGGATCTCTCCTTTAACAGCATCGCCTCCTTAGACAGAGGAGACCTGCTCAACCTGCCTGACCTCTGTTTCCTCAGCCTCAGCCACAACCTTCTGAGCTCCATCCAAGCCCAGACCTTCCAGAGTAATCCCAGGCTGCAGATACTGGACCTGTCCTCCAATGCTCTGAACGCTCTGCCTGATTTGGGTGGTTTGTCTTCGCTCAGAGTCCTGGACCTGTCTAAAAATCGCTATGCCAACTACAGCCTTGCCACCAGCTTTGCCAGCCTTCGTGACCTGTCCTCTCTGTCTCTGGGAAGTCCAAGTGTCACCCGCATAAAGACGCAAGACTTCTCTGCTCTTCGCTCATCTCCCAGGAGACGCTGTATCTTGGTTCCGGAGCTGAGATGGAAGAGTACCAAGCGAGTTCTTTAGCTCAGCTGACTTCACTGCGAGAGCTGACCTTAAACATGCGTTTTTGTCGGAAGACCACAGTGCCGCGAGACATGCTGAGAGATCTGCGTGGCAGCAATGTGGTGAATTTGACCCTAGTGAGACCAAACCTTTGTGACGTTTCAGTGGCTGATCCTTTTGAGGAGCTGAAATACATGAGGAATCTGAGTAAAATAACTTTCAAGGACTTGTCTGAGAAGTCCTCTGTTTTGAGCTCTGGGTTCTGCAATGTTCTACAGTCAGCAGTTGACACTGTCTTTATTATTAATCTAGTTCCCAACTATGACCCTCCATATGTGGTTGACATCCAGAAGTGTAACACAACATCATTAGAATCATTAGAAACTTTGTCCTCATAAGCGACGGTGATAAATTTGTTGCAGTTTGGCCACAATTTCAATTTGAGTGGAAACATATATCTAATTTGGAAGTGTTGAAGGTCATCAATCAAAGAATAATGTATATTCCTTGGGATTGTTTCATACCCCGGATGCCAAATCTCTGTGTTCTTGACTTCTCTCAAAATCTCCTCGATACGAGAACTTTTGCAACTCTTGAGAGCAAGTCAATCAGACATCTCATTTTACAAAAAAATAAATTAGATGACCTTAATGCTTTGGTCAACAAAGTCAGCGGTGTCACACGTTTAGAGTCTCTGGACCTCAGCGCCAACAGAATCACACTACAGGACAAACCTTCTTGGCCTCCCCATATGAAACATCTTTCTCTGAATGAAAATATGTTAGCCAACGATGTGTTTCTTCACCTCTCTCCATGCTTCCTTAGTGTCGACCTGTCAAATAACGTTATAGAAAGTCTCAGCCAAGATACAGTGGGGCCTCTGAACGGCCTGAGAGCCCTCTTTCTGAGCTCTAACAAAATCAACACTTTGCCTACAAACCTCAACTTAAGCCTGGAAGAGCTGCACTTGGACAACAACACTGTCACCTCGCTCCAAGAATTCCTCACGGGACTGCCTAAATTGAAGAAACTCAAAGCAGGAAATAACCCTTTCACTTGTGACTGCAATCTTTACTGGTTTCTGAGCACTTTCAATAAGAAACTGCTGTTGGACTGGCCTTCTGACTACATGTGTGCTTCTCCGAAGCACGGAGCTACAAGACCATCTTCGTGCTGTCTCAGAACTTCGTGAAGAGCGAATGGTGCAACTACGAGCTGTTCTTTTCCCAGCACCGGGCCATGAGCGAGCATCAGGACTCGATGGTGTTTGTGCTGCTGGAGCCCATCCCTGTCAGCTCCCTGCCCGCGAGGTTCCTGCGTCTGCAGAAGATCCTGAAGCAGCAGACGTACCTGGAGTGGCCGGCGGACGAGCAGAAGCGCAGGCTGTTCTGGAGCAGCAGACAGCAACGTGCTGCTCAGGAGAGTGGCTCAGGACCTGGCTAGTCTCAGTCAGCATCAGGCAGGAGCTGATCAATAACTTGTCTCATGAATTTATTTTGTTTCAAGAAAGCGAATGTGATGTCTACACCCTCAGAATTTAATTGAACTACCCGACTGTGCACACGTGCATGCATTATGTGTATATTTGTGGCTGTGTGACTGTGTGTGTGTGTGTGTGTGTGTGTGTGTGTGTGTGTGTGTGTGTGTGTGTGTGTGTGTGTGTGTGTGTGTGTGTGTGTGTGTTGTGCTTACTCATAAATATGGCAAGACAACAGTATGAAGTTAAATGTTGGTGAATGATTTCATAATACATCTCATTTACTCTGAACAAAGTGCTATAGACTTCCATTCTGTATATAGAATTTCAATTGTGCAATGAGAAGTCAAATAAAAATACAAAAAGGTACAAAATATCCTCGGTTTACTAATAGAGAACACAATAAAGAACACAACAAGATAGCGTACAAATCTACTAGTGAATGCACAAACGCATCTGATCAGTATCTATAGTTGTTGATTAATCACGGCAAGATGAAATAGTGACAATGCTGTGTGTTGACACCATAGGTGAGATAACATCAAAAATGTTATTCTACATTCACTAATTGTATATTGACTTCTTGTAAATTATGTTTTTGGGTCTGGGTTTGAGACTATGCTCATCTAAAGGTGTTCTGTGGCACACAACAACCAGTAGATGTCAGCATTGAATCAATGTTACTATCAGCAGATCATGGGACTTTACTAGGCTCAGAGCAGGTAAGATTCCAATTCCATTATGCCATCCACAGAACATAATAATCATGTACATAGTCTTGTATTTATCTTTAGAGGGCATGAGATGAAGTCAAATACACCCTCAGCAAAATGTCACGCTGGGAGGTATAGGCTATATTCCAAAGAAGAGTTTTACAGTGTGTTTGTTTAAACTGGTAAATGATAGATGGTGCTCATACAAATGAAATACAAAAGAGGAACATCAGATAGCTAGCCTATAATAAATATGATTGTCTACTGACATTGGCATAAAAGTATTGTAACTCTTCTCTTGCCTGGGAACTACAGTATCGCTCAGATGGTTGTAAATCAGAATTGTCTTTTTGGTTACAGTATATAGCGGTTGTATAATATGCACTAAAGTTGCAATTGTTTGTCTCTAATTCAGTACCGGTACACACACACACACACACACACTAGGTTAGAGTATAGGTTAGACCGGGGGTCAGCAACACAGCCCTAGTGGCTCCCTGGCTGTAGCATTATTACATACACACTGGGGTGATCTGACAGTTACATTGCCAGTTAACGTAGCGCTTGTTGACCATGCCACAAAATCCCAGCACTTATCAGAGATCGAGCTTCAATCTGAACCACCCATTTTCAACAGTTTACTATATCATTAGTATATCTTTGAGATGTTGTGTGGACATGATATAACTGATGTGTTTCCTAGAAACGGAGGTCTGAAAAAAAAAGACATTAGCATGGTGAAACACAGCTTGATGACATCATCAGGTTGTGTTTCACCATGTTAATGATTTTTCTTTTACCAGGGTCCATTTGGTTCACATTTGTACACTCTCAGAAAAAAAAAATGCATGGAATTCCCTGTTAAGGGCTTATTATGCTTACATTTTTTGCGGCTCCAGACAGATTTTGAATTTATTCTTTTGTCGAAAATGGCTCTTTCAACATCTTGGGTTGCCAACCCCTGGGTTAGACCATAGTTGTGGATTAGACCAGTTTAAAGGGTGTAGAAAAAAAGGCTTCACCTGACAAAAAATGAACTCATCCCTCAGTTAAACAACAACCAGTAGGTGGCGGCATTGAACCAACGTTGATAACAGCCCAGCACACTGTCACCAATCTGAAAACCCATTGTCAAAAGTGTTTTACAATGGCAAAAAACGTATTTAGATTTTAAGATCAGGACAGTGACGATGCACAGACGTTCAAGATCACAATAGAATAGGTCTATATAGCCACAGGTCCTCTAGGCTCAAACCCCAGGGCAATAAATTACCGTACATGACACTGAATGCTGTATATTATACCCATTGATCTACATACATATTGGACGTCCAAGAGGTGTATTCTGGATTCATACAACCACACACACACATTTTTGATTGCAGGTCTTATGACTCAAGTCAAAACTTTGAGGTGTGGGCGTGTGGCAAGTTTTGCCATTCGAAACAGCCAAACAGTTTTGCAACAGCTTTGCCACACCTCCAAGTTTTGCCTCAAGTCATAAGACCTGATACTTAAGAAATGAAGATAATCAAAATAGGGCCCTAAAACTGGTAGATGCTTGGAAATCAATCAATCTTGGTACAAATTAAGTCACTAGCACAACGCCCGCATCTCTCCAGCAGAGGACTCTGTTGAGTCTGTGGAATTGACAGATACACTATCAGGGTCATCCATACCTTTACACTCAATCAAACCAATGTGGTTTGAACCTAGTAGAGATCAGCAGATACGTTTTTTCCCACCCGACATCCATCCAAGCATATTGACGATCCGCCCGTAGCCTATCCATCTGCATTAATTAATTATTATAATTGATACATCCAAGTCCATCCGCCATTCGCCTAGAGCTTGTACATAGACAACTTATGCTATTCCACTCACCCACTCCAGTCAGACGCATTGTTTATGCAGTTTCCATAGAAACCGGCCGTCATTGCCATTCTCTTACATCGTAAGGAACGAATGTCTTTTCTTGCGATATGTCCAGCGTTCATTGATTCCCACGCAGTCCCACACAAGAGTCCCACGCCAAACCTATATTCATGATCCCTTCTGTTTTAGTTAGTTTGAAGTTTCTTTCAACTTTTAAACTCTCATCTAGGCCTACAGCTAGCTGGTTATATTGGCTACTGTGTTGTTGTTGTGGGGCCTTATCGAGAAATAGGTGGCCGTCAATTGTGCCTGATAGAAAATAACATACCACGCACACCAAGATTTTGACATTTTGTGTATTTTAAAAGCAATAAGCCCATAGGTAGATACCATTAATTTCTTTCACTATTATCTCCAGCACTGTTTCATCCACGGATTGTCCAAGAATAATTTATTTATATCAGGGGTTTTCAATAGGTGGTTCGGGGACCCCAGTGGTCCCTGAGAGGATTTCAGGTGGTTCCCAGGCAAAATGATTGGTTAAAAGTTGGTTAACCAGATGTAACTCTTTGAGATCATAAAATTGAAATCAAATGGACCCTTGCCGCCGGTGAATTTGGTTTCATGTTTACACTCTCGAGAGTTAAACTATTTACCATGTGAATGAGCCCAAGTCTACACAATTAGAGAATGTAGAACATTAATGGTCATTTTTTTTTTCTCCGAAATCCTGCCTGGAACACACACACACACACACGCACGCACGCACGCACGCACGCACGCACGCACGCACGCACGCACGCACGCACGCACGCACGCACGCACGCACGCACGCACGCACGCACGCACGCACGCCCCCAAATGGACCCGCAAGGGTCCATTTGGGGGTGCGGCTCGTCTTCTCCCTCTCCTTAGAGGCCCTGAAGGGTTTCCATCTGCAACTTAACGACATCCCATGGCTGCATAAACACAAGCAAAAAAAGAATGTCTTGGTGAACATTGTGAATATGTTTATCCTTTTCAATAAACAAATAAGATTTGTTTTCAGAGATCAGTTTACCATTAGCCATGTGTCAGTTCCATTTATACTTCACAAATCGAATAAGGCTCACCTGTTTCACTTTCCGGACTTGACAGTGGTTGTAAACTGTTCAGAAAGCGGTCCACTGATCTTGGAAAGTCCAGTTGATAAAAGCTTACCAAATGTCTCCTCATAATTATATTAATGTGGAATTAACTTTGCTATCCAACTCTGTTCTGTGTGTGCCACAACAAATTTTGAAGTCTAGCCTTCCAGTCATTTGCTTTAGTAAAGATTAGCCTATGGGTTGTGCCAATGATTGAACTTCATATATGCCGATGTTGTAAAACAGGTGTTGACATTTTTCAAGCTATCTGAGAAAAGGTGCACCTAATATATGAAACTGTGTTGTAGATTAACCTTTTTATAATGACTTACAAGAGTGAGCATGAACAGTCGTAAAATCATGAAATCGTAAAGCAAAGATTCCAAAATCTTTTACAGAATTACAATCTTACAGTACAGAGGAATTGTACTTTACTTCAGTAATATATATATATATATATATATATATATATACAGTATATATACACACACACACACACACACACACACACACACACACACACACACACACACACACACACACACACACACACACACACACACACACACACACACACACACACTTTTACTCAGTTACCCTTATACTAATTTGAAGTATCTTTGAATTTGTTAATGAAATGAATTATTTTTACTGCATCACAGGGTCAATAGCAATCTAGGTGCCAAATTTAACAAGGTGTAAAATATACATGGGGCTAGCAATCTGCACAATCAGGCCAACCGCTCTTTATAACAGTCACTTCTCTCAACATGCTATACATTTTAGGTGGATTTTTTCCTTTACTATATTACATCAATTTACTTTTGCCCACTGTACTTGAGAGTAATTTTACTCTTACACGTATAGTAAAAATTGACCAGGTTGTAGTTTTACTCTTGTACTCGTGTACAAGAGTAAAACTACAACCTGGTCAAGCACTCCATCCACCCCTGGAACAAAATCCCTTAGAATTTTGAACTTGGAATTATAGTAATCTATTACAGTAGGAGTTTCCTGCAAAAAAAAAAAAAAAAAAAAAAAAAAAAAAAAAAAAAAAAAAACGCTTGAATGCTTTATTTTTTAGTCATTGCAATTTACACTGTACATAAATACACTGAGATACAGTAATCACATATTAGCAATAATCTGCCAAGATATCACTATCAGTAGTCCTTAATAGTGTGGTTTGATATGTCAAAAAAACAGCTCCCGTAGGATTTTTGTGCTAAAATTGATTTTTTTTTGCAGATTTTGGTTCTATAGGGTCCAAACTATGGAAAAATGAGGGGGTGCAAATTTTCCCGGCCCCCACCCCCTTTCTGGGGGGGTCATCTATTTGGGACCTCCCAGAACAGTATGCTAGCCAGTCAGTGTCCAATTTTCACAATATTAGAATTGTTTTATATATTTTAAATAATTCTGAGATGATTTCTTAAACTTCTAAAGTGATCAGAAGAATGTTTTCTGACTTTTGGTAAGGGTGTTCCCTCACTTGGGACCTACTGGACTGACCATTTTAATGAGATAATTACCATATTTAACTAAATACGCAAATTAACTAAATAATTATGTGAAATACAAAAATATGCATTGCAGAAATGGATTCTACAGGAAAAAATACATAAGGATCAACTGAGAAAAAATTGGTATAGCCTTTTATGAATTTATTATTATTTTTATAATATGCACAAGTCCTTTAATTGACTCATATGCATGCATGCATATAACAGGGGGAATTATATAACTATAAACTATTCAATAAAATGCTTTTTACCAAGCTTTTCACAGTTGATCTTTATGTACTGTATGTTTTCCTGTAGAATTTATTTCTACAATGCACATTTTGTATTGTGTATAATTAATTAGATAATTAGCACATTTTACACATGGGCGGAAATAACAGGGAACCCCTATAACAAAATGATGAAAGGCTCTATCAAACTTTTCTTAGTTGATCATTATGCATTTTGCCATGTAAAATCCATTTCTGCAATGTGCATTTTTGTTTTGTGCATACTTGTCCATACTGAGATTCGACACATGGGTGGAAACAACAGGAAAAACCCTAACAAATTGATAAAGGGCAGTGCCAAACCTTTCTCAGTTGATTGTTATGTATTTCTCCCTGTGCATTTTTGTATTGTGTATAATTGATGATAATTAGCATATTTGATATAGAAATAACAGGGAAACGCCTCACAAATATGGGGCAATGTTTTCAGACTGGTGGTTAGATGCAGGAGCAATCCCAGAGGTATCCATGTACAAGCTACAGAAGCCTGTCACTACTGTGCAATGAGGCCTTCACTAAGTCCCTCCCCAATCAGTCCTTGACCAATAGGCATGTTAGTAGAGAAAAGCTTGACCTGCATAGCAACAGTTGCTATTTGGATTGGCATTGGACAGAGACTAAACCCCACCTCAAAGGGTGCAGTTTTGAGAAGGGCTCATTAGACTGTACAGACAGTCATTTGAGGCATTGTTAAGATACAGAATCCAGGCGATAAGAGATGTATCACTTCTTTGGAGCAGATTTCAGGCATTCATTGGAATTCTGACAACAATTCAAACGGCCTTCAGCTGGTCTTACTGTAGTGCCATGCTATCCAGGTGGCCAATGTAGTGTAAGATACAATACTGTATTTGACTGTACTGTATATGCAGTATGGTATATATCGCACTATGTTACATTACACTATGGTACATTACACTACAGTAAGGTACAGTACATCCTGCTGCAGTACAGTACAATACAGTAAGGTACAGAACAGTCTGCAGCAGTCAAGCATGATACAGTACAGCATTATACAGTACAGTACAGTGTACTGTACAGTTCATTAGAGTATTGTACACTATACGTATCGTATAGAGTATTGTACTCTACACTGGCCACCTGGATGACTAGAGTGAGACCAGCCAAAGCCATTCGAATTCTAGTCTTGATAACATGTGTTACATCTCATCATCTGGATTCTGTATCTTAACAATTCCTCAAATTACTGTATGTGCAGTCTAATTGCACAGAAGTAGTGACAGCATTCTACAGCTACACATGATCTCTCTCTCTCTGTGATCACTCCTGCATCTACCCACCAGTCTGAGACCATTGCCCCATATTTTTGTTAGGGTTTCCCTTGTTATTTCTGTATCAAATATGCTAATTATCATACACACAATACAATGCATGTACAGAAATAGATTCTACAGGACAAAATACATAACAATCAACTGAGAAATGTTTGGCAATGCACTTTAACAATTTGTTATAGGGTTTTTTTCAAATCACCAAATTGCTGAATGCAAAGACTTACCACAAATTCAGAGTAGCTTCTGACAGATAAGGTTGGGCTTTCAAGGGACGTGCTCTTCTCGTCGTTTTTCTCGTCGAGGCTTCCCTGACCCCATGGTTCTCTCGCCCTGGGAGGAACCAAGAGTTACATTTGCTTTCAACGAATAGAGCTAGCTAAGCGTGTATGTCCCTATAACAGATAATGTACCCATAATGTTTAAACCACCCAATGGTGATGAAATCACAATAGAATACATGTTTTTTGCTCCATTTTTTTTTGTGAATATCGGCAGGCACCCTATTTGCCTGCGCAGATGTTATATGTTGTCCACATGCGGATAAGACACATTCTGGAAAAGAGCCAATATGCTGATAATTTACATTTAAAAAAAAAAAAACATGGCAGGAGATCAGTAGAAGACAGTATAGTGTCATCTTAGAGGTAGGTGTTCCTAAAGTGAGTGTTGGGGAGCTGGTAGACTGTAGAGGTGAAAAAAAAAGAATCACAATTCTTACTGCCACAATATATCAATTTGCCATGCATTTACTATTTTTGTGTTAAATATGGAGTTATCTGGCTCATTGAACAGTATGACTGAACTCTTCATAGACTATATTGTTTACATTGCTTTAAAATGTTCTAGTTCAGAACATTCTTTTCATGATCCATCCGGTTCCATCATAGATTCAGTGCAAACTGACTAAAGTTGAATCGTATAGTCTATAATTTTGACTTGTCTTAAAATGTTCTAGTATCATAAAGCAAATATGTGGGGAAAACAATGCAATATATATCAAATCGCAACATAAATCGATATCGTATCATGAGTTAAGTGAATAGTCCAACCCCTAGTAGAATGAAGGTGGTTCTTAATTCTATTGATTAAATAATTGAGAAGCCATAGACAACCCTTTCGTCTGATTAACAAAATCAGTATAGGTACACACTGTTACTGTATTGTAAAGACTTTAAATTCATATACATTTAAATGGATTAGATTTTGTATCAAATCAATTGCTAGGAACTGCAACCAGTGTTGCCAGCTTGGCGCATTTGTCGCTATATTTAGCGCCTTTTCAGACCCCCCTAGTACCAAAATTAGTGAAAAACTCCTAGCGGAAAATCTAGTGCTTTTTGGCTGGTGAGTTGGGGGGAAATTGATTGACAGGCGCCAGAGATAAAACCCTCATTTTTTCCTCCTATTTTTTCCTCCTATGACAGTGTTTTTCAACCAGTGGTCCCCAGGCTAAATGATGGATAGTTGGTTAACCAGATATAAGAGAGAGCGTAAAAATGAAACCAAATTTGGTTTCATTTTTACGCTCTCAAGAGTTAAAATATTCATCATGTGTGTTAGCCCAAGTCTACACAACTAGAGAATATACAATATTAATGGTCATTTTGATCTGTATGTTATGTTATGTTATGTTATATATTCCCTTCCAGGCGAGCATGTAGCGCATTCTAGTGCATTTTGGAAGTGACACTAGTGCAATTTGGATTTTGGAAGATGGCAACACTGACTGCAACAACTGTGCTCAGCATTTTACCTTGGACATTTTTGCAGGTATGGCATCGGCCTTTGGCAAGCTGGGAGTGGCTACCAGGCGCCTCTTGCCTAGGGTCTGTTTAGCGCCAAAGCGGATCTGATCTTCCTTTAGCTTGAGCTTCTTCTGTTGCTGTTAACAAGAACATGTTTTGAAAAACCTTTTCAAATTAGATTACTTGAATGAATTATTAGTCCAGTGTGGATTACCCTCTCCATCTTTTCCAGCTCCTCCGCTGCCCGGAAATCATCCCACTTCGTTGCCATGTAGTTGATCAACTGCTGCCGTTAACGAAGAATTCCTTGTTGTGTTCTTGTTGCCACGCCTCAACCTGTGCCTTGAGGGTCTTCTCTAGCTGGGGATGAAACAGGACAGACATCAAACCGGGTCATTGAACATTTTGACATTGAACGTTTTGTTGTGTACTGTAAAGGTTACCTGCATCAATGCTGTAAAAGTAACACCCGCAAACTGTTCAAAGTTTTCCTTCCACTGAGTGACTCCGTCAATCAGTACTCTGTGGTCCTTATAGTACTTCTTGAGAATCACCAGCTCCTGTTCGAGTAGTTTGAGAAGCTCCTCTGTGAAGTGAGACAAGAATTGTGGATATTACAGAGGATGAGCCTTTGTTCAACAATTTTGTGAACCCCAACAATTAACCCTGGTGAACAGAGCAGATCTATAAGCTTATAGACCTGTCATGTTCAAATAAGATTTTCTGAATAGGATTAGGATAATAAGTTTGGTGGTGGTTGACATATGCACAGATCAGTCATGGACGCCACCACCAATTTAGGCATTTAGCAGATGCTCCACATCAGGTGACTTGCATTAAGCAAGATAAACACATAATCCACTGTGAACGAGTACAGTATACTGCCTCAGTCATATTGGATTATACTGTAGGTGAAGTGCAATGGAGATATAAGGGTGATCAGTTCCAGAGCCTGGGCAGAGGCCTTTTGCATCAGTTCTGGACAACCATCATAACACTGTCCCCCTGCACTCCCTGTGGGAGGTGTGAGAACACCTGTGTTGAATTTGGTGTGGCAACAAGTTTCTCGAATTGTGTGGATTATGTAGTTACAGTTTCATGCACATTCATGCATTTATAGATAGTCTTCATAATGCATTAACATTTGCACTTCCGGCATCACCAAAGTAGATGGGGTGTCAGGTCATCACCAAAGTAGATGGGGTGTCAGGTCAGTCACTCACCATCGTAATGGGCAGTGAAAGCGTGACGCTGCTCGTCGCTGTAGAAACACTTGTCCCACCACAGGACAATTTCAGCTTTGGTGACCTCAATGGAAGACAGCTCCAGGCGCTGGAGCTCATCTTTGAGCTGGTCAGACAGAACACACAATCAATGACAGTCTCTCAATTTGCAGAGTCCACCTGTTGGCACTGTTGATCAGCATGTTGACAAGAAGAAATGGTATAACAAAATGTCTTACCGCCTTGCGATTTCTCTTCTTGGAATTGAGCATGTGGTCAGACATGACCTCCCTCTCCTCCTGAGGAATGTCTAGTCTCTCCCACAGGTCCTGGATCTTTGAGCGAATTGTAGAACAATATTGCTCATACAGTAGCTTTTTTTCTTCCATCTGGTGGAATAATGATAATAAAAAAAAAAATAGATTTAGGAGGCACGGTGGCACAGTGGTTAGTGCTGTGTCAGGAATTGGCACTGGGTGAAAAATGGGTTACAAAACCATGGGATGAAAAAAAGAAAAAAAAAAAAAAAAGAGAAACCTAGAGCTTATAATACAATGGAATCTTGCAGTTTGGTCATTTTGCAGACTAGAGAAAAGACAAAGTGTGGAGTCTGGACACAAGTGAGCTGGTGCTTAAAGCGTATCTGAAGGCTTTACCTGACTGAGGTGGTCTTTGAGGGCATCAAGGTTGTTCCTGGACAGGCAGAAATAGTCCTCATCCTCACATAACACCTGCTTCTCAAAACTCGTTGAAGGGACAAACTCCAACTCATCCATTAATACAATGACCTGCTTCTTTATACTGCTGAACTCCTCAAGCCTAGACTCCTGAAAAAGTAGACAGAGCAGGAATGCCGTTTAGTTTCTGTGATTATAATGTATAGATTCCTAGTCTTGAGTAAGGAGGGACATTTCTACAACATTAGGAGTCCAGGAGCAAGTCCAAATGAAAATGTTCTGATCGTTCGGTGAATAGCTTTCATACATGTACCCTTACAGTCATGATGATAAAACTGATATCCATAAACCATTTGGACAGCCCTAAAGTATACAAAGCACACACTAAAGACTTTAGTTTATTTGACATTACAAGCTCTTGTCAGTCAATTAAAATCTCCACTATGGTCGGTGACCCAAGGACTTCCGAAAAGTAGCCATAAATCATCACTGGAAGATTGTTGCAATAAATAAACACCAAACATCAAACCTTCTCTTTGTCCAGGTTGCCCACGTAGCAGCAGTAGTCCAGTAGCTGATCCAAGGATGGTACATCATTATGGCTGATGACATAGGGGGGACAGCGCATCAAGTTACATAGATCACGGTCTTGAGAAACAAGTTTACCAAGCAGTTCCATGTGCTCATTCTTCATTCTCCGCAAATCCTCCACACATGTTCGGGTGGCCTTCTCCTGCTCCAGCATGGTATCTCCCTTTCTACCTAAAGTCAAATGGAGACAAAGTTGTACCAAGGTTTTGACATGGACAAAACATATGAATGGCATAATAATAAAAAAATAAATCTGTGGAAATGTACCTCAAAGGGGGGCAGATGCAGTTCTTTGCGCAGCATGTCAATTTCCTGCTGAAAAAGTGCTATGTTTGCCGCCATTCTTGTCTTCATATTATGTTCCTCCTCAATCATTTTGTCCAGAACTTCCTTAAAGACAAGTTAACAGATGTTTATCAGCCCCCGGTTACCCAAGGCCAGAGACAATGGCCGACTTTTGCCAGATAATGTGGAACTCACTTTAATGTGTTCAGACACAATGTGTGTTTTCTCAATGCGTTGTTCTTCTAGAATGCCTACATCCTCCCAAATGTCACTTAGTCTATGCAAAGCCCTGGTGAGGTAGCTCACTGCCTCCTCGGCATGAACTATACTGAAATAAAAGAAGACAAGGCCAAATTAGAGATCAGATGTTTCAAGTTTAGCAATAGGCTATAGTTCAATAGGCCAAAATATCTGGAGCTGCAGCTAAGAGGGCAACAATCGTATCCTAGTTTCTCTATTTGTTGCTCTTGCAACATCTATCTACAGCAGTGGTTTAACAGTTTTGATAGCAGGGCCCACCATTGGATGGCATTTTCTCCCACAAATCCAGGCTCGATTTCAGAAACAAAAGAGCTAAACATACAGACCAAATGGCCATCCTTCTAATATTCATATGATGGATATTTTAACTCTTGACAGTGTAAATATGAAATATATGCAAGGGTCCATTTGCCATATTTAAAAATATAATGCTAGCAAACCCTGAATTCCTATTCTACTTACCCATGAGTCAGGACACACACACACACACACACACACACACACACACACACACACACACACACACACACACACACACACACACACACACACACACACACACACACACACACACACACACACACACACACACACACACTTCAAAGAGTTATACCTGGTTAACCAAGTTACCATCATTTAGCTGGAGACCACCTGAAACCCTCTCAAGGACCATTGGTTGAAAACCACTGTTCTTCAATATGTCTAGCCAGCATTAGGAGTAGCTCATTAGGAAGGTGTTAGAATGTTGTCTTGTGTTAACTAACTAATTTGACTGTAATAAAAATCAACTAACATTACGAACCTTTTTCTTGTGCTCATGATGATGGTCCAACCCTGAGCTTTCCAGTTTCCACCTCAGCTGTGTGTTAATTGACCATGGTGTTGATTGAACTTCTTAAATGTAGCTGGGTGAAGTCATAATTGGCTCACCATGGGTAAATAAAACAAATTAGTAAAACGCACATAATTCCATGAATGTCTCTTTGTCTTTGTTTTATCTGTGTTGGGTATTAAATTAGGCTTACGGTAAAACAGCTACACAATAAAATTGAACAAAATAATCTCTTGAACAATTCCCCCACATTCTAGGCCACAAATGGTATATTCCAAGAGTCCGTCGAACAGGTGCAAAATTAATGACTAATGTAATTAGCCAATCTACAAGCACACAGATCTAGTGTGTGTGTGTGTGTGTGTGTGTGTGTGTGTGTGTGTGTGTGTGTGTGTGTGTGTGTGTGTGTGTGTGTGTGTGTGTGTGTGTGTGTGTGTGTTTGTGTGTGTGTGTGTGTGTGTTTAGTTTTTCCTTATTTTGTCTGCTGCAGTGCTTTCGTCCGTGGTTCATTGCAGCATGGCCCGCTACTTCTTTTCATATGATTTAATCATAAATTATGGCGAAACAAAACAAATGTGATTGGCTCCGCATAAGCCTTACACCATAATGCAACTTTGCATTTAGTTAATATCTTTATATGATGATGGGATGGTCAGTGAGAGAGCATTTTCCAAACGTCGGGTTTTGTGCTTTTGCTGGGTGCTGTTTTGATAGTGTTGCGCGCAAGAAATGTCAACACTGTCACCAGGGGCGGATTGGCCATCTGGAGTACAGGGAGTTTTCCCGGTGGCCTGCGCCACCTGGTGGCCTGGATAGGTTTTTTTGTTTTTGTTTTTTTTTGAAAAGTCCAGGGCAGGCCAGGGCGCCAGGCCATATTCCTGTTCACTCCTGTGCGCCAGGGCGCTGCCTCGCGCTGCTGGAGGCAGTGTTGCCAACTGCCAAGATCCAAAATGCACTAGTGGCACTTCCAAAATGCACTAGAATGCGCTAGATGCTCGCCTGGAACATACAGATCAAAATGACCATTAATCTTCTACATTCTCTAGTTGTGTAGACTAAGTTGGGCTAATTCACGTGATGAATATTTTAACTCTTGGGGGTGTAAAAATGAAACCAAATGGACCCTTGTGGGTCCATTTGGTTTCATTTTTACACCCTCAAGAGTTACCCCCCCCCCCCCCCCCCCCCCCAGGGTGGCCTGGCAAAGGCAAAATTGTCCCGGTGGGAAAAATATGTCACCCACAAAAACATTCCTGTCTTGTTCCATGTTCAGATACCAGACGGGGAACATAGGACCCTTTTTAAAGAAAAGGGTCCTATTGTGCCTGAAAATAACATACCACGCACGCTGAGATTTTGACATTTTGTGTGTTTTTAAAAGCAATCCCAGCAAGCCCAGATAGATACCATTAAACCCTTTCAGGCGGGAATCCATATTTGGATTCTGTACAGTATGTACAGTATTCCACAATTAACTTTTTTTAATGGTGATATATAAATATTTCAAGTTTTCCAGAAACCTTAGGTCAGGCCTAAATGGGTTAATTTGTTTCACTATTATCTCCAGCATTGTTTCATCCATGGATTGTCAACATTCATTTATTTATATCAGGGGTTTTCAATAGGTGGTCCGGGGACCACGAGTGGTCCCTGAGAGGATTTCAAGTGGTCCCCAGGCGAAATGATTGGTTAACAAGATGTAACTCTTTGAGTTCATAAAAATGAAACCAAATGGACCCTTGCCGGTGAATTTGGTTTTATGTTTACACTCTCAAGAGTTAAAATGTTTACCATGTGAATTAGCCCAAGTCTACACAATTAGAGAATGTAGAAGATTAATGGTCATTTTTTTCTCCGAAACCCAGCCTGGAACACACACACACACACACACACACACACACACACACACACACACACACACACACACACACACACACACACACACACACACACACACACACACACATTTGATACATTTATTTATGTTCACATTTTACAACAGAAATTCTTGAACATAAATAGTAATAGATGCACATACAAGCACAGAACCTCACTGATATGCCTGATCAGTCTAGGGATACAGGAAGCAGCGTCTCCTCCATATGTGACGGCTGCCTATTATCACAGATATTGAGCAAAATTTTGCTAGTGTTTTGGCTTTCGGCTTGGGGATTCCTGCTGTCTGCAGACCCCTTACAACCAGTCTATGGACATTGCCAAGACTTCCAAATATAAACACAAGCAGTTTACACTTGTACCCAAGTCGTTCGATCTCCTTTCTGAGGGGCAGTGTTGTGAATAACGCCCTTACAAGTAACGCCCTTACAGTAAGGGATTACTTTTTTCAGTAACTTCTAACGTAACTCCTTACATTTCTCAAATTCATAACGACGTTATGATTATTGTACCATCGTTACTGTCGTTACTCCGCGTCGCCGGCAGGACTCGCTGCACTGTGTGCTGTCTGTCTTCTTCAGCTCACTTCTTCACAGTCTAACATAGAGTATATTGAATAGAGAAGGCATCGAAGGAAAGTTCCCCTCTCATCCACTTGCATTGTTTCCTCCGGATGCCTGATCTAGTTTTAATATATCTATGTGTGTCACGTGATAAGTATAAGCCAATCAGAGCCAGTCTTATTCGTCGAGCAGAGCAGAGCCATCTAGTAGAACAGCTGCGACATTGAGGGGGCAGAAAACAATGCTTATGATCCCATAGACTTAAATGCATCCGGTAACCTCGGTTGTCCCAATTCAATAGAAGTGTATATAGATGAGCCGCCATTGAAGTGGCCCCATGAAGTGAACACAGTTTTCGTGTAACTAAAGGCTCTGGCCTCTAGTGAGCACACAGACAACCAGCTGTGTTGTTGCTGCTGCGCACACACTAGCATTTTTAGCTGCGGTAAAATACGCTCTCAAACGCAATGATACGAGGACGACAGCGTGACTGGAGCCTTTGCAGCGTGGAAATATAAACACTATTTTACATTCTTGCTGGTAAAGCAGGGGTTTTCAACAGGTGGTCCGGGGAGGATTCCAGGTGGTCCTCACACTAAATGATGGAAAGTTGGTTAACCAGATGCAATTCTTTGAGAGTGTAAACATGAAACCAAACGGACCCTTGCGGGTCCATTTGGTTTCAAGAGTTAAAATAATCATCATCTGAATTAGCCCAAGTCTACACAAGTACAGAATGTAGAAGTTTAATGGTTCTTTAGATCTGTATGTTTGACTGTTTTGTTTTTGAAATCCAGCCTGATATTGTGGACAAAAGAAAATAAATCTTTAGTTTTGGGGTCTGTGAGGCTAAAATGTCCTCAAATGGTGGTCCGTGGCTCAAATGCAGAATAAACAGTGGGCCCTGGTATGAAAAAGGTTGAACATGCCTGTGGTATAGGACGTGGACGAAAACAAAAACATTGAGGTGAAGTGTAGACAGCAAGCATTGTCCTCAGCGAAGACAATCTTAATACAGCCCATGCTCAGCATGCTGCCATTAAAGGGGAATTTCACCCCTTTAAAAAAAAAAAGGTCCTAAAAGAAAAATCATTAACATGGCGAAACACAACCTCCATTTCTAGTAAACACAGAATGGGGAGATCTTTATCTTGTCCACGCAACATCTCTAAGGCATATTAATGTCAGTAAAATGTTGAAAATGGGAAGAATTTCACTTTAAACTTGTAAGCACGAATACCACAGAAAAACACCCCTTTTTGTATGTTTTTTTTTTAAAAAAAAGTAAAGTAAAGTAAAGTAACGCCCTTACTTTCATAATTTAGTAAGGAATAAAGTAACTAGTTACTTTTTCAGGGAAGTAACTATAACTATAATTCCCTTACTTTTTAAAAGTAACTTCCCCAACACTGCTGAGGGGTTCGTATTTTAAAACCTTAGCAAGAAATGCCTCCTCCAGACTATAGTCAAACGCACAGCCTACTTCTAGGATGGTAACTTCTCTGCTGTCTTCATCAACAACAACAACATCTGGTGTATTAGCTGTCACGTTTGAGGAGATGTCAATTTCATTATTGCACAGTGTAAACATGTTTGATGAAACCCTTGTGTGAGTATAAACAGAAGAAGGTGAGATGTATAGAAGCATGTCCTTAACTATTATGTCAACAATTCTATCATGCCTGGAAATATACATCCCTTTGTATACATGACAGCCATTCAGAATATGTGACAGTGACTCTATGGTTGGGATGTTGTCATGGTACAGGCAATGAGGAGAAAATGAGTTGGGGTACCACAAAGAGAGATTGAGTCTGGTAGGAAGGACCTGTAGTCTGGCTTTAACTGTAAATGTGAGAATTTCCTCATCAACTGTGTGATTTTTGAATATTGCATGGGAAACTGTGTGGTCTGCTGTGGGGATGCAAGCTAGCTTTCCCTGTAGTGTTAAACCAGTCCAGTGTTGTTGCTGTCTCTGTTGTTGCAGCCCCTCCATGTACCCACGTGTGTTGGCTGGTGATACATGGTGTCCAGTATCATTAACAGTTACCCTTACTGAGGCCGTACAGTCAGTTATTACATCCTCAGACACTGTTACAGTGTCTGAGTCAGACTTCACCCAGTCCAGGGAGACTCCAGTCCGAACACAAAGGTCATTAAAGTCGGGCCAGTCCGACGAGACCCCAAATCCAGCAGAGTGTGAGTCCATCTTGTTGTTGGGCTTCCTTCTGAAGCCTAAGAAGCTCGGCTCACCCTCTCTTGCCAGGGGAACTTTACGGCGTTTCATATCCAGAAACAACGAAGATCGTGCAAGCTCCCTGACAGTTGGGTCATCACTGTTCAGCATGTTGGTCAGATGGGACAGTCTGGTGGCGTTGTAGATCCACTCAACGCTGGGGACACCTAGACCTCCTTCCTGCTTGGGCTGAAAGATAATGTCTCTGGTGGTATGTGTGTTCAGTCCAAACCACCTCCTCACCACGGAAACCACTTTGCTGTCCAGTTCCCGCAGTGTTTTGGCCATGAGGTGGACGTTGGAGAAAAGATGTTGGATTCTCGACAGGGCCACCTGTCTGATGGCCTCCAGCTTCATGAGCAATGGGAGAGGTGACGCGTCGATCAGGTCCAGCCTGGTGGTAAATTCTGTGACCATATACTCCACCTGCTCGTTCCATTCACCTGCTATGTTGAATTTGTGCCCGAGGTAGGTGTACGTCTCGTCTCGTGCAGATCGTACACACGGATTGGTTCCGAATTGATGGAAAACTCTGGATTTCTGTCCGTTTTTGATTTGTACCAGCGGTTTCCACCGCTCCTTCTCTGGTACAGAACTGCACATTTAGATTGTTTTATCTCCAGACCGGACCAGTCCAGGAATGTGTCAGTTCTGGAGAGCATATTCAGAATGACGCCCTCCTCCCGAGAAGCCAGCTGCACATCATCAGCATACCCTTGTATAGGGTTGGGGAAATCACATTAGGTGGGGCACAGTCGCAAAGCCACCTAATCCACTGGTTGATGGCAAGGACAAAATTGACGGCGCTCCACGGACATCCGGTTTTAATGCCCACCTGGAGGGGGATAGGGTCTGTCAGTTGTTTTCCGCAGATGACCTGAATGAAGGAAGAGCTGTAAACATCCTTAACAATGTCAATAAACACCCGAGGTAGCTGGATTTCCTCAAGGGCATGAACCATGACATTGTGGGTCAGGGTCCCAAAAGCGTCTCTGAAGTCCAGAAAAACTGAATAGAATTTACAGGACTCGTGCTTGAAATCATCGATCCCCGTTTTCAGACAAAACACGTGCTCATTCATTCCTTGTCTATTGATGTATGCTTTTTGCTTGGGTGACAGAATGTTATTGTTCACAAGCCAGGGCAACACACGGGACAGGATACACTTCATGAACACTTTGTAGATCGTTGGTAGGAGAGAAATAACTCTCCAAGTAGATGGGTCATTTGGTATAACAATATACACACACACACACACACACACACACACACACACACACACACACACACACACACACACAGTGGACGACTAAGTCGAGACCCAGCAGAGACTATGCCTGGTTGAAGTGTCATGTTGTCTTTCACATCCACATCTCCAAATGTCATTCAAAGTGTTTACCTGAGCTGAAGAGCAGAAGGAACATGACCCATGTTAGATCCATGTCTGGATTCACACACACTGGATTCTCTCCACTGGAACTGCACCGATCTGCACCGGTTGATTCCTATGTGTGATGAGCCCTCGCTGTACTGTGAGTTTGTTAGTAGGGACTTTAAGTTTCCGAGCTAGGTCTTGGACACGACGAGAGCAGTAGCCGTGGTCCGTCGCCGTTGCAACAGAAGCCCATCTCTTCATCGCTTCATCTTGATATTAATGCATATTTCTTGTTGACAGGCTATAGCTCCTGTAACAGCGGCTGAGCACATGCAGCATGAAGACACACACGTGCAAATACTGCTAGGAAAGTAGATGCTTCTGATCATAACAGTATGCCATAGCAATCCAGGGACAGATTAACCCCTACGAGGTCCCCTAGCTGGGCTTGATTAAAAGCTGTCAAAAACCTGCACCCAAATGAAAATGCTCAGTGCAATTTAACAATCATTCCGATGTAAAAGGCTGTATTGTTCCGTGAATGCAATGGAAAAATAATTGGACACATGTAAACATGCATTCAGCTGTACGTTCAGAATTCTTGCCTTCTGGGCCTGCTCATTTCTGCACTCAAGGTTTTCGTTTCCAAGAGGCGTCATGCAATGAATGCTATTTACCAAGGAGTTTGAATCGTGCACATGTTCGATATTTAAATTGCAGGGACCGCAATGCCGTCAGCCTGCACACACACACTCAGGCACGTACACATGCATGCACACACAACACACACACACACACACACACACACACACACACACACACGGGGGGGGGGGGGGGGGGGGGTGCATATCCACGCGCTCTAGAGTGGGGGAACACACAACAGGCAATGGCTTGGCTTTGCACTTTCCAGCTTGCATGGAATCTCTCATCAGGCAGCTGCATATCAGCTGCATATCAGTGTATCACGGTAACATGAATTAGGTCTGCACTCAGTAGAGTATACCAACTTGCGCATTGTGCACAAGTGGGCCATGGCCTACTTTTGTGTGAGAGGAGAGGAGAGGAGAGGAGGAGAGGAGAGGAGAGGAGAGGAGAGGAGAGGAGAGGAGAGGAGAGGAGAGGAGAGGAGAGGAGAGGAGAGGAGAGGACTTGCACTCACACTGCTTGCGCAAGTGTCGTGCAGATGCAGATAACATAAAAGCATTAGTAGCCTACATGTGCATCAAACAATTAACTGCCTTGTTATTGTCTTGGTGGTGACCCCAAAAGCACCCTTATGAAGGCAGATTGTGTCCTCATTATGTCACCAGATGAAGGCCAGCCTGCATGGGCCGAAGTGTCGCCATCGACTATGTTGGTGTTTTAATACAATAAAAACACTGTGGAGCAGGAGCTTACATTTGGTAACCAAGTGCACAAAAAAGCTCAGAAATCCAGGGTTTTTCAACCTTTTTGATACCAAGGCCCACTATTTATTCAGCATTTGAGTCACAGACCACATTTCAGCCCCACAGACCCAAAACTAAAGATTTTTTGTTTTTGTCCACAATTCCAGGCTGGATTTTCGCAAACAAAACAGCCAAACATACACTAGATCAAAATGACCATTCTTCTACATTCTCTAGTTTGTAGACTTCTTTAAGTGGCGCTAATTTACTGTAGATAATGAATATTTTAATCTTGAGAACGTAAACATGAAACTTTTTACATTTTTACGCTCTCAAGAGTTACATCTGGCCAACCAACTTTTCATCTGGTTAACCAACTTAGCTGGGGACCACCTGGAACCTTCTCAAGGACACCTGTTGGTACCCGACCACTGTTGAAAACCCGTTGTCTAACCCTTGACGACCTCATAGGTCATGGAGAAGCCCGCCCCTTGAGTCTCGGCGTCAGACACGAACTTGATGAGCAGCTGGTTGCCGCTGGAGTAATAGGCGAGGGGGAGGTCCTCCCACAGAGCGTGGCCAGCGTGGGAGAGTGCTCGTCACCTCCATCGTACACCTCCACGTAGTCATGTCTGGGGGAAGGAGAGGAGGCTGGTTATGAGAAGTTCTATAAAGCTGTGCTGCAACGCCCCTTTCATGATGTCGCCCGTGTTCCAACGGAATCCTCATTCCTTTTACTCATAGACTTTCTGAAAATGGTTCATAAAAACACGATTGCGCCACAGACAAAACGGCTTGTGACAAATCATGACAACAAACACAATATTATCATATAATATCTAATTAGCAAGATGAAGAAAACGGCAGGATAAAACACTTTTTGTTGTGTTTTTCATCTTAGACATTATTTAAATGTCCCAAAAGATTGTGTGTGCCATCATGATTTGTCACGACCCGAGTTGACTTTGTCCCGGTGCAATTGTCTTTATATCGAAAAGTCTATGAGAAAAATGATTGGGTAATCTGTTTCTGGAACAGGAGTGGTGACGTCACTGCGCAGCTCTATACCCGACATGAGTTTGACTGAAATGTTTCACAATCAATGGCCAACGAAGGGCCTCAATCGTAGTACCACGTGTTTGGGTTGACCCAGATGCTCCTCAGAGCCAAGCCTGGCAGGAGGAGGCAAAATCATTTTGCAACCTCGAGGTCGCCACCCTTTTTAAAAAGGTTGCAACCATTTCCCGAAACCGCTGTGACCGATGCTAACCATTTTTTTTTTACACCTGCCCCCAATCCTTTTAAAATGGTAGTCCCGACGTTTGTCTAAATCAGTCGCATTCGTAAAAGACACCGGGTAAAAAGGGTCGGGGATCAGGGTGAGGTTAAGTTTAGGGCTAAAGTTAGGGTCATGTTTAGTTGCGACCGATAAGAAGGCCGTTCCCAAAACTGTCACAACCATTTTACAAAGATTTTGGGAAAAGGGTCGCAACAGTTTGGGGCAAAAAGGTTGAGGTCACCGATCTTTTTAAAAAAACAGTCGTGACCTAGGTTGAGGTCGCAAAATAATCTCGCTGCCCCCGGCCCATGGCCTCACCCGGCCCAATGGCTAATTTAGCAGCAACAAGCAGCAACACGCACTCTGACACTCACTTGCAGTCGCGGTCTTCCAGGTCAAAATACGAGTTAAAGTTGACGAGGACCTTCTGACCAGGCTGTGGGGCGGTGAGCACCCACACACACTGCTGGAGGGGAGATACCCACCGGGTAGCCGGCCCGACATCAGATAGTTTGCTCTGTCAATTTCTATGCGATCCCCACATGTATCTGCAATGGACAGACAGTGGCACACACCCTATAAGATAAGGCAAATGCCACAGTCAATCTAGCATCACCTGTATTGAGGTTGAGGCCAGCTGCGTCTCAATGAGCTCAACAATTGGATGCCCAAAAATACGTTTTGTAGCTAAATGAGTCAAAATCTGAAAAGACCCATTTGTAGACGCCGCACGTTGAGTCACAAAGCAAGAGACCTTTAGGTAAGCCCCTCCCCAAACTGTTATGGTCCAATCACAGCTAAGCATAACATGTGATAGACAAACCTCTCCACCAATAGCTTTCCTATATGATAAAACATTGTTTTAAAAAATAAATGCCACACACACATTTTTCCACTGCATAGGGCATGCCTTGTTGATGGATTTGGAAGAAACTTTGAAGGTCTTATTCAAAAAATGAACCAGTATTTAATGTGTAATGTCTTATGTAGTGTAATGATATTTACATTGGAAAGAATGACCCGGCTGGAAAGTGTCCTAGGGTGGACAAGAGGGACGGGGACTTACCCCTTAAGGTCTATTGTTTCATGTTGCGTAATGTTTTTAAGTACATTTACTGTTATAGAAACTCTCAGGCTGGACACACGTACACCTTCTGGATAGTCCAATGGTGACGTTGTACATGTCAGCGGTTACGTTATTGTCTCTGACAGCGGCTGAATCCAGGACGCAGCTGTAATAAGGGTTTGCCAGGTGCTCCTCCGACACTTTCGTGAAGGTTAGAGATGCTGTCATTTTCAACGTTCCACAATTTGTCTGTCTGGAGAAGAGAGGAGTATTTGTATTTGACGTTAGTTTGTGTGTGTGTGTGTGTGTGTGTGTGTGTGTGTGTGTGTGTGTGTGTGTGTGTGTGTGTGTGTGTGTGTTGTGTGTGTGTTGAGGAGCTTACTTTGTAGATTTGGAGTACACCGTTAGCGTGTCGTTATCATCCACAATCGTATCTCCCTTCCTCCAGTGTAACACATCCATATCACTACCGAGGATAGCTTGGCAATCAATCACCAGCTTGGAGTCTACAGAAAGGTTCCCATGTGTTAGATTGTATGCAATATGCAGTATTTAGGCACAAGCTGTAATATTCTAACATGCAACGCTTTTACGTGGTGAATGTTGAGGCTTACCAACATCTACCTCAAAGCCCTGTCCTGCTTGAGGTGAGATAATAGCTGGATGTTCAGAATATGGCTTTCCTGTGCAATATAAAGAGAGAACAACATTTAAGACCATCAACAACATTTAAAGGTAGGGGAAGTGATTTCACTTTTGTCAGATATCACCCAAAAAATATTTTTTTCTGTTAAAATGCTCTATTATAAGGTGTGGAAACCACATATGGAGTTTCCCCCTCCCCCACGTTAGCAGAGGAGCTAATAAAAGTTCCCCAGGTCACCACAATTCTCCTCCAATCAGGAGAGAGCAGCAGGTTCACATAGTGTAGCTACTTTTGGGGGCCCCTAGTGCACCAGGCTGGTACTACACCATGAATTTCAAATCACTTCCCCTACCTTTAAGACCATTTAGACCACCAACATGACATGACAACATAACATAACATAACATAACATAACATAACATAACATAACATAACATAACATAACATAACATAACATAACATAACATAAAGAAAACAAAGAGGATAACTTCATTAGAAAAATATTAAAAAGCAGTAAGACAATAAAAACAAGGCATGTAGCATTTTTTTTGGCACATCAGCTTTGAAAATCAGTTCTGAAGAGGTGGGTCTTTAGTGCGGATTTGAAGATCGGGAGCGTAGGAGCATCACGGATGGGTTTGGGGAGTGTAAAGTGTAAAGTATGAGTGTAAAGTGTAAAGATATCACAATTCCTTTAAAAAAAGAAAATGAATATGAATCTCACTGCAGTTGTTGACAGTGACATAAAAGATATGCCTCCTCTTGTACAGCTGATCATCGTACAGGTAAGAGGTGGTGCAGGTGAACAGAACACGGTCGTTCTCTTCAATGTTGCTAACGTTGTAATATGGCAATGAATCTGGCAGCAACTGGTTGTCCTACAAAAATGAAATGAAATGAAATCAAATCAAATTCAGTGATTTGTGTATTATATGCTCGCCTTTTTTTTTTTTTTTTTTTTTCATTTCCGCCCGGAAACCGGTTCACTTCTTTTTGATTTCTAGTCCAGGAGCCAGATCCAAAATCGGATTGTTAATTATGGGCCAAACCATAGCTATATTTGATTGGTATCAACATGAAACTTTCTCAATTGATTACTTACACATAGACAGTGATTTATTAGTCCATTTACCAGAATGGGAATTTTGAGTACACCAAAGTTTTATGTTAGAAATGTGGAGTAGGGATTCCCCAGCACGTAGAAACTGCCAAATGCTAACTTGCATACTGCATGTGCACGTTGAGAAATTATCATAACATGTGACCATACTATTAACAACCTATAGAAGGCATAAAAGTCTGAATGCTGAATCCATTCCAAGCATTAGTTTTGCAAAAAAAAAAAAAAAAAAAAAAAAAAAAAAACAGTTGTTTGCTTAGACTGGCTATGCTAGTCATCAAATATGTGCCTATAGTCAGCACATTTGGGCAAGTGCTATGACCAACCCAAAAGCTCTTTGCACACCACCACGGATTCTGTTAAGGGAGTCTGCACACGGAATAAGCACAAAAAATAGTCCCGCAAAACATCCCTGCACATCGACTGCATTGCGGAATCCATTGCGGATTATTTAATGTTTCGGAACAAATCCACAGAATGAGATACAGCTCGGTGGAGTCGGGCAGCAGCAGTAAGCTATAGTGATGAAGACTTTTTGGTCCTCTCGCATTTGGAGAAGAGAACAAGAAAGAGAAGAAGTGAATATTGGGTTCATCCAATCCTCACCTTCTACAATAAGGAAGGGGCGTTTCAGACCATTATGAGAAGCAAAGGACTGCTTCAGAACTGCTTTTACAATGATCAGCAACACAGTGCAGTTAGCCGTATACTGTGTAGCCTACCGCACATTTATTTTCAAACTTTTACTTTTTTGCTTCGCTTGTATGTAAAATGAAACATAAATGGCTTTGTTGTACCGCACTGACATTTTCTTATATCGATCTATAGAAAGGTCTGGCACATGGACTAAAAACTGGTTCTGAACTGAAGCGGTTTCCATCCATTGGAAAAGTCATTGCTGTTTTATTTTCACTTCACCTCTTATATGCAATACCTTGTGCCAAGTAATGTTAATGATTTTGCCCAATTCCGGGATATTTAAATCATCTGGGCAGTGCAATTGGCAGGATGGCGGAGTACATGTTTGAGGGTAATAGGTTTCCTCAAGACAGTGACGAGTCTGTAGCAGATCTCCACACACTGCCAAACTCCAGGTATGGATCATCTCATTTCTGTTATGAAGAAAGACATGGCCTTAATGAACTGAGACACTGATCCCTAATGTTGTGGTTGCAAAATGATTTAACCCTAGAACACTGAACATGGGCAATTTTATTTTTTGCAATACATAATGTTGCTGATGTCTGAGATGGGAGGTCTTTCAGTAGCTTCCTGATGCTCAGTGACATCATAATGTCGCTGATGTCTGAGGTGGGCGGATCTTTCAGTAGCTTCATAAGGCCCAGTGACATCGTAATGTTGCTGATGTCTGAGGTGGGCGGGTCTTTCAGTAGCTTCATGATGCTCAGTGACATCATAATGTTGCTGATGTCTGAGGTGGGCGGGTCTTTTAGTAGCTTCATGATGCTCAGTGACATCATAATGTTGCTGATGTCTGAGGTGGGCGGGTCTTTCAGTAGCTTCAGGATGCTCAGTGACATCATAATGTTGCTGATGTCTGAGGTGGGCGGGTCTTTCAGTAGCTTCATTATGTTCAGTGACATCATAGAATGTGGGTTTGTTTTCCTGCACACACCTCTATTTTTTCTACAAGAAGGTTGTCGGTGAATTTCACCTGTGTTTAGTGATAGTGTGATGGAATGGAATGGAAAAATAATACGCCCGTTTTTCACGATTTTGACCCCCCACCATTCTTTTTTATTTTTATTTATTTATTTATTTTTTTGGTGAAAAGTCATCATGATGCAATTTTAGAGTAGAATAGTCTACACCAAGTTGGCATGTATTGT
This sequence comes from Benthosema pterotum, assembly GCA_039105355.1. Classification (NCBI taxonomy): domain Eukaryota; kingdom Metazoa; phylum Chordata; class Actinopteri; order Myctophiformes; family Myctophidae; genus Benthosema; species Benthosema pterotum. The sequence goes on from CM076975.1 coordinate 2,395,358, forward strand.
TGTACCTCAATATATTGCGATGGGAAATATTTTTCAATGAAATGTCTTATCTTACATTGGGTAAAATATATCCGTGTTTAGTGATGGTGTAAAAACATAATAAGTTAAGTGTTCTAGGCTTAAAAGTACAGATCACATAAATATATGGCTGCGTTACCTCAGAGAACATGAGTAGTTCCCCTCTTGAGAAGGCGAAGCACTCAGAAGTATCAGGTACGGCCCCTGGGTCAACGGCTTCTTGTTGGGTCGGTCCATCCCATACTGAACAGTTGGATAGGTCCAGATCAGGTTAGCATCAGGCGATGCTCGGAAAGGGCACTCAAGCACCGCAATGTTACCCTCGGCCACATTCCTCTGTACGTTTTTCCATGTCCTCGCATCTGCAACTGATTTCAGACCAATTCATTTGACTCGGCATCAGAAGCTGCCTGTTATGCTGCTATTCAACCAAACACATTTTTAAATGAATTAAAGCAACTCATGGTGTCTTTAGGTTTCTTCTGATTGCATACATTTTTGTATGTCTGTCTACGACAAGCTTATAGACCTGTATCTCTTGCGAATTACGTGTATTTAAACATCCAGATTATGTAATTTTCAAGATTTACACAATTAAAAAATGTAGAAGAATTGTTATTTTTGACCAAAACTTTCACTGCGACTAAATATAAGAAAAATAAATAAATTTAATAAGTTTATCGCTACTAAATCGTGGAGAAAAACTTGAAACTGTAATCACAACATGGCCAGGAAAAGCCTTTCCAAGGTAAACAATCAATAAAGTTGATCCACACAGGGCTGTTTTGTGTGTCCAGTGCCACCGTTGCCGCTGCAGGAGATGAGCAAACAAACAAGCGGTCGAAGTTGAACCAAATTTGTGCTATATGGTGGAAATACAGTAGGTTTTGTGGAATCGTTAATGTTTTGATGTGTGATGATTTGGCAAGACAATTTATTATAAAATATGACACTGGTGTGCATAACAAATTATTAAAGTTGAGAGAGAGAGAGAGAGAGAGAGAGAGAGAGAGAGAGAGAGAGAGAGAGAGAGAGAGAGAAATCCACACCTTCACATTGATGTAAAGTAACATCTACTTACCGTGAGCACAATTTTCAAGTATTGGATTGGAATTGAACATTCTCAAATTCCCAGTACTTCTACTCCACTACATCTCGAATAGTATAAGAAGAAAATGTGAAATCTTGGCATTACGACCATTATTCCTACTCTTGGTAGGCAAATTTCGTACTTTCGTACACAATTTAGAATTCGGGAATTTTGGGAAGTAACAGAGTATTTCTACATCGCAGCAAATTTCTTGCTTTTTTTTACCTTCAGCCTCCAGTGAGTTCATAGGGAGCAGACATGCTGTAAAGAGGAGAGTGAACGCTGTTGTCACGCGCATCATGCACTGTCAATGTGTCAACAGCTCATCGATCTGGGAGAGCAGAGAGAGAGAGAGAGACTGACAGCAGTAGGAGGAAAACCACAGCTGTTATAGTCCAGTGGGTCTATAGTCCCAACAGGAACGGTCAAAACGGTCAAAGGTGCAGGTGAACAACCCCCCCCCCCCCCCACACACACACACACACACACGCACGCACGCACGCACGCACGCACGCACGCACACACACACACACACACACACACACACACACACACACACACACACACACACACACACACACACACACACACACAAAATACATCAGCGCTTTTGATTCATTGAATTACTTTTCAAGAATCTACAAAATTAGAAAATTTAAAAGAATTGTTATTTTGAACAACGTTTTCTACATCATCCCTAGTTTTGGGTCCGGAAGAGACTAAATTAAAATGCAGAATAAATAGTAGGCCTTGGTATGAAATGGTTGAAAACCAGTGATCTAGAAAATAAGCAACTGAATATGCTAGATAAGTACTTGTTACTTGTAAGTCCTGTGAATCTCCTAGTGCAGCCTTCCTCATAATAAATACTTAATGTATTGTATAGGCCTACACATTACACAAATAACAGAATTGTTCTTTTTTTTTTTAATTTAGCCTATTATTATAATAACATTCTAAAAAAAGAAGAAAGAAAGGGGGAAAATGGCGAAATCACAGAACCCAAGGCTCGGCCCGGAACTTGTCGGGTTTGGGCATTAAATGAGAACTCTAGCTCACAGTGCTGGTGCGGAATGAAAAACGACCCTAATGCACATTGCTTGGTGACAGAATACAACTTTGATCAAAGAGGTCTCAAAGTTGTACTCTGCACATAGTGCTGAGTGCAGTAAAACAGCCCTGAATTGCAGTAGTTATGAGTGTGTTTAGGCAGGGAGTCACCTCCTTCAACCCAATGAGAGTGGCAACCTATTCACCGATTACCTTGCCATATACTGTGTACACTGTACTGCATGTGCAAATGGAGAATTGCATATGTGGTGAGTGGTATAGCCACTTATAGACTAGGGCGGGGGTCGGCAACCCAAGATGTTGAAAGAGCCATTTTCGACCCAAAATTAAATTCGAAATCTGTCTGGAGCCGCATTTTATTATTTTTTTCCTGAGAGTGTGCAAATGTGAACCAAATGGACCCTGGTGGGTCCATTTGGTTCCATTTGCACACTCTCAGAAAAAAAAAGGTCCTCAAAGAAAAATCATTAACATGGTGAAACACAACCTTTCTTCAGAAATGGAGCTTCGAAAAAAAAATAATAAAAAAAAATAAAGGAGTTTTACAGAACTCCATTTCTAGTCCACACAACATCTCTAAGGTATATTAATGACATAGTAAACTGAGTAAACCTTTGAAAATGGGTGGTTCAAATTGAAAGCTCCACCTCTGATAACTGCTGGGCTTTTTTGACATGGCCAACAAGTGCTACTTTAACTGGCAACTGTCAGACAGCGAAACACGTTTTGGGTGACTGAAATGTTTATATTATTTTGGTGTGGATCACCCCAGTGTGTGTATGTAATAATGCTACAGCCACTGAGCCACTAGGGCTGTGCCGGAGGTTGCTGACCCCTGGACAGGGGTAGGGTAACTTAATATGTGGTTAGTGTTTATACTAACAGCCACCACCAGGCTCCGCCAAACCTTGTTCAACTCAACTGCCAGACTAGACCAGATTTTATTTTCCCCCCTTCAAGTGTTATAACTGTAGCCCCAATGGTTTCTGATGGAAAAATGAGATTTTTTGCATTTTCCAATGCAGGTGGATGGGAAAGTTTAATGACCTACTAATTTAATCATGAATGAACAATTTGTTAATCTCAAAACTGGCTTAGTTATTCTCTCTTATATTATGGTTAGGGCCGGATCTAGAGGGGGGCAGGGGTGGGCAGAGCCCACCCAAACGTGCATCCTGCCCACCCAATGAAAGCTAATGTCAGTGGTTTTCAACCAGTGGTCTGGGGACCACCAGTGGTCCTTGACAGAGGTCCAGGTGGTCCACAGCTAAATGGTGGGAAGTTGGTGAACGAGATGTAACTCTTTGGGGCAGTAAAACAAACAGACCCATTTTTACACTCTCAAGAGTTAAAATAGCCATCATCTGCAGTAGCCCAAGTCTACACAACTAGAGAATGTGGAAGATTAATGGTCACCTTGATCTGTATGTTTGACGTTTTTCCCCCCAAATCTAACCTGGTATGCATCAATGCAACTGCTGGGTGCGATTGGTGCAGCCAGGGAGCTGCCCTGACAGTTTCCTGCAGATGGACATATGGATAACTTTATTTAAAAAAGTCGCTCAGAGGTGGCACAGCAGTTAAAGGAGAATTCCACACCAAAACACACTGGGCATCAATCTACCTTGATTCCTGTGACATAATGTCCTTGATTTTTGTCACAGATGTTCCATTTTCTACATTTCACCGCCAATGCACTTACTTGCATTGGCGCAGGTTGTCTTTATTCTACTTCGGGTATTTTAGTAGCTCCAAACTTATTTATTTTCCAAACATCACATGAAACCACACACTACAAGATAATTGGACCACTATATGATTTTCAAATAACTCAGCCGGCATCCGTGGGACAGGAGTTTGAACCGGAGTGATTGGAGAGGAGAGTGTCAAAAGGGAGGGGAGGAGAGGAGGATGAATAGATTACCTCTGGGGTTACATGTAAGACTGCCCCAGAGTGATGTAAAACTCAAGCGTGAGTATCAGTATACTATTAAAATGTGATGTGTGGAAAAAAATATGTTTGGAGTTACAAAAATACCAACATTAGAATAAAGACAACCTGCACCAATGCAAACTGCATTGGAGGGAGGAGGACCTCATGGTGAAATGTAGAAAAAGGAGACATCTGTGACATAAATCAAGGACATGTATGTATCATGTCACAGGAATCAAGGTAGATTGATGCCCAATGTGTTTTGGTGTGGAATTCTCCTTTAAGGTTACATAGAAGTAAAAAAACAAAAAAGAACAGAAAAAGAAAGTAGGCCTACTGTGGTATACAGAAGTGTTATAGTTACATAAGTTGTTACATAAAGGCCCGCAACATTTTGAGTGGAGGACAACCACTTTACAGCATAAAATGCCATTTATTACAGAAATAGTTAATCAGCAGTATTTACAGGATTTAGTTGGAATAGATGAAAGATAAATACAACCATTTTAGACTACTCTACTAATAATAAAAATACAAACTAAAACTAAACTACTTTCCGAAGGGAGTCAACTTATAGGTTAAAATAAATCAAAATGGTTTGGTTTAGTGCGGCGGGGGAAAGATCCGCCAAGCATAAAGCATAAAGCTAAAGGTCGGACTCATCATCATTTTAAATATAGGCACTTTAATTTGAAATATCTTGGGTTGTTTTGCATGCCATCGTGTTTGGTGGGGCAGACTGGGCATTTAGGGGGGGCATTGCCCCCCTAAATGCCTTTCCTTACACCCCCCCCCCTGTTTCTGAATCCCAATAGTCTACCTTTTTTATTGTAGAACTGTGTTCCAAAATGAATGATCCCAGCAGGTTGTCTAGGCCTATAGATATGAAGAATCAACTGACCGAGAGAAAATGCTTGTTACTGCTGGTAAATTATTAAAAATGTTTGCTAAAAACAGACTGTATCATATACGAATGGCTGACTGTTGTAACATACAGAGACATCTTCCTGATGATATCACTGTTATAATCGCAGTTTCATTATTTTTGGACTTTTCTCATATTACACGATTTAGCCTACAATTAAACTTTTGCGAGTAGGCTGTGACACATACAGGGTGCTATAAAGAGGCAGGGTCTGAAATCACATTAAGCAGACACCCCCCCCCCCCCTCCTCCCCCCAAAATAAAACGATAAGTCGACTCAACTTCAACTTTACTGTTCAACAAGTCGACTTGGAAAAATCTCAAGTCGTTACTGCCCTAATATATACACTCAACAAAAATATAAATGCAGCGCTTTTGTTTTTGCTCCCATTCTTCAGGGGATGGACTTAAAGCCCTAAAATTCATTCCAGATATACAATATAACCATTTCTCTCAAACACTGTTCACAAATTTGCCTAAATGTGTGATATTGAGCACTTCTGCTTTGTTAAGATAATCCATCCCACCTCACAGGTGTGCCACATTAAGATGCAGGTGTGACATCATGATTAGTGCACAGGTGTACCCCAGACTCTCCACAACAAAAAGACACCCTGAAATGTGCAATTTTCTTTTGCCTTATTGGGTGTATGGGCCTCCGAACCAGTCAGTATCTGGTGTGACCACCATTTGCCTCATGCAGTGCAACACATCTTCTTTGCATAGAGTTTATCAGATTGTCAATTGTGGCCTGTGGAATGTTGGTCCACTCCTCTTGAATGGCTATGTGAAGTTGCTGGATATTAGTGGGAACTGGTATGCGCTGTCGAAATGGTAATAATGTGGTAATATTGTGTTATTACCATTTTCACAGTGTGCAACAGTTCCCACTAATATCCAGCAACTTGACATAGCCATTGAAAATAGTAGAGCAGATTAGTGAAACGATACTTCACTTTGGTATAGAAGCATGAAAATTGGCACAGATACTCTCCAAGGTCTACTCTTTAGGAAAAAGGCGCGTGCCACTCAAAATTCCAAGATGGCGGGCCCAAAATCCAAAATGTCCGCCCAAAAATGTGGTTTTTCCTTCATAACTTGAAATGTATTGATTTTACACCCCATAAATGTATTGAACATTAATACAAAGTTGGCCATTACGGACGGTTTGGCACCAAGAACATGTCTGTATCACTTACGGCTCTTGAGATACAGCATATAGGTACTTTCACAGATTGAGGAGAGCAAGACATTTGTAACATTGATTCTTAAGTGAATCAAATGGTGATACAGGCATGAAAATTGGTACACACACTCTTCAAACCCCACTATTTCTAAAAGTACTGCGTGCCCTGCAAAATTCCAAGATGGCAGCCCCCAAAATCCAAGATGTCCGTCCAAAAATGTGTTTTTTCCTTCATAACTCGAAATACAAAGCTTTTAAGCCCCATAAATGTATTGAGCGTTAATATAAAGTCAGGCATTACGGACATTTTGATACCAAGTACATGTCTGTATGTAGTACGGCTCTTGAGTTACAACATATACGTAGTGATGTGGCACCATAAGTGTAACATTTTGGCATGTTTCACTCTTTAACTCAAAGATTCCTTTATCAGCATTTCTTCTATTTTCAGGAAATGGACCTACATGTATC
>CM076975.1:2407051-2464910 GCA_039105355.1 Benthosema pterotum
ATCGATTTGCATAAGACAGGTCGACTCCCACCAGCTCAAGTCGAAAGTTTTTTTTTTTTTTTTTTTTTTTTTTTGGAGGAAGGGGGGAAATTAAACATTTACCTTAATTTTCATTAAGGTAAATTGGTTACATTCTTGCTCTATGTGTGTAACACGTATGCTTAATCCTTTTTCAATAGACCATACCATTTTGAATGAACTTCTATTTTTTCAGAATTGGGTCTGTTGTCTAAGTGTTTCGGAATACCACCGCATTCCCTTCTATTATTACTGTTAGTAATGTGACCACTTGTCACACTTTGACTTAATGTTGGCAGTGTTTGCCGAAAAGCACATTTTGGAAGACATGCAAAATTGTAATAAAATACTCACCAGACAGAGTTGTGGGTGGGTTTGTATTCAAGACCAGGCGAGTCGTCAAAATAAGGAATAGAACAAATAATATGTAGCTGGTCAGAATGTTCTGGGTCCTCTCCCCTGTGCAGTCCTATTGTAGTGGATTTAGTGGTAGTTTATGAAAAAGCTGCCTTTATTTGAGCAAATTAACAAAAGCACAAATGACCACAAACCACCGCCAGAAAAACTCAACACACAATGACTGCTTGTCTGCCTTAACGTCTGAAATAGGTAGAATCAGCCCAATTCTTCATTTGTCATATCCAAACATATAGTAGAGCAACAATATGCTCCAAAAGTTGACTATACCCCTCCCCGAGGTATAACAAAACAGGACAGTTTTTTTTTTTTTTTTTTTTCGAAATATTTTTAGGATGCCCCATTCATGAAATGGATTGTCCCGAGATTTACTTTTACTGCAAAGTTCATGAAATTGATCCTTAAAGTTACTCACCACAGGCAAAAAAAACGCCAATTAGCTCTTCGCTAAGTCCCACCCCAACCCGTTCTTGGCGAATAGCGCCACTGCTACCAATACACACGCAATGGCCGTATCTCACACGGATTTGATGGATATCACACGAGCACACGCCACACCCCCATTTTCACACGCACGGGTCTCGAAAATCAGAGCCAAGACAAAGTGGCCCGCGACGGCCACGAGTTCCCCCGTCAAACCGACCAGGCAACCAAAAGCATTTGCGGGAGAACAGTCTGTTACTATTGACTGTTGATTGCTGAGATCCTGTTTAAAGCCCGCCTACTGGCTTTGCCATTTACACAGAATAGCAAAGAGGAACCGGATATCCCCCCGTGCAGTTTAGTTCATTCTGATTTGTCGCTGAACTGTCAATCTGAGGAAATGCAATGACGCCATTGGCTGCAGTACGGGCGAGATCCTGTCATGGCGTCTCTCTATCCACCGCTCCTTGTTTACAAACACATGCAGGGAAAAGAAAACTTTGCCTTTTTACCAAGGACTGCGTTCGGTTTGATAAATAATGACAGCAGAGCCGTTTTCTAAAGCCCGATACGGGCGGATGCATGGATTATAAAGCAGCACGCTGAGCTAAGGTAAGTAGTCTAAAACGAGCTGTTGTGTCCCCCTTGCCTTGTAGTGAACGGTGTTGTCGTTGATCCAGGGCAGGCTTACATCTGCGCTGGATAGAATCATAGCCATCTAGTAGAAAAGTTGCGACATTGTGGGGTCAGAAACCGAACGTGCTGAATAGTATTTTCAAAGCCCCATTGAGCGACCACTGCAGACAGCATTGCCAGCAAAGATGAGACGTCGCGCAACTGGTATATAGTTTTCAAAGAGGCTAGCGCAAATAAATAAAAGCCTATTTAGGCATGTGTAAAACATGGCAACTATTGGGAAACCAATGCTGCTCGTTGGGTTGGGCCTAAGTGGCGATTCTGATGGTCTACTCTAGCGTCATGTTTGCAAGACTAGTTTCTCAGTGACACTGACAAACTATATTTTTGATTTTATTTATTTTATGGCGCTGCTTTGTAGTGGCTGTATAAGTTCAAAATTGCTGTAGTTGGCTTTGTTAGGAGGAATATAAATTGCTAGATAAAGTAAACATTTTGTTACTACTTCCTTATTGGTTGTAATTCATGCCATCACAATCAAATCAGAGCCACATTGTTGGGTTGGCTGGTCCAGTTATTTTGTATTGTTTGTAGGTTCTATTGTCCAGTAAATAGTTCATTTAATATTGTTCAATTATAGTTATTATCATCATAATCCTATTATGTGCTACTGAATGAAACAGATAGCACAGTGGTATCAAAAGTAAGGAAGGAATGGAAATGGAAAGGAATAGAAATATTATTATAGAGATGTTATTTTTGTTTTTTGTGCGACACAACACCACATATGCACACACTCTTTATCCCACATTGGTGAGTCTGAATATACTTAAATTTAAGTGAAATGAAGGCGAAAAAACGTTTGTCCATGTGACGCGCTGTGGCTGCGGCCCGGCCTCAACCAGGCTCTGCTTCTAGTGGCCCCAAGGCAAATTGAGTTTGAGACCCCTGCTTTAGAATAAGACTACAGAAATGAGTGGGGATTTTGGGAAATGCATTTGATGTGAACATAAATATTTAAATTTAAATAAAATATTGGTTAATGACATATATTGGATGTAATGTTTGGGATCAGAACTTAATTTAGGGAAATGGATGGTAATAATCGCGAAAACGTGTCAAATCATGGTAAAAAAAATGCATTTTTTCCCCCGCCACCGCGGCCAAAGGGTCTTTGTGCCAGATCACACTCCAGGCACTTTCCAAAAGTTGGCAGCCGTGAATAGCGCGTTAGCGACGGTTACTTAGCAACGGAGAATGGACAAGCTTTCAATGCTGGTCAAAATGGTTAAAGGTGTGCGGGGAGCTCCTGGCTGCTGCTGCAGCCAGGAGCAGAAACTCTGTCGCAGAGTTTCTACCCTACTAGCAAAACGAGTGTACTCTATTTACAGCATTTGCTGTGGCTGTGTGACCTCAGAAAGATGAAACTCTGATCCATAGCCTATATCTGTATGTAGAACTATTCAGAGCCTAGTATACACAGCGTTATGCAAACTCTGTTCACTTCATGGGGTCAGTCCAATGGAGGCTCTTCTACATAGACTTCTATTAAGAAAGGGGACAACAAATGGGCACAAGTCTTGGACTGGAAGTTGAAGAAATGCATTGGACTCAGGCAACAGCCCAGTTTTAATTATCTTAAATCACTTTATTATAGATCGTTTTTAGTAATAGTAAGACATAAACATTAAGGATACAACACTTGAAAACAACTTTTCACAACTTCAGTTTGTCTCTATTTAAGCTGTATGAACAGCGCTCGAGCGCTCAGTTTCTGACCCCTTAATGTCGCAATTATGACATTGGATGGCATTCGCTATAGAGTTTATGGACATGAATGAACTATGCCGTATCTGACTGCGCAAACGGCGACACTGTACATTATCTACATACCCTGGTAGGCTCGTGTGTTGATAATGTATGCCTGCCTGCCCCATTTAGCCTACCTTTTCCGACTGTAGTGACAATCAATAGGTATTGTTTTTCTGCTCTTTTTAGCTTTTGCCACCACCACAGAGGACACAGGAACCGCTTTTATTTTCGCCCTCCTTGGCTTATGCCATTGTTGTGGCAAACTTGTACACGATGCTCTTATTGTGCTTTCCACTTGAGCGATCATAACATGCGTTTATTAACCCCACGACGTGGGAACAATATCCAGGGCCGCGACAAACAAAGGGAAACAGGATGATTCTTCAAGGGGCTAAAACACATTATGTAGCGAACAATAAAGGATGTCATGAATGAACCATACCTTAAAATGTGACTAGGGCATTGTATGGACTTCCCTGCAATGCAAGAAAGAGCACTGTTGTTCCGTTATATGGTTATCTTTATTCATGAATGGACAACACATGAGGAGGCTGCGTTTTGCATTGCGAGCGGTAGCATTTCGCTTCTATCTGGATTTCATCGTCTTTGCTGAGAGGCGACATGCGATCTGGTGGATGTATTTTTCGAAACCATTTTGTAAACCCTTTTGACGTTTTGACTGTTAGTACTCCAGAAGTTGGAAATTATTTCTCTTCCACGGACACGGAAGTGTATTCCTCCATTGAATAGGTGAACGGGAGGATCAAGCTTGTCCATGCTCCGTTGCTTAGTAACCGTCCCTAACGTGGTATTGGCCAAGAACGGGCTGGGGTGGGATTTAGCGAAGAGCGAAGAGCTAATTCTAAATCCTCTGACATTTTCTACCTGCTAATTGTTTTTACATCATAGTTGTACAGATGGTCTACAGGTGGCATCCCTACATCCCAGAAAAACCAGAATGCCAATATGTGGTTCTATTGTAGCAGGACTTTTCTATTAGGGGTATAACTAAATGGGACACAGTTTTTTCATATCTTTAGGATGTCCACTTCATTAAATGTTTATTCCCTAGCTTTACTTTTACTGCAATGTTATGACATTAATCAATGAAGTGACACACAACATAAAGAAAAAACACATCCTGCAAGACGGAAAATGCTGTCATTTTCTACCTAAATTGTTGTTTCATATTTGCACAAAAGGTCTGCAGGTAGTTTCTCAGAATGACAATATTTGGTTCTATTGTGAATAAGCAGGATGGCTTTTGGTGCTTGGGCCATTTGCCCAAGTATATGCCATTTTGCTTCAGTATTGCTCTTCCCCATCCATCCTTCCCATTCGTCTCCCCTTTGACTGATACCTGTGCACTCTAGACGTGCCTGCCCCAAAATTCTCAACAGGCCTGAAAATTAAGGGCTGGCCCTACCTAGGTCCACTCAAGGCCCTCCTGCCACCCTTAGATCTGTTCCCTTGATATGCTAATCACCTCATCAAAATCTGTATTATCAACACTCTCCATACAGTATATGGCCAAAACAAAATCCATTCCATAGGTTGATCTGACCCCCCATGCCAAGCACTATGTTGCTCACCCAGCACCCAGGGGGATGAGTGCACATAAGGTTTATCACCCTCAGATGTCTTACTGGAAGTAGCTATCGTATATTACCATTTAGTACTGCTCTTACTCTTCCATCAGTGGCAGAAGAAAACTTGACCATGTTTATGACATGGAAGGTTATAGGGATTTAATTCACCTCAAGAGAAATGTATCCATGTTTGAAGCATGAAAGCATGCATACAAGAAAAATGTATCCATGCTTTGAAAATACAAATGCAGAGAAGTCACTACCTTATGTCCAAATCCTGATCGCTTACTGTAAAATGCCTGTATATATTACCAAATTGCTGCTAAATAACAAGAAATACAGTATATTTTGATGCCATGTTTTCATTTGACCCACTTCATGTTTCTCAGGTAGGCCTATGTCTAAAAACAGCTGAAATAACAAAAATATGGTAGCCTACTACAACCCCAAATCCGTTGAAATTGGGACGTTGTGTAAAATGTAAATAAAAACAGAATGCATTGATTTGCAAATCGTTTTCAACCTCTATTCAGTTGAATACAACACAAAGACAATATAATTAATGTTCAAACTGATAAACTTTATTGTTTTTTGAAATTATACAATCTTTTGTAAATTGATCCCTGCAACACGTACCACAAAAGTTGGGGCGGGGGCAACAAAAGATTGGGAAAGGTCATGAATGCACAAATAACGCCTGTTTGGAACATTCCACAGGTAAACAGGTTAATTTTAAACAGTTTAATATCGTTATTGAGTATAACAAGACCATCCCAGTCGCTCACAATCAAAGATGGGGCGAGGTTCACCACTTTGTGAACAATTCTGTGAGAAAATCATCCAACGGTTTAAAAACAATGTTTCTCAACATTCAATTGCAAGGAATTTGGTGATTTCATCATCTACAGTCCATAATATAATCAAAACATTCAAAGAATCTGAAGAACTTGCTATACTAAAGCGTCAAGGCCGAAAACCAACACCAAACACTTGTGACCTTTGATCCCTCAGGTGGCTCTGCATTAAAAACTGACATCATTGTGTAAGGGATATTATTGTGTGGACTCAGGAACACTCAGAAAACCATTGTCAGTTTACATAATTTGTCGCTACACCTGCAATTGCAAGTTAAAAATCTACCATCGAAAAGCAAAGCCATACATCAGAAAGGTTGGTTTGAAAAAAAACAGAAATGCCTTCTCTGGGTCCACTATCATTAGAAATGTGGACTCATCAGACCACAGCCCACTTTTCCACTTTGTGTATAACCATTTTAAATGATATTGTACCCAGAGAAGGCATTTCTGGTTGTTTTTCTAGTTGTTTTTTCAAACCAACCTTTCTGATGTATGGCTTTGCTTTGCATGGTAGAGTTTTAACTTGCAATCGCAGGTGTAGCGTCAAATTCTGTAAACTGACAATGGTTTTCTGAGTGTTCCTGAGTCCACACAGTAATATCCTTTACACAATGATGTCAGTTTTTAATGCAGAGCCACCTGAGGGATCAAAGGTCACAAGTGCTAGATGTTGGTTTTCGGCCTTGATGCTTTAGTATAGCAAGTTCTTCAGATTATTTGAATGTTTTGATTATATTATGGACTGTAGATGATGAAATCACCAAATTCCTTGCAATTGAATGTTGAGAAACATTGTTTTTAAATCGTTAGATGATTTTCTCACAGAATTGTTCACAAAGTGGTGAACCTCGCCCCATCTTTGATTGTGAGCGACTGGGATGGTCCCGTTATACTCAATAACAATATTAAACTGTTTAAAATTAACCTGTTTACCTGTGGAATGTTCCAAACAGGCGTTATTTGTGCATTCATGACCTTTCCCAGTCTTTTGTTGCCTCCGTCCCAACTTTTTTGGTACGTGTTGCAGGGATCAATTTACAAAAGATTGTATAATTTCAAAAAACAATAAAGTTTATCAGTTTGAACATTAAATATACTGTCTTTGTAGTGTATTAAACTCAATATAGGTTGAAAACGATTTGCAAATCAATGCATTCTGTTTTTATTGACATTTTTCACAACGTCCCAATTTCAACGGATTTGGGGTTGTAAGTCAGCAGGCTGTTTTTCAATGTCATTGAGAATTGTTTGGGGAACTTACTGATTGTTTTCCATAAGCTGCTGTTTGATGATCATCCATTGCACTTTTTTCAAGGTGCTTTATGTAGTGCATTACATTCTCTCATTCACACACACATTCATACACCAAGCCATGCAAGGTACGAAACAGCACATCAGACGCAATTTGGAGGTTCCAAACCACAGATGATTGGATTGTCTACTCTACCACCTGAACCAAGGTCACCCAGAAAGTAAACTGATTGATAGAAAATACTGTAGTTAAAAACTTTTATATTAAAGGCTCTTATATTAAAGGCCACAATAATTCACTATAGCAGGGGTTTTCAACAGGTAGTCCGGGGACCACCAGTAGTCCTTGAGATGGTTCCAGGTGGTCCCCAGCTAAGTTGGTTAACCAGAGGTAACTCTTGATGAAACCAAATGGACCCGCAATTCATGTTTACGCTCTTAAGAGTTAAAACATTCATCATGTGAATTGGCCCAAGTCTACACAACTAGATAATGTAGAAGATTAATGGTCATTTTGATCTGTATGTTTGACTGTTTTGTTTCCCAAATCCAGGTTATGGACAAAGGCAAAATAAACCTTTAGTTATGGGTCTGTGGGGCTAAAATGTCCTCAAATGGTGGTCTGTGGCTCAAATTTTGAATAAATAAAATAAACAAAGATGAAAATAACTAGCACAAATAAATAGCACAAAGTAAACTTTGTGCTATTTCTGCCTATTTAAAGCCTTATAAAAATGCTGCTTATTCACAATAGATCTTGTCATTCTGACATTTTGAGACACTATCTCCAGACCCTATGCAAATATGATGCAATAATAATTAGCAGGTAGAAAATGACAGGATTTTCCTTCTTTCAGGATAGGTGTTATTTCCTTCTGTCGTGTGTCACTTCATTGATTCATTCCATGACATTGCAGTAAAAGTAACATTTGGGAGAATCCATTTAATGAAGGGATACCCTAAAGATGTGAAAAAACTGTGTAACCTCTAATAAAGAGTAGGAGTGTAGGACTGAGAAAAGTCAACTTTTTTATTTTTTTTTATTTAATACCTTTATAAAAAAAAAGGCTTTTGATCTACAATACAACCAAATATTGGCATTTTGGCTGTTCTGGGATTTAAGGACACTACCTGTAGACAATCTGTGCAAATATGATGTAAAATAAGCAACAGGTAAAAAATGGCAAAGTATTGACAACTTTTAGAATAGGCGTTTTTGCTTAGGTGTTGAGTATCTTCATGGATCAATTTCATGACCTTTGCAGTAGAAGTAAATAAAGTTATACCCGGGGAGGGGTACCTCAAAAACTAAGCCTCTTTTTGAGGGTTTGTTGCTCCACTAATATCATATTATGTGTAGAAATTCCGCCCATTCAGAGCTGGCTGGAATGATACCAAGTGGAGATATCACACACGAACACACACACACACACACACACACACACACACACACACACACACACACACACACACACACACACACACACACACACACACACACACACACACACACACATGCACACGCACATACACACGTACAAGTACACACACCATTCTCTACCATTCCGTAAATGGCTTTACCGTAATTGTTGCTATTGTTTTTCATTTTGTTTTACAAGCGGAAATATCACAGACACACACACACACACACACACACACACACACACACACACACACACACACACACACACACACACACACACACACACACACACACACACGCGCGCGCAATAACAATAAGCTTGTTGAATGAACTTGTTTTACAAGTTCATTCAAGCGCCAAAGTTTGGTGTTTCACATCCTCCCATTTACAATGAAGCCGAATCAAAATGAATGGTTTCATTTTACACATGGACACAAAGATAAAGGATGGACTGACTGAAAGAAAACCCTGCCAGTGTAGCCCATCGACATGTTATTGTATTTACTTGCACAATGGTCACACGTAGTGTGTTTTGCACAGAGTCGTCTGCAGGAACTTATCAGTGGGGTAGCATTCATTTTTCCAGGGGTTGCTTTTATGTTTTAAAGTTCACACATGCATAATAAAGGTATTGTGACATGAAAAACACGTTTTTGTTGGGGGGGGGGGGGGGGGGGGGGGGGGGGGGGGGGACAACAATGACACCCCCAAAAGTCGATCTGTGAACATTCAGTGGTTTCTCTGTATTTTGTAGTTATGTTAAAACTAAGGCTGTTGAAAATAGTTAATTAATGGGATTACATTAATTTTGTTGATTAATCTGATTAAAAATTTTAACGCAATTAACTCATGTGCACACTGACTCAACCCACTGAGCATTTTCTCATTGAAAGAAATGGGTAGAGCACGGTTTTACAGAGACATATAGCTGTGTGTCTCCCTGTAACCAGAGCCATAGAGTATAGCTGGAGGATCTACAAGCATTGAGGGCTTGTAGATCGCCTATTTTGATAAATATTTTAAAGATAAATGGTTATTTTTTTCACAGATTCTGTTGTTGTTGTTTTTTCGGAAAACATGCATATTTTGGACATAGTTTGAATGGTCATTAATCATGATTAAATTAATTTTAATGCTGTGATTAATTTGATTAAAATTTTTAATCATTCAACAGCCCTAGTTAAAACGGAAGTCCTCCCTTTTTCAACATTTTGCTATGTCATTGACGTACCTTCGAGGTGTTGGGTGGACATGATAAAAAAGTCCCCCCCCCCCCATTTTGTGTTCCCAAGAAATGGAGGTCTGAAGAAACCCCCTAACATGGTGAAACATCTTGGTGACATCATCAATATGTATTTGTTAATGGATTTCTTTAGACGATGGAACCAAATGAACCTGTCAAGGTTCATTTGGTTGCATGCATTTGTACGCTCTCAGAAAAATATGTTGAAAATGTGGAATTCCCCTTTAATTAGTTTAAAAAACGGCTCCTCCGGTTGGACGCCTTATTGTTGCGTGTCAACACGGTAAACACCCACCCAGAGCCGCACTGTCTCCAGCCTCCCCTGCTGTGCTCTCCGCCTCTCTACTCCGTTCGAGGGACCTGCACACATAGACCACGAATGGGGCTCGAGCTTCTTTTACACGGTTGTAAAACAACTGCCCTTTCCAGACCTTGAATGCAATTTCGCTACAAGTTCTCTCTCATTGGATTACAGGCACTGCCCTCAACACTCTCTGCATGTCTCTACCGAGATGCCTAAATGACCGTAACTACTTCATATTTTACTAAAACCAGAGTTCAGTCAGGACAACTCAAGAAGGGTTTAATATTCATTTATTGAATATAAAATAAGCAATACATTTATCATGGTTTGGCGGATGAATTGGATCTGCTTTTTGGGTACTCAGATCAAGCGCAACAGTCCTGACCTTAAGGACTCCGAATCCCCTGTACCCAAAGGGCAGATCCAAATCTACAGGTGGTAGCTGGGGTGGAGGAGGGTTAGCAGCAAAATGATTAAGCATAAGCAGAACAGCAGTATCAGAGTGAGCAGCAGCAGCAGCAAGCAAGCAGGAAGAGCAATACAAACTTACAGTTTAAATAGCCTGTGAGAGCCTGTGATTGGATGAAGTCAATCATGTGAATGTGATGCTGAGGCGGCCCTTTAAAGGGCCGGCAGCGACTGCACTGAGGTTTCCTGAATGAACTTGCTATGCGCTTGTCTATGACCAGCGCACCGCTCATCAGAACTCCCACCATGATGGCAAGTATTTCATGAAGCTTAACCTCAAAAAATCCAGACCATCCCCACAAGGGCTGTGTAAGAGCCTATCCCTATACCTCTGTGGTGAATCTCAAACTAAGATTTGGCAACCCCAAATGTCAAGTGATTTTCTAAAATGAATTTAAGCATGTCATCCTTTTCTTCTATCCGTTTTCAGTCATGCTAGTGTTGGGGCAAGGAATTGGCATTTTAGCAGCATCTAGCCTATAGAACTCTATTGTGTATAGAATTCTGTGTCTACCCTTATGGAAAATATTTCATATTCAAACTCTTGAAAGTGGCACCTTTTATAAAGTCAAGATCCATAGTATTTCTTTGTAAAGTAAGACATATATCATTTTGTGGTTTATAAGAATAATATATGACATGCAAAACAGATGCAACATATATGCAGGGGTTGACACTAAGGTCTCGGAGGCACTTGCCCATCGGGCAAGTGCAAGTCAGGTTCTACTTGCCCTCAGGTCATGGTCACTTGCCCCCCAAAAATATATTGTAAATGTTGCAGATGTAACTCTTGAGGACGTAAAAATGAAACCAAATGGACCCTTGCGGGTCCATTTGGTTTCATTTTTACGCTCTCAAGAGTTAAAATTCATCATCTTAATTAGCTCAGGTCTACACAACTAGAGAATGTAGAAGATTAGATTATTTTGATGTGTGTGTTAATTGTGTTGTGTTATAGTGCACACTTGCCCGATCGGGCAACCAGGTAGCAGTCTTCACTTGCCCTTGTTAGTGTCAAGCCCTGTATATGCCACATTATATTAAGCCATATGTTACATATATGTCCTACTTGCAGTATATACAGTATATACACGTACAGTATGTACCTGCATATGACATACAGTATATGTCTCATATGTCACATATATGCACACATATGAACATATATGTTTCATATAAGTTCTTTCCATGTGGGTGGAGCCCCCGCCCTCATATTTATGACCCTCATAAAAATAAACTACCGACTACTCATCACTACTGAAAATGTCTACACAAAAATAATTACCATTTCACTACTCAATTGGAATTGTGATTAGTAGTGATTTATGTAGTTATGTAGTCCTGTTTCGGTAATTAATTACTACTGATAATTACTGTTACTTAAATTACTTCAGCCTCGCTATTGGCTTCATGGTAATAACTATACAATTACTATACATTTATCGTTGAATTTCTGCACAATGCTTACACATTTACTGCTTTATCTCTACACGATCCCTATAGAAAATACTTATGTAGTGTTTTCACTACTGACCACTTTTCGGTTCTACACAAACCCTATTAACAAACAAAAAGCGTATAAGCATTGTGTAGTAATTCAACAATAAATGTATAGTGATTGTAGGCTATAGTTATTTCCACAAAGCCAATAGTGAGGCTGAAGTAATTAAGTAGCAGCCAGGTAGTGATTTGAAACACCGCCACTTAGAAACACTCCCATTCTGAAGCACCCCCATTTCGAAGTAATGAGATTTCGGAATGGTGGTGTTTTCTGATTTTAATAAAGACATCGCCATTCTGACCCCCCCCTCGAACAATAGCGCACGATCTCTCTCGTCCCCCTGCCCAAACGCGTGCGCTCCCCTCTCTCCCTCTTTGCTGCTCTCTCGTCCCCCGACCGAATCCCCCCCCCCCACCCCCCTCTCTCTGTGTTTATTTATTCATTTCGTAAAGTCTACATAGGCTAGCCTATATTAAAGTTGCACATAGGCTCCTCACTGTATGTCACGCTATAGGCCTAATATATGTATAACATAAAGCATCGGCATGGGCACATGCATGTAATGTTCCCGACCCGCTGTGTCTGTAATGAGTTCAGTGTCCAGCAACACAGCCACGTGTTGCGGTTTACAGCTGAGCTGACAGACAGGCAGACAGACAGGCTGGCAGGCGGACGGACGGACGCACACTGCACAGACCTAAAATCGGGACCTAAAGTGCACGCGCGGCTGTGCCAACGCTCAGTTACACACTTTGCCGCGGGAGACCGGGGTTCGATTCCCCGACGGGGAGGCGAGCACATTTTCCCAGAGGTGGCCAAAACCATCAAAGTTGGTAAGCTGGCCTTTAATCCTCTTGAATAGCGACCATCCATTAGACCTCCAAGCACACCCCGCATCTATTGTTGTTTTCCCTTGCATCCCATGGGAGGAGACGCGTGGAAGCACCCACAGCGTCCCTAGCGGGAATCGAACCCATAGCCTTATGGTTGTGAGGGTGCCCGGCTTTGTAAGAGACGTGCATTGGTGGTCCAATGGTAGGATTCTCGCCTGCCATGCGGGAGGTCTGGGTTCGTTTCCCGGCCAATGCAGGACCTTCATTATTATCGATTGCGTTCTCTCTAGAGAAAGAAAGAGCAGGGGCTAGAGACCCCACCAATCAAGGAAGTGGTTTCCATAGTGTAGTGGTTATCACGTTCGCCTCACCTGTGAAAGGTCCCCGGTTTGAAACCGGGCGGAAACATGGCACCACTCAGAGGAGAGGCTTGTCCCTGCAAGTCGTCGTCCATAGCAGGCTTTCCCGGCCTACATCACTTTACCCCTCCTCTGAACCTTTTCTTCACAGGTATACCGTGACTTTGGCTTATGCTTTGAGTTGGCTTAGGCATAGGCATAGGCATAGGCATAGGCATAGGCATAGGCATAGGCTTAGGCTTAGGCTTAGGCTTAGGCTTAGTCTTAGGCTTACGTTTAGGCTTAGGCTTAGATTTAGGCTTAGGGTTAGGGTTCAGGTTAGGGTTAGGGTCAGCCTTTTGCGCCCTCGGGAGAAGGTTGTCCTCAGTCAGGATTCCTAAACCAGTCCTAAATCCCTGCCACGCTATTGGCCTGTCACTTGTTTTGACTGACAGGTCCCTTCGGCCAACAGGCAGGTGGTCTGGTTTAGGAATCCTAAAGTCCTAAATCTCTGCTCGCCCATTGGCCTGAAGAGCTGTCAATCTCACGCTCGCTTCCTGTTTTGGTTTTGCTCCCCTCTGCCCAGTAGCAGCCATATTGGTTTTTACTCCGTCTCCCACACTTACGGTGTATTAAATATTATTTATAAAATCCTGGAAGACACCAGAAAAATATTGAGTGGTGGGATCCAACCCAGTACACCTCCGCAAGGACTCGGCAGGTGATGGTGGACGTTTTTCTTGTGCATTTGGACTACTTTGCATGAAGAGGCATGCTAACATCATGCTAATGATGTCATCATCACAGCAGCAGCAGCAGCAGACAGATGACAGGTATGGAATCATAATAAAATAAACACTGCACGCACATTAAAATTCTGCCATAATAAGCTGATGACTAGGTAAGGCCTCGACTTTTATTCTAATTGCATTTTGGGCCGTTTTCAGCTGTGGATACATGAATGGATATAATAGACTGACGCTGTCTGCTTCCATTTAGCCACCTAAAGGGCAATTCCGCCCTTTTGCGTTGTTGATACGCCTTACCCTAGCGTAGAAGTAATAGCAATACTTCCATCATGACAACATGATAAAATATTATTTATTAAAGGGGAACTCCACCCGTTTTCATGTGTTTGTTAACATTTTGTAATATCAGCAATAATCAACAACCTCTGACATTCCTATTTGTAAAACTTTTCTTTCTACAGAGTGAAGCCTGCCAACCAGCCTGCCAGGAAAGCAGCGTGACCGTTTCTTATTATTTTGCTTCCACGCCTGGCTATCAAGTGAAGATTGCCCACCCCAGCGCCAGTTCTGACAGCTCTCCGTGCCCCACACAAAGACACACAGACTTGTGGACCTCTATTCTTCCCCCATCAGCTGCAGAACTCAGAGACGCTATAGGACAGGTGATGTGCATAAAAGGACACAGAAAGTCACTTCACTTGGTGGTCATGGACGTTCCCTCTTGTACATAGTTTGAGTGTGTTTCCCTCCATGTGGGCCGAGACCTTGAAGGGGTATGGAGGCTTGAGTGTGTTGACGACTCTCAGAGCTAAACTGCGATAAGGATCATCCATGGCAGGCAGGTCTGGGACGAGACACCTGACTAACATCGGCCTATTCCACCGACAAATGCACTATTATCTATCAGCTCTAATTCTGCAACCACAACAAGATTCCATGGAAAATGCATCTCTACTGTAAATCTGATACATTAGATTATTGCCTTGTAGAATTGCTTTTTAAAACCTGTGCTAAACTTTGAATTAACTTGCCCTCTTTCAAAGCATATGTTTTTATGTTATATGTTTGTGTCAGGGTTTGAACTCTTGGGAGTATGATATGGGTTCTATGTTATTTTACTTTGTAGTGTTGCCTTTAGTATTTCATGTTTGTCCCTAGTATTGTTTGCCTGTCTTGTCTTACCTCCCTGTGATAGTTTCTCCACCTGTGTCCTCTTTGTATCCCAGCCATTCCCAGTGTTGATTGTTAGTTATGTTCAACTGTGTTTGGTTACCCCTTTTTAAACCCTTGTTTCCTTTTGTGTTCTGTTCCTGTGTTCCTGTTGTGTTCAATAAATACTTATATTGGGCGTTCTTGTTCCTGCCTGTCTGTTCTGCAATTGGGTTCCACACACATCTTGAGTTCCACCCTGACAGTTTGCCACTTGTGGTCATCCTTGACTTAAGTAAAAACAATATATATATATGTTTTTTAAGTGTGCTATGCGAGAGAATCTACATTAATGGGTTAGTGTTTATGTCCTTCTGACACAAACGATATATTCCAATTGACAAAGAATGCAGACTACATCCTATGCTGGTGTGAAAATCCAGTATAGTCGACCCTGAATCCTCCAGTGACTTGCCTATGAAGAGTAATAGGTTAAGCAACATTGCAAGAATAGAGAATAGATTAAATGAATGTATTCAAATGGAATTATATTACTTTTATAGTAAGATCAAGCACAACTTTAGATCAATTAACACTCAGGACCATTCCGAATAGAATATTGATGATTCAAATAGAAAGGGGATCAGCACCAGAGTAAAGTGCTCCACTGGTGACACCTTGTGGCCTTATTTGCTTACTGCACAGAGAGCACAATACATCAATGCATTATTATACAGTAAGTGTCCCATTTTCTCTTTTGCAATTAACCCAAGTAGTTATTGCAAAGTGAGATATTGTCAAAAGATATGTAACAGCGTGTGATTTATTATTATTATTATTAATATTATTATTAACATAGGCATTAATTTCAATGAAAACAACGAATATAGTTTTAAAACCTGTAACCATCGCCTGCACCTATTACATAAGATTAACTCGTTTTGTGTGAGCCAAAAACATTATGTAAACAATCTATAAGAACCTGATAGAGGGAACCATGACTTTTAACGTGGGAATGTGGTGTGGCAACCTCAATGTAAAAGGTGAAACAAGGTTACAGCGGATAGTTAACATTGCCTCAAAAATAATTGGCAAGAGACAAACAATTAAGAGTTTGAATTACTCCCCTCTTGTAGACGGTATAAATGTGTAAGTGTTTCTGTTGTTGTTGTCCTGTTGTCTGCTGTACATGAGACCGAAGACAAATTTCCACTTTGTGGACAATAAAACGTCTTTATTTGTTCCCTCATGCCATTGTCTCTCTCTTGTGTGGAGGATGCCCTCACTCATGAACGTACATAGATTGTTGCATTGATATTCCATTCCAAGCAAATAACAATGTGGTAGTAGCTTTGGATTTGTCAGAATAATAACATCAGCAACAAAAGGCTATAAACTTTGGTCCATAATGATTTGAAGATCTCAAACACAGCATGTTTTACTTTTGGCAGCATGTTTTACTTTTGGACTGAGTGGGAGTCGAACCTTGGCCTTGCCTAAAGCGGGGCTCGAACCGGCGACCTCGCGGTCCGTACTCCCCCCCCCCTTTTCTCCGACCCCCGTATGCAAATTAGCCATGTGCCGTCATCTGACGGCTTCCGGCTGCCGTCGGGGAGGCGGGCTCCCCGCGAATTGGAACGAAACGGCCGAAATTGGAACGATACGACGTGTCGTTCCAATTTTCTGACGTTCGCGGCCGCCGCGGGCGGACGGGGCGGAGTCCCGGCGCCCTTTTCGCCACCGTGGACGGGGTGGCCGGGGTGGCCGGGGTGGCCGGGGTGGCCGGGGTGGCCGGGGTGGCCGGGGGCCTCGCGGTTTTGGCCCCGCGCCGTTTGCGGGGCCCCGAGGGGCCCCGCAAACGGCGCGGGGGCCAAAACCTGAAAGATTGAGTAGGATCTTTCGCGCCCTCGGGAGAAGGTTGTCCTCAGTAAGGATTCCTAAACCAGTCCTAAATCCCTGCCACGCTATTGGCCTGTCACTTGTTTTGCCTTCGGCCAATAGGCAGGCGGTCTGGTTTAGGAATCCTGAAGTCCTAAATCTCTGCTCGCCCATTGGCCTGAAGAGCTGTCAATCTCACGCCCCCTCTGTTTTGGTTTTGCTCCTCTTCCAATGCCCAGTAGCAGCCATCTTGGTTTTTAGTCGTCTCCCACACTTACAGAGACGGTGTATTAAATATTATTTTTAAAATCCTGGAAGACACCAGAAAAATATTGAGTGGCAATATCCCACTCCTTACACATCAACAAGGACCCGACAGGTAATTCTGGACGTTTTTTAAAATGATTTGGATTAGTTTTGGCCAGGAAAAGGCATGCTTCTGTGGCGCTGCAGCAGAGAGTGGGGAGAGGATGACACACGTAATGATTCATAATTAAATGAAGAGGACACCTATAATATAAAATATTAATGAATGCATGAATTTCATATTTTATCTGGACATGGCCACGTGGACTTTTTTCGCTGCTTTGTTTTGTTTCGTTTGGACTGGAGGGGTAGGAGCAGCAGCAGCAGCCCGGCGAGCAGGATGATGATGGTCGTGGGTCTCCATTTCGCTATTTATCGTGGCTTTTAAACAAATCAAGGTATTTGAAATGCCTTTGTCATGGCTGGCTGGCTGTCTCACAATCGTGGATTTTATATTTTATGTTTTATTTGGACGTTGAGGCGCGGATTGCCTGCCTATTGTCCGGTGGTGGTGGTGCGGCGGCGGCTGCTGCTGGAACATAAACGGCAACAGAGGTAGGCAAATAAATGCACTTTCTTTGTCATAGAACCACAGATAAACTCCATGACTTGTTAAATGAGAGGCTTTTGTGCTTATACTGTGGTGGTGACTTGGTGAATACAGTGGATTTGTACTTAGATCGGTCGGGGATGGTTGGATATTTGCTATTCTAGCTGCTCGGAGCTATAGGCTAAGCGATAGTCAGATTTGCGACAACTTCGTTCGCTTCATGGCGCCAGAGCAATGGAGGCTCTTCTACATAAACTCCTATAGGGAATGGGGACAAAATGGGCATCCTGAACCAGGTCAATGCGTTGCTTTCTGCCCCCTTGGTGTCGCAACTCCTAATGCTGCTGTTCTGATAAGACTGTGGTGATGAAAAACATGGTTTGGACCACAACGCCGACGCGACGTGTGCCGCAGAAGTTTCATTGACCACACACATGTGTCACAAAACCTCCAAAGGCATGTATTATTGCGTGTTTGAATTGCCAGATGTTTTTATTCACTTGTCTTTGCCCGTGGAACTGATGCTAAGGCTATCGCTTATCATCATTATGCTAACCGGCAACCTAGCTTTAGCAGGGGACCGGCTAGAGACATTGAGGGGTCAGAAACTGAGCGAATGCAGACGAACAATTGTCCCCATTCTCAATAGAAGTCTATGTATAGAGCCGCCATTAGGCTCGCCCCATAAAGTGAACGGCGATGTCGTAACGTGTCAGTGTCTATAGTAGCTTTGGTTGGAGTGGAGGAGCAGCAGCAGCAGCAGCCCGGCGGAGCAAGATGATCGTCGTGGTTCTCCATTTCGCTATTTATCGTGGCTTTCAAACAAATTCAAGGTATTTGAAATGCCTTTGTCATGGCTGGCTGACTGTCTCACAATCGTGGATTTTATATTTTATGTTTTATTTGGACGTTGAGGCGCGGATTACCCTGCTATTGTCTGGTGCTGCTGCTGCTGCTGGAACATGGTTACACGAAGGCTCCTTACAGATTGTTCATTTTGTAATAGTTTGAAGCTGTTGAAGCTCCGTTTTTGTGGACTGTAATGTTATTATGATCACCATCATCATGGCTTATATTTTACGTGTATTTAAAGTGTATTCATGTAAGGCATGGTGAATATGGCTCATCACACTGGCAGTGGTGCTTTCTGTTTACAGAAACGGGGTTCGAGTCCCTGCGGTGTGTGCTTAATGTTTCACAATTTGTCCTGCATGTTTACATATGTCAGTTAGCAATCTGTTTATTCATTTGTATCGTAATAATAACGTACACTTGTGTTGGTAAACACCGGCTCCGGTGGGTTGCCAGTTCCCGCGAGAGAACAAAGCAACTAGGTGCATGTAAACAGGCCCAAGCCAAGTGGTTTATAATAAGCGGACATGGCAACACATGGAACAGCACATGGCTAATTTGCATACACAGGGCAGCTATTCAGCTATACTGCTAATGTCTATTTTCTAATAAATACTGTAGTGTACACAAAATCTAAGATGATGTTTCCCATGTAAGTGATGTTTCCCATGTAAGTGACTTAAAGGGGAATTCCACCCATTTTCAACATTTTACTATGTTGTTAATGTACCTATAGATGTGGTGAGGACATTATAAAAAAATCCCCCCCATTGTTTCCTAGAAATGGAGGTCTGATAAAATGATTAACATGCTGAAACACAGCTTGATGACATCATCAAGTTGTGTTTCACTATGTTAATGATTTTTCTTTTAGAACCTTTTTTTCCTGAGTGTGTACAAATGAAACCAAATGGACCCGCTATGGTCCATTTGGTTCACATTTGTACACTCTCGGGAACTAAATTAAAATGATGACATGTATTATAACTGTAATTGATACTCTTAGTAGAATATGTCTTAATACAGTTGGTGTTGATACAATTATTGTTTTGTTAGACAAAATAGAACAGTAGTAAGTACAGCCAAAACAAAATAATTCACATAGCTGGCAGGGTGTTTCAAAAAGCAAATGTACACGTATAGCTCTAGCTCTGGCTGGCTTTGGTTATGGGGTTTGGAGCTTCATAGTGCTGTAATCCGCTGACTGCTTCACATCTGTTGTGTGCTTATATTGGATATAAAATGCAGCATTTTCACTAGAGTGCAATGCTGTGTTCAGATCACCACACTTAAAACCCACTATATATGGTCTATCACATTAATACATCATATGTCATATCAATATGTACTGTATACCACAGCTTGTAAATACAACCATAACACACACACACACACACACACACACACACACACATTTATGCTCTTCACTAGGGCTGTGAATACCGATTCAGACAGTGTTCGCATAACTTCTGCTAGTGGCTCTGTAATTGAGAGGGTCTCTGAGTATAAATATCTGGGCATTTGGCTTGACGATAAACTTTCTTATAAATTCCATATAAGTGATCTTGTCTCCAAACTAAGGCAAAAGCTAGGTTTCCTGTATAGTAATAAACATTGTTTTCCAAATTCTTGCAAGAAGGCAGTTATCGAGACCACATTTCTCTCCGTACTGGACTATGGGGACATTATTTATAGATCTGCTGCTTCTTCATTTTTAAAGCAGCTTGATACTGTCTACCATTCTGCCTTGCGGTGGATTACAGGTGATAGCTATGGTACACATCACTGTACACTATACTCAAACTCAGGTTTATCATCTTTAACTGTACGACGTGATCAGCATTGGCACTTATTTTTATATAAAGCCTTAGCTTTTTCTAACACTAAAGGTTCCTTTCTCTAGGACAGAACTTGGTAAGACTGCTTTCTCTGTCAGTGGCCCAACGTCATGGAATGATCTCCAACATTCTTTAAAATTGACCTCACTGCCACCTTTCGGTGAATTCAAATCATTACTCCAGAACATATTTTATACTGACTGTTTGTGTTTTAATTTATTTATTTTATTTTTGACTTTGCGCTTCTTTGCTAGTCTTGTTATATGCATATTAACTGTTTGTATTTGGTGTATTTCTGTGTACTGTACATTTCTCTTTTCCCTTTTTTACCCCCACTATGATTTTGCCTCCATGATTTGCTGCTTCTGATTTTACTGAATAGTTGTTTTGTATGTACGGTATTTGAATGCCTCAATGAAATGAACAAGTTGGCCACTATTGTAAACAAGTGTATGCTTAACTAGTGTGTCCAATCAGTTTTTCAGATTTGATGCAGTTGTACTTGAATTGTACTGTAATTCTCCAAGCTGTTATCAGTTTTGTAGCAGTGTGTACTTGACTTGTACTGTAACTCTCATCTCTGTTAATAAAAAAAAAAAAATCGTTCATTCATTCATTCAATAATAATAATAATAACCACATTTGGGGTCACGGTTGTATTTTTTTCTGTCTCTCTCTCCTTTTCTTCTTTCATTTTTCTGAAAGGGATTTGATCTGGGTTACATAGACAGCAATTATCTGAATGACAGCATTTTAACATGTTAAAATAGTATTTTAACAATGTAAATGTTTGCAGAATAGCATTGTGGAAGCACAGTTGCATGCTGGGTGAACAGGGCAACAAGGCTGTGTGAGTCATGATTGGCCGATAAGGTTTCAGCCCCTCCCCCCTTCTTGTCTTCTGCCCGGTCTAGAATTCTGCATTATTATTATTAACATAGGCAGTTGACCATTTTAAATAGCCTACTCTCACATTGATAGTAACTTAATTTCAATGAAAACAACGCCATTGTCTCTCTTGTGTGGAGGATGCACTCACTCGTGAACGCACATAGATTGTTGCATTGATATTCCATTCCAAGCAAATAACAATGTGGTAGTAGCTTCGGATTTGTCAGAATAATAAAATCAGCAACAAAAGGCTGTAAACTTTGGTCCATAATGATTTGAAGATCTCAAACACAGCATGTTTTACTTTTGGCAGCATGTTTTACTTTTGGACCGAGTGGGAGTCGAACCTTGGCCTCGCCTAAAGCGGGGCTCGAACCGGCGACCTCGCGGTCCGTACGCCCCCCCCCCCTTTTCTCCGCTCCCCGTATGCAAATTAGCCATGTGCCGTCGTCTGACGGCTTCCGTTGCGTTCCGGCTGCCGTCGGGGAGGCGGGCTCCCCGCGAAGCGGAACGCAACGTCCGAAAGCGGAACGATACGCCGTGTCGTTCCGCTTTTCCGACGTTCGCGGCCGCCGCGGCCGGACGGGGCGGAGTCCCGGCGCCCCTTTCGCCGCGGCGGACGGGGCGGCCGGGGGCCTCGCGGCGGGACGGTCGCGGCCTCCCGGGGCCCCTCCGGGGCCCCGCAAAAGGCGCCGGGGCCAAAACCTCAAAGATTGAGCGGGATCTTTCGCGCAGGGGCCATGCTAATCTTCTCTGTATCGTTCCAATTTTATTATATGTGCAGCAGAAGCTGACACAAATGCAACCAGGCTTGACCGGATAAGTATAGGTCGCAGGATGGCCATACCGGATCCCTACGGTGGAGGTTTTTGAAAAGGCGAAGAGCGGCTTGTATAACACATGCGTGGGAGCGTAGTTGCATTCTGGGTACGCGTGTTGGGGGCTAGGGTTAGGGTTAGGGTTAGTGCTTCAGAGAATTAGCGGGCGCTAACTTGAAAAGCATGGGTCGAACAGGGGCAAGCCAAACACCCTCGCGAAGCTCTAGATGCGGTAACTGCAAAAATGAGGAATGCTTCAACAGTTTGGGTGCCATCCTTGTGCTTCCAGGTTGGATCACTAACAAACCGTTGTGTATCGTTCGCATATAAGTCCAGATTGGTTCACCAACAATCTTCTCTGTATCGTTCCAATGTCAGTACTAAAATTGGAACGATACAGAGAAGATGATTCTGGACTGACATTGGCACGATACATTGAATATTGTTGGCGAACCACCCAAAAGGCAACAATATAGAGAAGGATCCTCCCACCAATCTGACATTATCAGACCCCACTGCTGTTTGCAACTAGGGCCAGCCGGGACAAGATGGAGAGCTGGGTTGGGGGCTTAGCTGGCTTCTGGCCTGGCACCCCGGGAGGGGGCCCAGGCTCCCCGGGTCCGCATGGGAAGCCGGGCAAAATGGCCCGTTGCGTTCCACGAGCGGAAGATTTTACACTCGTACCCCGGAAAAACGACACTTCGAGGCTATTGGAGGAGGTTCTGGAGGGGTGCTTAATGGTGGGTGCCCGGGTCCAGATGGAGAGCTGGGTTGTGGGCTTAGCTGGCTTCTGGCCTGGCACCCCGGGAGGGGGCCCAGGCTCCCCGGGTCCGCATGGGAAGCCGGGCAAAATGGCCCGTTGCGTTCCACGAGCGGAAGATTTTACACTCGTACCCCGGAAAAACGACACTTCGAGGCTATTGGAGGAGGTTCTGGAGGGGTGCTTAATGGTGGGTGCCCGGGTCCAGATGGAGAGCTGGGTTGTGGGCTTAGCTGGCTTCTGGCCTGGCACCCCGGGAGGGGGCCCAGGCTCCCCGGGTCCGCATGGGAAGCCGGGCAAAATGGCCCGTTGCGTTCCACGAGCGGAAGATTTTACACTCGTACCCCGGAAAAACGACACTTCGAGGCTATTGGAGGAGGTTCTGGAGGGGTGCTTAATGGTGGGTGCCCGGGTCCAGATGGAGAGCTGGGTTGTGGGCTTAGCTGGCTTCTGGCCTGGCACCCCGGGAGGGGGCCCAGGCTCCCCGGGTCCGCATGGGAAGCCGGGCAAAATGGCCCGTTGCGTTCCACGAGCGGAAGATTTTACACTCGTACCCCGGAAAAACGACACTTCGAGGCTATTGGAGGAGGTTCTGGAGGGGTGCTTAATGGTGGGTGCCCGGGTCCAGATGGAGAGCTGGGTTGTGGGCTTAGCTGGCTTCTGGCCTGGCACCCCGGGAGGGGGCCCAGGCTCCCCGGGTCCGCATGGGAAGCCGGGCAAAATGGCCCGTTGCGTTCCACGAGCGGAAGATTTTACACTCGTACCCCGGAAAAACGACACTTCGAGGCTATTGGAGGAGGTTCTGGAGGGGTGCTTAATGGTGGGTGCCCGGGTCCAGATGGAGAGCTGGGTTGTGGGCTTAGCTGGCTTCTGGCCTGGCACCCCGGGAGGGGGCCCAGGCTCCCCGGGTCCGCATGGGAAGCCGGGCAAAATGGCCCGTTGCGTTCCACGAGCGGAAGATTTTACACTCGTACCCCGGAAAAACGACACTTCGAGGCTATTGGAGGAGGTTCTGGAGGGGTGCTTAATGGTGGGTGCCCGGGTCCAGATGGAGAGCTGGGTTGTGGGCTTAGCTGGCTTCTGGCCTGGCACCCCGGGAGGGGGCCCAGGCTCCCCGGGTCCGCATGGGAAGCCGGGCAAAATGGCCCGTTGCGTTCCACGAGCGGAAGATTTTACACTCGTACCCCGGAAAAACGACACTTCGAGGCTATTGGAGGAGGTTCTGGAGGGGTGCTTAATGGTGGGTGCCCGGGTCCAGATGGAGAGCTGGGTTGTGGGCTTAGCTGGCTTCTGGCCTGGCACCCCGGGAGGGGGCCCAGGCTCCCCGGGTCCGCATGGGAAGCCGGGCAAAATGGCCCGTTGCGTTCCACGAGCGGAAGATTTTACACTCGTACCCCGGAAAAACGACACTTCGAGGCTATTGGAGGAGGTTCTGGAGGGGTGCTTAATGGTGGGTGCCCGGGTCCAGATGGAGAGCTGGGTTGTGGGCTTAGCTGGCTTCTGGCCTGGCACCCCGGGAGGGGGCCCAGGCTCCCCGGGTCCGCATGGGAAGCCGGGCAAAATGGCCCGTTGCGTTCCACGAGCGGAAGATTTTACACTCGTACCCCGGAAAAACGACACTTCGAGGCTATTGGAGGAGGTTCTGGAGGGGTGCTTAATGGTGGGTGCCCGGGTCCAGATGGAGAGCTGGGTTGTGGGCTTAGCTGGCTTCTGGCCTGGCACCCCGGGAGGGGGCCCAGGCTCCCCGGGTCCGCATGGGAAGCCGGGCAAAATGGCCCGTTGCGTTCCACGAGCGGAAGATTTTACACTCGTACCCCGGAAAAACGACACTTCGAGGCTATTGGAGGAGGTTCTGGAGGGGTGCTTAATGGTGGGTGCCCGGGTCCAGATGGAGAGCTGGGTTGTGGGCTTAGCTGGCTTCTGGCCTGGCACCCCGGGAGGGGGCCCAGGCTCCCCGGGTCCGCATGGGAAGCCGGGCAAAATGGCCCGTTGCGTTCCACGAGCGGAAGATTTTACACTCGTACCCCGGAAAAAACGACACTTCGAGGCTATTGGAGGAGGTTCTGGAGGGGTGCTTAATGGTGGGTGCCCGGGTCCAGATGGAGAGCTGGGTTGTGGGCTTAGCTGGCTTCTGGCCTGGCACCCCGGGAGGGGGCCCAGGCTCCCCGGGTCCGCATGGGAAGCCGGGCAAAATGGCCCGTTGCGTTCCACGAGCGGAAGATTTTACACTCGTACCCCGGAAAAACGACACTTCGAGGCTATTGGAGGAGGTTCTGGAGGGGTGCTTAATGGTGGGTGCCCGGGTCCAGATGGAGAGCTGGGTTGTGGGCTTAGCTGGCTTCTGGCCTGGCACCCCGGGAGGGGGCCCAGGCTCCCCGGGTCCGCATGGGAAGCCGGGCAAAATGGCCCGTTGCGTTCCACGAGCGGAAGATTTTACACTCGTACCCCGGAAAAAACGACACTTCGAGGCTATTGGAGGAGGTTCTGGAGGGGTGCTTAATGGTGGGTGCCCGGGTCCAGATGGAGAGCTGGGTTGTGGGCTTAGCTGGCTTCTGGCCTGGCACCCCGGGAGGGGGCCCAGGCTCCCCGGGTCCGCATGGGAAGCCGGGCAAAATGGCCCGTTGCGTTCCACGAGCGGAAGATTTTACACTCGTACCCCGGAAAAACGACACTTCGAGGCTATTGGAGGAGGTTCTGGAGGGGTGCTTAATGGTGGGTGCCCGGGTCCAGATGGAGAGCTGGGTTGTGGGCTTAGCTGGCTTCTGGCCTGGCACCCCGGGAGGGGGCCCAGGCTCCCCGGGTCCGCATGGGAAGCCGGGCAAAATGGCCCGTTGCGTTCCACGAGCGGAAGATTTTACACTCGTACCCCGGAAAAACGACACACTTCGAGGCTATTGGAGGAGGTTCTGGAGGGGTGCTTAATGGTGGGTGCCCGGGTCCAGATGGAGAGCTGGGTTGTGGGCTTAGCTGGCTTCTGGCCTGGCACCCCGGGAGGGGGCCCAGGCTCCCCGGGTCCGCATGGGAAGCCGGGCAAAATGGCCCGTTGCGTTCCACGAGCGGAAGATTTTACACTCGTACCCCGGAAAAACGACACTTCGAGGCTATTGGAGGAGGTTCTGGAGGGGTGCTTAATGGTGGGTGCCCGGGTCCAGATGGAGAGCTGGGTTGTGGGCTTAGCTGGCTTCTGGCCTGGCACCCCGGGAGGGGGCCCAGGCTCCCCGGGTCCGCATGGGAAGCCGGGCAAAATGGCCCGTTGCGTTCCACGAGCGGAAGATTTTACACTCGTACCCCGGAAAAACGACACTTCGAGGCTATTGGAGGAGGTTCTGGAGGGGTGCTTAATGGTGGGTGCCCGGGTCCAGATGGAGAGCTGGGTTGTGGGCTTAGCTGGCTTCTGGCCTGGCACCCCGGGAGGGGGCCCAGGCTCCCCGGGTCCGCATGGGAAGCCGGGCAAAATGGCCCGTTGCGTTCCACGAGCGGAAGATTTTACACTCGTACCCCGGAAAAAACGACACTTCGAGGCTATTGGAGGAGGTTCTGGAGGGGTGCTTAATGGTGGGTGCCCGGGTCCAGATGGAGAGCTGGGTTGTGGGCTTAGCTGGCTTCTGGCCTGGCACCCCGGGAGGGGGCCCAGGCTCCCCGGGTCCGCATGGGAAGCCGGGCAAAATGGCCCGTTGCGTTCCACGAGCGGAAGATTTTACACTCGTACCCCGGAAAAACGACACTTCGAGGCTATTGGAGGAGGTTCTGGAGGGGTGCTTAATGGTGGGTGCCCGGGTCCAGATGGAGAGCTGGGTTGTGGGCTTAGCTGGCTTCTGGCCTGGCACCCCGGGAGGGGGCCCAGGCTCCCCGGGTCCGCATGGGAAGCCGGGCAAAATGGCCCGTTGCGTTCCACGAGCGGAAGATTTTACACTCGTACCCCGGAAAAAACGACACTTCGAGGCTATTGGAGGAGGTTCTGGAGGGGTGCTTAATGGTGGGTGCCCGGGTCCAGATGGAGAGCTGGGTTGTGGGCTTAGCTGGCTTCTGGCCTGGCACCCCGGGAGGGGGCCCAGGCTCCCCGGGTCCGCATGGGAAGCCGGGCAAAATGGCCCGTTGCGTTCCACGAGCGGAAGATTTTACACTCGTACCCCGGAAAAACGACACTTCGAGGCTATTGGAGGAGGTTCTGGAGGGGTGCTTAATGGTGGGTGCCCGGGTCCAGATGGAGAGCTGGGTTGTGGGCTTAGCTGGCTTCTGGCCTGGCACCCCGGGAGGGGGCCCAGGCTCCCCGGGTCCGCATGGGAAGCCGGGCAAAATGGCCCGTTGCGTTCCACGAGCGGAAGATTTTACACTCGTACCCCGGAAAAACGACACTTCGAGGCTATTGGAGGAGGTTCTGGAGGGGTGCTTAATGGTGGGTGCCCGGGTCCAGATGGAGAGCTGGGTTGTGGGCTTAGCTGGCTTCTGGCCTGGCACCCCGGGAGGGGGCCCAGGCTCCCCGGGTCCGCATGGGAAGCCGGGCAAAATGGCCCGTTGCGTTCCACGAGCGGAAGATTTTACACTCGTACCCCGGAAAAACGACACTTCGAGGCTATTGGAGGAGGTTCTGGAGGGGTGCTTAATGGTGGGTGCCCGGGTCCAGATGGAGAGCTGGGTTGTGGGCTTAGCTGGCTTCTGGCCTGGCACCCCGGGAGGGGGCCCAGGCTCCCCGGGTCCGCATGGGAAGCCGGGCAAAATGGCCCGTTGCGTTCCACGAGCGGAAGATTTTACACTCGTACCCCGGAAAAACGACACTTCGAGGCTATTGGAGGAGGTTCTGGAGGGGTGCTTAATGGTGGGTGCCCGGGTCCAGATGGAGAGCTGGGTTGTGGGCTTAGCTGGCTTCTGGCCTGGCACCCCGGGAGGGGGCCCAGGCTCCCCGGGTCCGCATGGGAAGCCGGGCAAAATGGCCCGTTGCGTTCCACGAGCGGAAGATTTTACACTCGTACCCCGGAAAAACGACACTTCGAGGCTATTGGAGGAGGTTCTGGAGGGGTGCTTAATGGTGGGTGCCCGGGTCCAGATGGAGAGCTGGGTTGTGGGCTTAGCTGGCTTCTGGCCTGGCACCCCGGGAGGGGGCCCAGGCTCCCCGGGTCCGCATGGGAAGCCGGGCAAAATGGCCCGTTGCGTTCCACGAGCGGAAGATTTTACACTCGTACCCCGGAAAAACGACACTTCGAGGCTATTGGAGGAGGTTCTGGAGGGGTGCTTAATGGTGGGTGCCCGGGTCCAGATGGAGAGCTGGGTTGTGGGCTTAGCTGGCTTCTGGCCTGGCACCCCGGGAGGGGGCCCAGGCTCCCCGGGTCCGCATGGGAAGCCGGGCAAAATGGCCCGTTGCGTTCCACGAGCGGAAGATTTTACACTCGTACCCCGGAAAAAACGACACTTCGAGGCTATTGGAGGAGGTTCTGGAGGGGTGCTTAATGGTGGGTGCCCGGGTCCAGATGGAGAGCTGGGTTGTGGGCTTAGCTGGCTTCTGGCCTGGCACCCCGGGAGGGGGCCCAGGCTCCCCGGGTCCGCATGGGAAGCCGGGCAAAATGGCCCGTTGCGTTCCACGAGCGGAAGATTTTACACTCGTACCCCGGAAAAACGACACTTCGAGGCTATTGGAGGAGGTTCTGGAGGGGTGCTTAATGGTGGGTGCCCGGGTCCAGATGGAGAGCTGGGTTGTGGGCTTAGCTGGCTTCTGGCCTGGCACCCCGGGAGGGGGCCCAGGCTCCCCGGGTCCGCATGGGAAGCCGGGCAAAATGGCCCGTTGCGTTCCACGAGCGGAAGATTTTACACTCGTACCCCGGAAAAACGACACTTCGAGGCTATTGGAGGAGGTTCTGGAGGGGTGCTTAATGGTGGGTGCCCGGGTCCAGATGGAGAGCTGGGTTGTGGGCTTAGCTGGCTTCTGGCCTGGCACCCCGGGAGGGGGCCCAGGCTCCCCGGGTCCGCATGGGAAGCCGGGCAAAATGGCCCGTTGCGTTCCACGAGCGGAAGATTTTACACTCGTACCCCGGAAAAACGACACTTCGAGGCTATTGGAGGAGGTTCTGGAGGGGTGCTTAATGGTGGGTGCCCGGGTCCAGATGGAGAGCTGGGTTGTGGGCTTAGCTGGCTTCTGGCCTGGCACCCCGGGAGGGGGCCCAGGCTCCCCGGGTCCGCATGGGAAGCCGGGCAAAATGGCCCGTTGCGTTCCACGAGCGGAAGATTTTACACTCGTACCCCGGAAAAAATTACACTTCGAGGCTATTGGAGGAGGTTCTGGAGGGGTGCTTAATGGTGGGTGCCCGGGTCCAGATGGAGAGCTGGGTTGTGGGCTTAGCTGGCTTCTGGCCTGGCACCCCGGGAGGGGGCCCAGGCTCCCCGGGTCCGCATGGGAAGCCGGGCAAAATGGCCCGTTGCGTTCCACGAGCGGAAGATTTTACACTCGTACCCCGGAAAAACGACACTTCGAGGCTATTGGAGGAGGTTCTGGAGGGGTGCTTAATGGTGGGTGCCCGGGTCCAGATGGAGAGCTGGGTTGTGGGCTTAGCTGGCTTCTGGCCTGGCACCCCGGGAGGGGGCCCAGGCTCCCCGGGTCCGCATGGGAAGCCGGGCAAAATGGCCCGTTGCGTTCCACGAGCGGAAGATTTTACACTCGTACCCCGGAAAAACGACACTTCGAGGCTATTGGAGGAGGTTCTGGAGGGGTGCTTAATGGTGGGTGCCCGGGTCCAGATGGAGAGCTGGGTTGTGGGCTTAGCTGGCTTCTGGCCTGGCACCCCGGGAGGGGGCCCAGGCTCCCCGGGTCCGCATGGGAAGCCGGGCAAAATGGCCCGTTGCGTTCCACGAGCGGAAGATTTTACACTCGTACCCCGGAAAAACGACACTTCGAGGCTATTGGAGGAGGTTCTGGAGGGGTGCTTAATGGTGGGTGCCCGGGTCCAGATGGAGAGCTGGGTTGTGGGCTTAGCTGGCTTCTGGCCTGGCACCCCGGGAGGGGGCCCAGGCTCCCCGGGTCCGCATGGGAAGCCGGGCAAAATGGCCCGTTGCGTTCCACGAGCGGAAGATTTTACACTCGTACCCCGGAAAAAACGACACTTCGAGGCTATTGGAGGAGGTTCTGGAGGGGTGCTTAATGGTGGGTGCCCGGGTCCAGATGGAGAGCTGGGTTGTGGGCTTAGCTGGCTTCTGGCCTGGCACCCCGGGAGGGGGCCCAGGCTCCCCGGGTCCGCATGGGAAGCCGGGCAAAATGGCCCGTTGCGTTCCACGAGCGGAAGATTTTACACTCGTACCCCGGAAAAACGACACTTCGAGGCTATTGGAGGAGGTTCTGGAGGGGTGCTTAATGGTGGGTGCCCGGGTCCAGATGGAGAGCTGGGTTGTGGGCTTAGCTGGCTTCTGGCCTGGCACCCCGGGAGGGGGCCCAGGCTCCCCGGGTCCGCATGGGAAGCCGGGCAAAATGGCCCGTTGCGTTCCACGAGCGGAAGATTTTACACTCGTACCCCGGAAAAACGACACTTCGAGGCTATTGGAGGAGGTTCTGGAGGGGTGCTTAATGGTGGGTGCCCGGGTCCAGATGGAGAGCTGGGTTGTGGGCTTAGCTGGCTTCTGGCCTGGCACCCCGGGAGGGGGCCCAGGCTCCCCGGGTCCGCATGGGAAGCCGGGCAAAATGGCCCGTTGCGTTCCACGAGCGGAAGATTTTACACTCGTACCCCGGAAAAACGACACTTCGAGGCTATTGGAGGAGGTTCTGGAGGGGTGCTTAATGGTGGGTGCCCGGGTCCAGATGGAGAGCTGGGTTGTGGGCTTAGCTGGCTTCTGGCCTGGCACCCCGGGAGGGGGCCCAGGCTCCCCGGGTCCGCATGGGAAGCCGGGCAAAATGGCCCGTTGCGTTCCACGAGCGGAAGATTTTACACTCGTACCCCGGAAAAACGACACTTCGAGGCTATTGGAGGAGGTTCTGGAGGGGTGCTTAATGGTGGGTGCCCGGGTCCAGATGGAGAGCTGGGTTGTGGGCTTAGCTGGCTTCTGGCCTGGCACCCCGGGAGGGGGCCCAGGCTCCCCGGGTCCGCATGGGAAGCCGGGCAAAATGGCCCGTTGCGTTCCACGAGCGGAAGATTTTACACTCGTACCCCGGAAAAAACGACACTTCGAGGCTATTGGAGGAGGTTCTGGAGGGGTGCTTAATGGTGGGTGCCCGGGTCCAGATGGAGAGCTGGGTT
Source organism: Benthosema pterotum (assembly GCA_039105355.1). NCBI lineage: Eukaryota > Metazoa > Chordata > Actinopteri > Myctophiformes > Myctophidae > Benthosema > Benthosema pterotum. Next base: position 2,438,169 of record CM076975.1, read on the forward strand.
GTGGGCTTAGCTGGCTTCTGGCCTGGCACCCCGGGAGGGGGCCCAGGCTCCCCGGGTCCGCATGGGAAGCCGGGCAAAATGGCCCGTTGCGTTCCACGAGCGGAAGATTTTACACTCGTACCCCGGAAAAACGACACTTCGAGGCTATTGGAGGAGGTTCTGGAGGGGTGCTTAATGGTGGGTGCCCGGGTCCAGATGGAGAGCTGGGTTGTGGGCTTAGCTGGCTTCTGGCCTGGCACCCCGGGAGGGGGCCCAGGCTCCCCGGGTCCGCATGGGAAGCCGGGCAAAATGGCCCGTTGCGTTCCACGAGCGGAAGATTTTACACTCGTACCCCGGAAAAACGACACTTCGAGGCTATTGGAGGAGGTTCTGGAGGGGTGCTTAATGGTGGGTGCCCGGGTCCAGATGGAGAGCTGGGTTGTGGGCTTAGCTGGCTTCTGGCCTGGCACCCCGGGAGGGGGCCCAGGCTCCCCGGGTCCGCATGGGAAGCCGGGCAAAATGGCCCGTTGCGTTCCACGAGCGGAAGATTTTACACTCGTACCCCGGAAAAACGACACTTCGAGGCTATTGGAGGAGGTTCTGGAGGGGTGCTTAATGGTGGGTGCCCGGGTCCAGATGGAGAGCTGGGTTGTGGGCTTAGCTGGCTTCTGGCCTGGCACCCCGGGAGGGGGCCCAGGCTCCCCGGGTCCGCATGGGAAGCCGGGCAAAATGGCCCGTTGCGTTCCACGAGCGGAAGATTTTACACTCGTACCCCGGAAAAACGACACTTCGAGGCTATTGGAGGAGGTTCTGGAGGGGTGCTTAATGGTGGGTGCCCGGGTCCAGATGGAGAGCTGGGTTGTGGGCTTAGCTGGCTTCTGGCCTGGCACCCCGGGAGGGGGCCCAGGCTCCCCGGGTCCGCATGGGAAGCCGGGCAAAATGGCCCGTTGCGTTCCACGAGCGGAAGATTTTACACTCGTACCCCGGAAAAACGACACTTCGAGGCTATTGGAGGAGGTTCTGGAGGGGTGCTTAATGGTGGGTGCCCGGGTCCAGATGGAGAGCTGGGTTGTGGGCTTAGCTGGCTTCTGGCCTGGCACCCCGGGAGGGGGCCCAGGCTCCCCGGGTCCGCATGGGAAGCCGGGCAAAATGGCCCGTTGCGTTCCACGAGCGGAAGATTTTACACTCGTACCCCGGAAAAACGACACTTCGAGGCTATTGGAGGAGGTTCTGGAGGGGTGCTTAATGGTGGGTGCCCGGGTCCAGATGGAGAGCTGGGTTGTGGGCTTAGCTGGCTTCTGGCCTGGCACCCCGGGAGGGGGCCCAGGCTCCCCGGGTCCGCATGGGAAGCCGGGCAAAATGGCCCGTTGCGTTCCACGAGCGGAAGATTTTACACTCGTACCCCGGAAAAACGACACTTCGAGGCTATTGGAGGAGGTTCTGGAGGGGTGCTTAATGGTGGGTGCCCGGGTCCAGATGGAGAGCTGGGTTGTGGGCTTAGCTGGCTTCTGGCCTGGCACCCCGGGAGGGGGCCCAGGCTCCCCGGGTCCGCATGGGAAGCCGGGCAAAATGGCCCGTTGCGTTCCACGAGCGGAAGATTTTACACTCGTACCCCGGAAAAACGACACTTCGAGGCTATTGGAGGAGGTTCTGGAGGGGTGCTTAATGGTGGGTGCCCGGGTCCAGATGGAGAGCTGGGTTGTGGGCTTAGCTGGCTTCTGGCCTGGCACCCCGGGAGGGGGCCCAGGCTCCCCGGGTCCGCATGGGAAGCCGGGCAAAATGGCCCGTTGCGTTCCACGAGCGGAAGATTTTACACTCGTACCCCGGAAAAACGACACTTCGAGGCTATTGGAGGAGGTTCTGGAGGGGTGCTTAATGGTGGGTGCCCGGGTCCAGATGGAGAGCTGGGTTGTGGGCTTAGCTGGCTTCTGGCCTGGCACCCCGGGAGGGGGCCCAGGCTCCCCGGGTCCGCATGGGAAGCCGGGCAAAATGGCCCGTTGCGTTCCACGAGCGGAAGATTTTACACTCGTACCCCGGAAAAACGACACTTCGAGGCTATTGGAGGAGGTTCTGGAGGGGTGCTTAATGGTGGGTGCCCGGGTCCAGATGGAGAGCTGGGTTGTGGGCTTAGCTGGCTTCTGGCCTGGCACCCCGGGAGGGGGCCCAGGCTCCCCGGGTCCGCATGGGAAGCCGGGCAAAATGGCCCGTTGCGTTCCACGAGCGGAAGATTTTACACTCGTACCCCGGAAAAACGACACTTCGAGGCTATTGGAGGAGGTTCTGGAGGGGTGCTTAATGGTGGGTGCCCGGGTCCAGATGGAGAGCTGGGTTGTGGGCTTAGCTGGCTTCTGGCCTGGCACCCCGGGAGGGGGCCCAGGCTCCCCGGGTCCGCATGGGAAGCCGGGCAAAATGGCCCGTTGCGTTCCACGAGCGGAAGATTTTACACTCGTACCCCGGAAAAACGACACTTCGAGGCTATTGGAGGAGGTTCTGGAGGGGTGCTTAATGGTGGGTGCCCGGGTCCAGATGGAGAGCTGGGTTGTGGGCTTAGCTGGCTTCTGGCCTGGCACCCCGGGAGGGGGCCCAGGCTCCCCGGGTCCGCATGGGAAGCCGGGCAAAATGGCCCGTTGCGTTCCACGAGCGGAAGATTTTACACTCGTACCCCGGAAAAACGACACTTCGAGGCTATTGGAGGAGGTTCTGGAGGGGTGCTTAATGGTGGGTGCCCGGGTCCAGATGGAGAGCTGGGTTGTGGGCTTAGCTGGCTTCTGGCCTGGCACCCCGGGAGGGGGCCCAGGCTCCCCGGGTCCGCATGGGAAGCCGGGCAAAATGGCCCGTTGCGTTCCACGAGCGGAAGATTTTACACTCGTACCCCGGAAAAACGACACTTCGAGGCTATTGGAGGAGGTTCTGGAGGGGTGCTTAATGGTGGGTGCCCGGGTCCAGATGGAGAGCTGGGTTGTGGGCTTAGCTGGCTTCTGGCCTGGCACCCCGGGAGGGGGCCCAGGCTCCCCGGGTCCGCATGGGAAGCCGGGCAAAATGGCCCGTTGCGTTCCACGAGCGGAAGATTTTACACTCGTACCCCGGAAAAACGACACTTCGAGGCTATTGGAGGAGGTTCTGGAGGGGTGCTTAATGGTGGGTGCCCGGGTCCAGATGGAGAGCTGGGTTGTGGGCTTAGCTGGCTTCTGGCCTGGCACCCCGGGAGGGGGCCCAGGCTCCCCGGGTCCGCATGGGAAGCCGGGCAAAATGGCCCGTTGCGTTCCACGAGCGGAAGATTTTACACTCGTACCCCGGAAAAACGACACTTCGAGGCTATTGGAGGAGGTTCTGGAGGGGTGCTTAATGGTGGGTGCCCGGGTCCAGATGGAGAGCTGGGTTGTGGGCTTAGCTGGCTTCTGGCCTGGCACCCCGGGAGGGGGCCCAGGCTCCCCGGGTCCGCATGGGAAGCCGGGCAAAATGGCCCGTTGCGTTCCACGAGCGGAAGATTTTACACTCGTACCCCGGAAAAACGACACTTCGAGGCTATTGGAGGAGGTTCTGGAGGGGTGCTTAATGGTGGGTGCCCGGGTCCAGATGGAGAGCTGGGTTGTGGGCTTAGCTGGCTTCTGGCCTGGCACCCCGGGAGGGGGCCCAGGCTCCCCGGGTCCGCATGGGAAGCCGGGCAAAATGGCCCGTTGCGTTCCACGAGCGGAAGATTTTACACTCGTACCCCGGAAAAACGACACTTCGAGGCTATTGGAGGAGGTTCTGGAGGGGTGCTTAATGGTGGGTGCCCGGGTCCAGATGGAGAGCTGGGTTGTGGGCTTAGCTGGCTTCTGGCCTGGCACCCCGGGAGGGGGCCCAGGCTCCCCGGGTCCGCATGGGAAGCCGGGCAAAATGGCCCGTTGCGTTCCACGAGCGGAAGATTTTACACTCGTACCCCGGAAAAACGACACTTCGAGGCTATTGGAGGAGGTTCTGGAGGGGTGCTTAATGGTGGGTGCCCGGGTCCAGATGGAGAGCTGGGTTGTGGGCTTAGCTGGCTTCTGGCCTGGCACCCCGGGAGGGGGCCCAGGCTCCCCGGGTCCGCATGGGAAGCCGGGCAAAATGGCCCGTTGCGTTCCACGAGCGGAAGATTTTACACTCGTACCCCGGAAAAACGACACTTCGAGGCTATTGGAGGAGGTTCTGGAGGGGTGCTTAATGGTGGGTGCCCGGGTCCAGATGGAGAGCTGGGTTGTGGGCTTAGCTGGCTTCTGGCCTGGCACCCCGGGAGGGGGCCCAGGCTCCCCGGGTCCGCATGGGAAGCCGGGCAAAATGGCCCGTTGCGTTCCACGAGCGGAAGATTTTACACTCGTACCCCGGAAAAAACGACACTTCGAGGCTATTGGAGGAGGTTCTGGAGGGGTGCTTAATGGTGGGTGCCCGGGTCCAGATGGAGAGCTGGGTTGTGGGCTTAGCTGGCTTCTGGCCTGGCACCCCGGGAGGGGGCCCAGGCTCCCCGGGTCCGCATGGGAAGCCGGGCAAAATGGCCCGTTGCGTTCCACGAGCGGAAGATTTTACACTCGTACCCCGGAAAAACGACACTTCGAGGCTATTGGAGGAGGTTCTGGAGGGGTGCTTAATGGTGGGTGCCCGGGTCCAGATGGAGAGCTGGGTTGTGGGCTTAGCTGGCTTCTGGCCTGGCACCCCGGGAGGGGGCCCAGGCTCCCCGGGTCCGCATGGGAAGCCGGGCAAAATGGCCCGTTGCGTTCCACGAGCGGAAGATTTTACACTCGTACCCCGGAAAAACGACACTTCGAGGCTATTGGAGGAGGTTCTGGAGGGGTGCTTAATGGTGGGTGCCCGGGTCCAGATGGAGAGCTGGGTTGTGGGCTTAGCTGGCTTCTGGCCTGGCACCCCGGGAGGGGGCCCAGGCTCCCCGGGTCCGCATGGGAAGCCGGGCAAAATGGCCCGTTGCGTTCCACGAGCGGAAGATTTTACACTCGTACCCCGGAAAAACGACACTTCGAGGCTATTGGAGGAGGTTCTGGAGGGGTGCTTAATGGTGGGTGCCCGGGTCCAGATGGAGAGCTGGGTTGTGGGCTTAGCTGGCTTCTGGCCTGGCACCCCGGGAGGGGGCCCAGGCTCCCCGGGTCCGCATGGGAAGCCGGGCAAAATGGCCCGTTGCGTTCCACGAGCGGAAGATTTTACACTCGTACCCCGGAAAAACGACACTTCGAGGCTATTGGAGGAGGTTCTGGAGGGGTGCTTAATGGTGGGTGCCCGGGTCCAGATGGAGAGCTGGGTTGTGGGCTTAGCTGGCTTCTGGCCTGGCACCCCGGGAGGGGGCCCAGGCTCCCCGGGTCCGCATGGGAAGCCGGGCAAAATGGCCCGTTGCGTTCCACGAGCGGAAGATTTTACACTCGTACCCCGGAAAAACGACACTTCGAGGCTATTGGAGGAGGTTCTGGAGGGGTGCTTAATGGTGGGTGCCCGGGTCCAGATGGAGAGCTGGGTTGTGGGCTTAGCTGGCTTCTGGCCTGGCACCCCGGGAGGGGGCCCAGGCTCCCCGGGTCCGCATGGGAAGCCGGGCAAAATGGCCCGTTGCGTTCCACGAGCGGAAGATTTTACACTCGTACCCCGGAAAAACGACACTTCGAGGCTATTGGAGGAGGTTCTGGAGGGGTGCTTAATGGTGGGTGCCCGGGTCCAGATGGAGAGCTGGGTTGTGGGCTTAGCTGGCTTCTGGCCTGGCACCCCGGGAGGGGGCCCAGGCTCCCCGGGTCCGCATGGGAAGCCGGGCAAAATGGCCCGTTGCGTTCCACGAGCGGAAGATTTTACACTCGTACCCCGGAAAAACGACACTTCGGGCTATTGGAGGAGGTAATGGAAGTGGGTCCGCTGGGGTAGTAACTCATCAATTGGCAAACGGACACTTTACTACCCCAATGGACGCGAAATTGGGGCGGTGGACTGCCCCCCAGGTAATGCCCGGCAAAATGTCCATTGGGGTGTGTGCCCAATACCCCAAGGGACAGTCCCTTGGGTATGCCCCGGCCTTTTCCCTCACCCCAACGGACGGTCCGTTGGGGTGAGCAAAACAGGCACCCCATACCCAAAGGACTGTCACTTGGGGTAAGGATTTTGCCAAGTGGACAGTCCACTGGGGTATATGTCAAGTGCCCAATGGACATCTGGGTCCACCACCAGGGGGCAGTGGCGGGCTAAATGTCACTTGGGTATTGTGTTCGCCAAAACGGAATGCCCAGTGGACATGGACCTGAAAAACATTTTTGTCTCCTGTTTTGTTTCTGGGCCACCGCACGCTGCCATATTTTGTGTGCGCTATCTGCACCCATCAGACAATAACATACTGTGAGCGTTTGCCGTTATCTGTCACGGTTTCAAAGCTGGAGACGTTTGAACGCTCAAAGTGCTGCTCTTTTCTTTTCTGGATCACCGCATGCTGTCATATTTTGTGTGTGCCACCTGGACGTAGCAAAGAATGTAATGAACCACTGTCTGGTTGCCTTAGCACCCCTTAAAAGTTAAAATGTACCCTAAAAGGTACTGTTGGAAAACACTATGCCCAAAGGACTGTCCTCGGGGGCATCCCTCCTATACATGTGGATCGGACGAAGCTATATTTTTGCTCATTTTTTAAGTTCTGTCTGTGCTATGGGAACCAAACAGGGGTCTGTTTAATCGTCTTTCAACGCTGTTTCAGAATGTGTCAAGTTTCAGCTCCTGGGGGCTTTCTTTAGGTGAAATGTGGGTTTCAGAGATGAACAGGAGCCACCAAATGTCCACCTTGCATACTGTATCATAGCATTTTGAAACTTCAAAAAGCTCCTGCTCCAAAACCGTGATAGATGACGGCCCCACCTTCCTACTGTGCATCATGTGAGAGCTCTTGATAACACAGCTGCATTATGGGGGTGTGTAGTGCACCAGAAGAGAAATAGGAGACAAAATAATACCAACCATCAAAGGACTGTCCACTGGGCATGACATGTCCTTTGGGACCAGTTACCAAATCAAATGCCCAATGGACAGTCCTTTGGGCATACCATCAAATGCCCAACGGACAGTCCTTTGGGCATACCATCAAATGCCCAACGGACAGTCCTTTGGGCATACAATTTACCAAAGCAAATGCCCAATGGACAGTCCACTGGGTATGTGCTTTACTACTACCAGAGGTTATAGTGTAACCTCTGTTCTGTTAGAGAGGATTCTACTACTACCAGAGGTTATGGTGTAACCTCTGTTCTGTAAGAGAGGATTCTACTACTACCAGAGGTTATAGTGTAACCTCTGTTCTGTAAGAGAGGATTCTACTACTACCAGAGGTTATAGTGTAACCTCTGTTCTGTTAGAGAGGATTCTACTACTACCAGAGGTTATAGTGTAACCTCTGTTCTACTACTACCAGAGGTTATAGTGTAACCTCTGTTCTACTACTACCAGAGGTTATAGTGTAACCTCTGTTCTGTAAGAGAGGATCCTACTACTACCAGAGGTTATAGTGTAACCTCTGTTCTACTACTACCAGAGGTTATAGTGTAACCTCTGTTCTGTAAGAGAGGATTCTACTACTACCAGAGGTTATAGTGTAACCTCTGTTCTGTTAGAGAGGATTCTACTTCTACCAGAGGTTATAGTGTAACCTCTGTTCTGTTAGAGAGGATTCTACTTCTACCAGAGGTTATGGTCTAACCTCTGTTCTGTAAGAGAGAATTCTACTACCAGAGGTTATAGTGTAACTTCTGTTCTACTACTACCAGAGGTTATAGTGTAACCTCTGTTCTACTACTACCAGAGGTTATGGTGTAACCTCTGTTCTGTTAGAGAGGATTCTACTACTACCAGAGGTTATAGTGTAACCTCTGTTCTACTACTACCAGAGGTTATAGTGTAACCTCTGTTCTGTTAGAGAGGATTCTACTACTACCAGAGGTTATAGTGTAACCTCTGTTCTACTACTACCAGAGGTTATAGTGTAACCTCTGTTCTGTAAGAGAGGATTCTACTACTACCAGAGGTTATAGTGTAACCTCTGTTCTGCAAGAGAGGGAGACAAAATAATACCAACCATGGGCCATGGGCATTTGATTGTGTCAGAACTCTATTAGGATGTACAAGTGTGCCCCAAAGGACAGTCCTTTGGGCATACTATTTACCAAATCAGATTCCCAACGGACAGTCCTTTGGGCATACCATTTACCAAATCAAATGCTCAATGGACAGTCCTCTGGGCGTAGCATTTACCAAACCAAGTGCCCAACGGACAGTCCGTTGGGCTTACAATTTTACCAAAGCAATGCCCAATGGACAGTCCGTTGGGCTTACAATTTTACCAAAGCAATGCCCAATGGACAGTCCTTTGGGCATACCATTTACCAAAGCAAATGCCCAATTGACTGTCCACTGGGTATGTGCTTTACTAAGGCTAGAGGACATACCCAGTGGACAGTCCACTGGGTATGTGCTGTGTACACCATATTAACCATATTAAAAAGTACAAATCCAACAACTTATGCTGTACATTAAAGTAGTTTATTCAACACACACACACACACACACACACACACACACACACACACACACACACACACACACACACACACACACACACACACACACCTCAATATGTTGTCCTCCTGAACCTATGTGAGCAGCAAATGAGATTACTCTTCCTGCACATAACATTCTTATATGCATGCTTATGTGCATGTTACCATCCTTCAACACTTAACATTTGGCATAGAATTACAGTTGAGCCACTGCTAGGGTGATGTGCCACGTCTTCAATGCCACTGTCCAGTGGTTGTGCCATTCTGAAAAGCGTGGATGATTGCTGCTCCTTCTCTTGAAGTGGGCTCCCATCCCCCACCCTGTAATTCTGCTGGCTCCAAAGCACTTTCTCTTCTCTCAACGATCGGAGGGGGAGGACTTATAGCACGATACTAAATGGACAGTCCATTGGGTATGCTAGAAAGACTCTGTCCATTTGGTCCCTTATTTGGCACCCAACATACTGTCCATTTGGTTATATGTAAGTGAAGTGGACTCCCATCCCCCACCCTGTAATTCTGCTGACTCCAAAGCACTTTCTCTTCTCTCAACGATCGGGGGAGGGGAGGAGGGGAGGTACCAAATGGACAGTCCATTGGGTATGCTAGAAGGACTGTGTCCATTTGGCACCTGATTTGGCACCCAACATACTGTCCATTTGGTTATGTGTAAGTGAAGTGGACTCCCATCCCCCACCCTGTAATTCTGCTGACTCCAAAGCACTTTCTCTTCTCTCAACGATCGGGGGAGGGGAGGAGGGGAGGTACCAAATGGACAGTCCATTGGGTATGCTAGAAGGACTGTGTCCATTTGGCACCTGATTTGGCACCCAACATACTGTCCATTTGGGTATGTGTAGGGGAGGACTTATAGCACGATGGATACCAAATGGACAGTCCATTGGGTATGCTAGAAGGACTGTGTCCATTTGGCACCTGATTTGGGCCATGCAGTACCCAACAGACTCCCATCCCCCACCCCTGTAATTGAATTGCAATTTTGGTCACTCGAAAAGACTTTCTCTTCTCTCAAGGATCGGGGGAGGGGAGGCACTTGTATTGCAGAATACCGAATGGACAGTCCTTTTGCCATTGTACTCCTGCTGTGCTATGCTCCGAGGACAGTCTTTTGGGCATATGGTTTGGTAAATGCTATGCCCAAAGGACTGTGTCCATTGGGCTACTGCTTTGACAAAACCAGATGCCCAAAGGACTGTCCATTGAGCTTCTGGTTTTCTAATGCTATGCCCAAAGGACTGTCCATTGAGCATCTGATTTGGTAAATGGAATGCCCAAAGGACTGTCCTTTGGGGCACACTTGTACATCCTAATAGAGTTCTGACAGTGACCTGTGTCCTTTGACAAATGCCATACCGGGGCGGCCTCCCGAGTCGCCCCGAGCCCGGACGAGAGTGCTTCTCGGCTGGGCACCTCCAGGGCGTAAGCCCTGGAGGTGTTTAGCTGACCTCCAGAGCTTACGCCGAGCGCCGGCGCGAGGCTCTGGCCCTACCCGCTCGAGAGTGCTTCTAGGCTGGGCAGAGCCGGCGCATCGCGCCGGTGCCGGGCATAAGCCCTGGAGGTGTTTAGCTGACCACCAGAGCTTACGCCGAGCGCCGGCGCGAGGCTCTTGCCCTACCCGCTCGAGAGTGCTTCTAGGCTGGGGAGAGCCGGCGCGTCGCGCCGGTGCTGGGCGTAAGCCAGGACCTCCAGAGCTTACACCGAGCGCCGGCGTGAGGTTCCGGCCCTACCCGCACAAGAGTGCTTCTCGGCTGGGCAGATCCAGCACGTCACGCTGGTTCCGGGCGTAAGCCAGGACCTCCAGAGCTTACACCGAGCGCCGGCGTGAGGTTCCGGCCCTACCCGCACGAGAGTGCTTCTCAGCTGGGTAGATCCGGCGCGTCGCGCTGGTGCCGGGACCTCCAGAGCTTACGCCGAGCACCGGCACGAGGCTCCGGCCCTACCCGCACGAGAGTGCTTCTCAGCTGGGTAGATCCGGCGCGTCGCGCTGGTGCCGGGACCTCCAGAGCTTACGCCGAGCACCGGCACGAGGCTCCGGCCCTACCCGCACGAGAGTGCTTCTCAGCTGGGTAGATCCGGCGCGTCGCGCTGGTGCCGGGACCTCCAGAGCTTACGCCGAGCACCGGCACGAGGCTCCGGCCCTACCCGCACGAGAGTGCTTCTCGGCTGGGTAGATCCGGCGCGTCACACCGGTGTTTAGAGGACCTCCAGAGCTTACGCCGAGCGCCAGGGTGAGGCTCCGGCCCTACCCCCTCGAGAGTGCTTCTCGGCTGGGTAGAGCCGGCGCGTCACGCCGGTGCCCCTGGAAGTCTGAAAACCAGATGCCCAAAGGACTGTCCATTGAGCATCTGATTTTGTAACTGCAATGCCCAGAGGACTGTCCGTTGGGCATCTGATTTGGTAAATGGTATGCCCAAAGGACTGTCCTTTGGGGGACACTTGTACATTTTAATAGAGTGCTGACCCTGACCTTTGTGACCTCAGACTAATTAAGGCCACAGTTTGGTTCTCACAGGCACCAGTGACCCCGAACTCACACCGAGCGATGTCTGTGACCTCCCAAGCCTGGTGTCGCTCTGCACTCGTCATTACGTGGCCCCTGAATCCATGGGTAGTATAAAACGTGCTAAAGTACCCCTTCGAAGGGCGCTACTAGTCCGATTCCGACATATGTCGATCTGCGCTGCTCGTAGAGCATCCCTGCGGTGGTCCCGTGTCTCTACGTGGCTCGGTCGGCCTGCAAACATGTATCATGTCCAAATGAACACATCATGTCCATTTGGTATCCTATTTAATGTGATGATGTGTCAAGTGATGTGTTAACAGAATGCCAAGTGGACACGATGTTTGCAGGCCAACCGAGCCACGTAGAGACACGGGACCAACGCAGGGACGCTCAGAGCGCCGCGCCGATCAACATATGTCGGACTCGAGGCGTCAGAAGCTGTAGAAAAAAAGTTTGTCTACAAGGATCAACTCTTCAACAGGGTGTCAGGGGCTACGCCTCCAACACCCTGTTGAACAGAAGTTGACCAAAGTGAGGTGCTTTTTTTCTAGGGCACGTGGGGGGGCCATCTCCTAGATTCTGAATGTTGGGCACAAGGGGTGTCGTCACTAAAATTTTGGGGTCCCCCGGTGGTACCACGGCCGATCCGTGGCCAAAAAAGGGTTCGAGACCCTAACAGTTGGTCCTATACCAAGTGGACATCGTCCTTGCTCTTTCGCTCCCATTTCGCTCCCGGGCCACCGTTCGACGCCATTTTCGGCGTGCGCTATCTGCCCCCATCAGAGAATAACATACTGTGGGCGTTTGCCGTTATCTAATGCGGTTTCGGCGCAGGAGCCGTTTGAAGGTTTCAAAGTGTCAAAGCAGGCCATATACCCAAGTGACATTTGGGCCTTTTGCCCCCCTTGAGGCCAGTTTTTCATCAAAATAGGGGTCTCTGGAGGTAAAACTACACATATTCTGATTCAGCATCGAAAGGTGATTCTACTGACATTGGTTTGGTGTTCGTAGCACCTACAGAACTCCTAATATAACAAAAAAGGTGTTTTTTCATGTAATTCTTTGAGGTTACGTAACTTGTATTGGGTCCATGCCCCGGTGGACACCATGTGCTAATCAAGAGCAGGTGTGCTGTCCTTTGGGCATTGGCTTTTCAAATATGAATGGCCCAAAGGACAGTTCACTTTCCAGGCCTTTTTGCGTTATATTTTAAGTTCTACAGGTGCTACAAACACCAAACCAACGTCTGCAGAATCGCCTTTCGACGCTGAATCGGAAAACGTCAAGCTTTTAGCACCAGAGACCAGTATTGTGGTCAAAATTTGCTTCAGTGTGACTGAAAAAGCCAAGTGTCCTTTGGGCACTCTGCCCGTGCAGGGACTTTTTGAAACTTCAAACGGCTCCCGCTCGAAAACCGTTGTAGATAACGACTAACCCTCGATACATGTGATTATACGATAGCTGTAGATAACGCACGCAAAGTGTGGCCGCGTGCGAAGGTCCAGAAGAGAAATGACAGCAAAAGAGCAACAGCTGTGTCCACTTGGCCTTTTTCGTGCATTTTCGACATTTGACAGGCTCCTGCTCGAAAACCGTGATAGATAACGACAAACCCTCGACACATGTTGTTATTGGACGTGTCCAGATAACGCACGTGAAATGGGGTAGCGTGTGGTGGTCCACAAACGAAATGGGAGCCAAAAAGCAACGCTGACCCCCTCAAATGTCCTTTGGGCTAATTGTGGTTCTTTGGTGTCCTTTGGGCCAGGTATATTTAAAAAGCCAAAGCCCAAAGGACAGTTGTGGTGTCCACTGGGGTATGGCTCCCATACAAGTTACATAACCTCAGGGAATTACTCACACAAGCACCTTTTTGGCTCTCATTTAAATTCTACAAGTCATGAGGCAACAACGCTGGGCTCATTTTGTTCAGCTTTCAGTGCTGTATCAGAATATGTCGAGCTTTTACCACCAAAGTCCTTTATTGTGACGAAATATGGGGTTGAATGTGAGCAGATGAGTCAAATGTCCACCGGGCATTTGGCCTGCTTTGGCCTTTTGAACCTTCAAACGGCTCCTGCGCAAAAACCGCATTAGATAACGGCAAACGCCCACAGTATGTTATTCTCGGATGGGTGCAGATAGCGCACGCCGAAAATGGCGTCGAACGGTGGCCCAGGAGCGAAATGGCAGCCAAAGAGCAACGACGATGTCCACTTGGTATAGGACCAATTGTTAGGGTCTCGAACCCTTTTTTGGCCGCGGATCGGCCAGGGTACCAGCGGGGGACCCCAAAATTTTAGGGCAAGCGCTCCTCGTGCCCAAGCTCAAGAATCTAGAAGATGGCCCCCCCACGTGCCCTAGAAAAAAAGCACCTCACTTTGGGTCAACTCCTTTCAACAGGGTGTTGGAGGCGTAGCCCCTGACACCCTGTTGAAGAGTTGATCCTTGTGGACAAACTTTTTTTCTACGCTTTCTGACGCCACGATTCTGACATATGTCGGTCTGCGCTGCGCGTGGAGCGTCCCTGCGTTGGTCCCGTGTCTCTACGTGGCTCGGTCGGCCCGCAAACGAGGTGTCAATTTGGCATCCTATTCAAAATCCCATTGGCGTCAGATGCCAAGTGGACACGGCGTTTGCGGGCCTTCTGAGCCAGTTAGAGAGGTATAACCACCGCAGGAACGGTCTACGAGCAGCTCTGATCGACGCGCTGGGTAGATCGGTCCCGCTGCGCCTTCCCACGGTGCCCTTTGGCACGTTTGAAGGTCCACGCGGCGCCAGGGGGCGCGCAACGGCTAGCGGCGGGTGGCAGCGGACAGGGCGCACCGCAGGCATCGCCTGGTGCGAGTTTTGGGCCGGTGGCTTTAAAGGGGGCCGAGATATACCCTTAATTGGGTCTTAATTGGCGAGTCGTGTCCACTCGCAATTCGACCCTCTAAGAGCGATGTCCTTTGGGCATTGCGTCTGGCTTTAGCTTCGCCGTCTAGTCGCATCGAGTGCCCGCAGGACACCGAGTCGAGTGCCCAGAGGACACCGAGTCCACTCGGTACAGCACGGGACTGGACTATACCAGGTGGACACGGTGTCCTCTGGGCAGAGGTAAAGTGCCACCCAATACCAAGTGGACTGGGTTTAGCTCCTGACTCACCCTGGTGTCGGTCGGGGGTACTACCGTTTTTGGCAGATTTTTTAAATTCACCTAGCGGGGCCCCCGGTGGCCCCAGGCCCCTGGGACCTGGTGCGTTTTGTAGGGAGAAAAATCTAGTTTCTTTAGCCGCCCCGCACCTATTTTTAGCGGCCCCAGAAAGGGGAGGTGCTGTTGGCTGGCCCGGCCGACCGGAGAGCCGGGTGCCGAAAACGGCTGGGGGGGCATACCCGGCGGACAATCCTCTGCCCCGTGGACACAGTATACCAAGCGGACACACTTCCATAACGGCGGGTTCTGGAGGGGTGCTTAATGGTCGGTGCCCGGGTCCAGATGGAGCGCTGGGTTGTGGGCTTAGCTGGCTTCTGGCCTGGCACCCCGGGAGGGGGCCCAGGCTCCCCGGGTCCGCATGGGAAGCCGGGCAAAATGGCCCGTTGCGTTCCACGAGCAGAAGATTTTACACTCGTACCCCGGAAAAACGACACTTTTAGGCTATTGGAGGAGGTTCTGGAGGGGTGCTTAATGGTCGGTGCCCGGGTCCAGATGGAGCGCTGGGTTGTGGGCTTAGCTGGCCTCTGGCCTGGCACCCCGGGAGGGGGCCTAGGCTCCCCGGGTCCGCATGGGAAGCCGGGCAAAATGGCCCGTTGCGTTCCACGAGCGGAAGATTTTACACTCGTACCCCGGAAAAACGACACTTCGAGGCTATTGGAGGAGGTTCTGGAGGGGTGCTTAATGGTGGGTGCCCGGGTCCAGATGGAGCGCTGGGTTGTGGGCTTAGCTGGCTTCTGGCCTGGCACCCCGGGAGGGGGCCCAGGCTCCCCGGGTCCGCATGGGAAGCCGGGCAAAATGGCCCGTTGCGTTCCACGAGCGGAAGATTTTACACTCGTACCCCGGAAAAACGACACTTCGAGGCTATTGGAGGAGGTTCTGGAGGGGTGCTTAATGGTGGGTGCCCGGGTCCAGATGGAGCGCTGGGTTGTGGGCTTAGCTGGCTTCTGGCCTGGCACCCCGGGAGGGGGCCCAGGCTCCCCGGGTCCGCATGGGAAGCCGGGCAAAATGGCCCGTTGCGTTCCACGAGCGGAAGATTTTACACTCGTACCACGGAAAAACGACACTTCGTGGCTATTGGAGGAGGTTCTGGAGGGGTGCTTAATGGTGGGTGCCCGGGTCCAGATGGAGAGCTGGGTTGTGGGCTTAGCTGGCTTCTGGCCTGGCACCCCGGGAGGGGGCCCAGGCTCCCCGGGTCCGCATGGGAAGCCGGGCAAAATGGCCCGTTGCGTTCCACGAGCGGAAGATTTTACACTCGTACCCCGGAAAAACGACACTTCTAGGCTATTGGAGGAGGTTCTGGAGGGGTGCTTAATGGTGGGTGCCCGGGTCCAGATGGAGAGCTGGGTTGTGGGCTTAGCTGGCTTCTGGCCTGGCACCCCGGGAGGGGGCCCAGGCTCCCCGGGTCCGCATGGGAAGCCGGGCAAAATGGCCCGTTGCGTTCCACGAGCGGAAGATTTTACACTCGTACCCCGGAAAAAACGACACTTCGAGGCTATTGGAGGAGGTTCTGGAGGGGTGCTTAATGGTGGGTGCCCGGGTCCAGATGGAGCGCTGGGTTGTGGGCTTAGCTGGCTTCTGGCCTGGCACCCCGGGAGGGGGCCCAGGCTCCCCGGGTCCGCATGGGAAGCCGGGCAAAATGGCCCGTTGCGTTCCACGAGCGGAAGATTTTACACTCGTACCCCGGAAAAACGACACTTCGAGGCTATTGGAGGAGGTTCTGGAGGGGTGCTTAATGGTGGGTGCCCGGTCCAGATGGAGAGCTGGGTTGTGGGCTTAGCTGGCTTCTGGCCTGGCACCCCGGGAGGGGGCCCAGGCTCCCCGGGTCCGCATGGGAAGCCGGGCAAAATGGCCCGTTGCGTTCCACGAGCGGAAGATTTTACACTCGTACCCCGGAAAAACGACACTTCGAGGCTATTGGAGGAGGTTCTGGAGGGGTGCTTAATGGTGGGTGCCCGGTCCAGATGGAGAGCTGGGTTGTGGGCTTAGCTGGCTTCTGGCCTGGCACCCCGGAGGGGGCCCAGGCTCCCCGGGTCCGCATGGGAAGCCGGGCAAAATGGCCCGTTGCGTTCCACGAGCGGAAGATTTTACACTCGTACCCCGGAAAAACGACACTTCGAGGCTATTGGAGGAGGTTCTGGAGGGTGCTTAATGGTGGGTGCCCGGGTCCAGATGGAGCGGGTTGTGGGCTTAGCTGGCTCTGGCCTGGCACCCCGGGAGGGGGCCCAGGCTCCCCGGGTCCGCATGGGAAGCCGGGCAAAATGGCCCGTTGCGTTCCACGAGCGGAAGATTTTACACTCGTACCCCGGAAAAACGACACTTCGAGGCTATTGGAGGAGGTTCTGGAGGGTGCTTAATGGTGGGTGCCCGGGTCCAGATGGAGAGCTGGGTTGTGGGCTTAGCTGGCTTCTGGCCTGGCACCCCGGGAGGGGGCCCAGGCTCCCCGGGTCCGCATGGGAAGCCGGCAAAATGGCCCGTTGCGTTCCACGAGCGGAAGATTTTACACTCGTACCCCGGAAAAACGACACTTCGAGGCTATTGGAGGAGGTTCTGGAGGGGTGCTTAATGGTGGGTGCCCGGGTCCAGATGGAGAGCTGGGTTGTGGGCTTAGCTGGCTTCTGGCCTGGCACCCCGGGAGGGGGCCCAGGCTCCCCGGGTCCGCATGGGAAGCCGGCAAAATGGCCCGTTGCGTTCCACGAGCGAGAAGATTTTACACTCGTACCCCGGAAAAACGACACTTCGAGGCTATTGGAGGAGGTTCTGGAGGGTGCTTAATGGTGGGTGCCCGGTCCAGATGGAGAGCTGGGTTGTGGGCTTAGCTGGCTTCTGGCCTGGCACCCCGGGAGGGGCCCAGGCTCCCCGGGTCCGCATGGGAAGCCGGGCAAAATGGCCCGTTGCGTTCCACGAGCGGAAGATTTTACACTCGTACCCCGGAAAAACGACACTTCGAGGCTATTGGAGGAGGTTCTGGAGGGGTGCTTAATGGTGGGTGCCCGGGTCCAGATGGAGAGCTGGGTTGTGGGCTTAGCTGGCTTCTGGCCTGGCACCCCGGGAGGGGGCCCAGGCTCCCCGGGTCCGCATGGGAAGCCGGGCAAAATGGCCCGTTGCGTTCCACGAGCAGAAGATTTTACACTCGTACCCCGGAAAAACGACACTTCGAGGCTATTGGAGGAGGTTCTGGAGGGGTGCTTAATGGTGGGTGCCCGGGTCCAGATGGAGAGCTGGGTTGTGGGCTTAGCTGGCTTCTGGCCTGGCACCCCGGGAGGGGGCCCAGGCTCCCCGGGTCCGCATGGGAAGCCGGGCAAAATGGCCCGTTGCGTTCCACGAGCGGAAGATTTTACACTCGTACCCCGGAAAAACGACACTTCGAGGCTATTGGAGGAGGTTCTGGAGGGGTGCTTAATGGTGGGTGCCCGGGTCCAGATGGAGAGCTGGGTTGTGGGCTTAGCTGGCTTCTGGCCTGGCACCCCGGGAGGGGGCCCAGGCTCCCCGGGTCCGCATGGGAAGCCGGGCAAAATGGCCCGTTGCGTTCCACGAGCGGAAGATTTTACACTCGTACCCCGGAAAAACGACACTTCGAGGCTATTTGAGGAGGTTCTGGAGGGGTGCTTAATGGTGGGTGCCCGGGTCCAGATGGAGCGCTGGGTTGTGGGCTTAGCTGGCTTCTGGCCTGGCACCCCGGGAGGGGGCCCAGGCCCTCCCCGGGTCGCATGGGAAGCCGGGCAAAATGGCCCGTTGCGTTCCACGAGCAGAAGATTTTACACTCGTACCCCGGAAAAACGACACTTCGAGGCTATTGGAGGAGGTTCTGGAGGGGTGCTTAATGGTGGGTGCCCGGGTCCAGATGGAGAGCTGGGTGTGGGCTTAGCTGGCTTCTGGCTGGCACCCCGGGAGGGGGCCCAGGCTCCCCGGGTCCGCATGGGAAGCCGGGCAAAATGGCCCGTTGCGTTCCACGAGCAGAAGATTTTACACTCGTACCCCGGAAAAACGACACTTCGAGGCTATTGGAGGAGGTTCTGGAGGGGTGCTTAATGGTGGGTGCCCGGGTCCAGATGGAGAGCTGGGTTGTGGGCTTAGCTGGCTTCTGGCCTGGCACCCCGGGAGGGGGCCCAGGCTCCCCGGGTCCGCATGGGAAGCCGGGCAAAATGGCCCGTTGCGTTCCACGAGCGGAAGATTTTACACTCGTACCCCGGAAAAACGACACTTCTAGGCTATTGGAGGAGGTTCTGGAGGGGTGCTTAATGGTGGGTGCCCGGGTCCAGATGGAGAGCTGGGTTGTGGGCTTAGCTGGCTTCCTGGCCTGGCACCCCGGGAGGGGGCCCAGGCTCCCCGGGTCCGCATGGAAGCCGGGCAAAATGGCCCGTTGCGTTCCACGAGCGGAAGATTTTACACACTCGTACCCCGGAAAAACGACACTTCGAGGCTATTGGAGGAGGTTCTGGAGGGTGCTTAATGGTGGTGCCCGGGTCCAGATGGAGAGCTGGGTTGTGGGCTTAGCTGGCTTCTGGCCTGGCACCCCGGGAGGGGGCCCAGGCTCCCCGGGTCCGCATGGGAAGCCGGGCAAAATGGCCCGTTGCGTTCCACGAGCGGAAGATTTTACACTCGTACCCCGGAAAAACGACACTTCGAGGCTATTGGAGGAGGTTCTGGAGGGGTGCTTAATGGTGGGGCCCGGGTCCAGATGGAGAGCTGGGTTGTGGGCTTAGCTGGCTTCTGGCCTGGCACCCCGGGAGGGGGCCCAGGCTCCCCGGGTCCGCATGGGAAGCCGGGCAAAATGGCCCGTTGCGTTCCACGAGCGGAAGATTTTACACTCGTACCCCGGAAAAAACGACACTTCGAGGCTATTGGAGGAGGTTCTGGAGGGTGCTTAATGGTGGGTGCCCGGGTCCAGATGGAGAGCTGGGTTGTGGGCTTAGCTGGCTTCTGGCCTGGCACCCCGGAGGGGCCCAGGCTCCCCGGGTCCGCATGGGAAGCCGGGCAAAATGGCCCGTTGCGTTCCACGAGCGGAAGATTTTACACTCGTACCCCGGAAAAACGACACTTCGAGGCTATTGGAGGAGGTTCTGGAGGGGTGCTTAATGGTGGGTGCCCGGTCCATGGAGCGCTGGGTTGTGGGCTTAGCTGGCTTCTGGCCTGGCACCCCGGGAGGGGGCCCAGGCTCCCCGGGTCCGCATGGGAAGCCGGGCAAAATGGCCCGTTGCGTTCCACGAGCGGAAGATTTTACACTCGTACCCCGGAAAAACGACACTTCGAGGCTATTGGAGGAGGTTCTGGAGGGGTGCTTAATGGTGGGTGCCCGGGTCCAGATGGAGAGCTGGTTGTGGGCTTAGCTGGCTTCTGGCCTGGCACCCCGGGAGGGGGCCCAGGCTCCCCGGTCCGCATGGGAAGCCGGGCAAAATGGCCCGTTGCGTTCCACGAGCGGAAGATTTTACACTCGTACCCCGAAAAACGACACTTCTAGGCTATTGGAGGAGGTTCTGGAGGGGTGCTTAATGGTGGGTGCCCGGGTCCAGATGGAGAGCTGGGTTGTGGGCTTAGCTGGCTTCTGGCCTGGCACCCCGGGAGGGGCCCAGGCTCCCGGGTCCGCATGGAAGCCGGCAAAATGGCCCGTTGCGTTCCACGAGCGGAAGATTTTACACTCGTACCCCGGAAAAAAACGACACTTCGAGGCTATTGGAGGAGGTTCTGGAGGGGTGCTTAATGGTGGGTGCCCGGGTCCAGATGGAGAGCTGGGTTGTGGGCTTGGCTTGCTTCTGGCCTGGCACCCCGGGAGGGGGCCCAGGCTCCCCGGGTCCGCATGGGAAGCCGGGCAAAATGGCCCGTTGCGTTCCACGAGCAGAAGATTTTACACTCGTACCCCGGAAAAACGACACTTCGAGGCTATTGAGGAGGTTCTGGAGGGTGTGCTTAATGGTGGGTGCCCGGGTCCAGATGGAGCGCTGGGTTGTGGGCTTAGCTGGCTTCTGGCCTGGCACCCCGGAGGGGGCCCAGGCTCCCCGGGTCGCATGGGAAGCCGGGCAAAATGGCCCGTTGCGTTCCACGAGCGGAAGATTTTACACTCGTAACCCCGAAAAACGACACTTCGAGGCTATTGGAGGAGGTTCTGGAGGGGTGCTTAATGGTGGGGCCCGGGTCCAGATGGAGCGCTGGGTTGTGGGCTTAGCTGGCTTCTGGCCTGGCACCCCGGAGGGGCCCAGGCTCCCCGGGTCCGCATGGGAAGCCGGGCAAAATGGCCCGTTGCGTTCCACGAGCGGAAGATTTAACTCGTACCCCGGAAAAACGACACGACTAGGCTATTGGAGGAGGTTCTGGAGGGGTGCTTAATGGTGGGTGCCCGGGTCCAGATGGAGCGCTGGGTTGTGGGCTTAGCTGGCTTCTGGCCTGGCACCCCGGAGGGGGCCCAGGCTCCCCGGGTCCGCATGGGAAGCCGGGCAAAATGGCCCGTTGCGTTCCACGAGCGGAAGATTTTACACTCGTACCCCGGAAAAACGACACTTCGAGGCTATTGGAGGAGGTTCTGGAGGGGTGCTTAATGGTGGTGCCCGGGTCCAGATGGAGCGCTGGGTTGTGGGCTTAGCT
Source organism: Benthosema pterotum (assembly GCA_039105355.1). NCBI lineage: Eukaryota > Metazoa > Chordata > Actinopteri > Myctophiformes > Myctophidae > Benthosema > Benthosema pterotum. The sequence goes on from CM076975.1 coordinate 2,458,984, forward strand.
GGCTTCTGGCCTGGCACCCCGGGAGGGGGCCCAGGCTCCCCGGTCCGCATGGGAAGCCAGCAAAATGGCCCGTTGCGTTCCACGAGCGGAAGATTTTACACTCGTACCCCGGAAAAACGACACTTCGAGGCTATTGGAGGAGGTTCTGGAGGGTGCTTAATGGTGGGTGCCCGGTCCAGATGGAGAGCTGGGTTGTGGCTTAGCTGGCTTCTGGCCTGGCACCCCGGGAGGGGGCCCAGGCTCCCCGGGTCCGCATGGGAAGCCGGGCAAAATGGCCCGTTGCGTTCCACGAGCGGAAGATTTTTACACTCGTACCCCCGAAAAACGACACTTCGAGGCTATTGGAGGAGGTTCTGGAGGGGTGCTTAATGGTGGGTGCCCGGGTCCAGATGGAGAGCTGGTTGTGGTGGGCTTAGCTGGCTTCTGGCCTGGCACCCCGGAGGGGCCCAGGCTCCCCGGTCCGCATGGGAAGCCCGGGCAAAATGGCCCGTTGCGTTCCACGAGCGGAAGATTTTACACTCGTACCCGAAAAACGACACTTCGAGGCTATTGGAGGAGGTTCTGGAGGGGTGCTTAATGGTGGGTGCCCGGTCCAGATGGAGAGCTGGGTTGTGGGCTAGCTGCTTCTGGCCTGGCACCCCGGGAGGGGGCCCAGGCTCCCCGGGTCCGCATGGGAAGCCGGCAAAATGGCCCGTTGCGTTCCACGAGCGGAAGATTTTACACTCGTACCCCGAAAAACGACACTTCGAGGCTATTGGAGGAGGTTCTGGAGGGGCTTAATGGTGGGTTGCCCGGTCCAGATGGAGAGCTGGGTTGTGGGCTTAGCTGGCTTCTGGCCTGGCACCCCGGGAGGGGGCCCAGGCTCCCCGGGTCCGCATGGGAAGCCGGGCAAAATGGCCCGTTGCGTTTCCACGAGCGGAAGATTTTACACTCGTACCCCGAAAAAACGACACTTCGAGGCTATTGAGGAGGTTCTGGAGGGGTGCATTAATGGTCGGTGGCCCGGTCCAGATGGAGCGCTGGGTTGTGGGCTTAGCTGGCTTCTGGCCTGGCACCCCGGGAGGGGGCCAGGCTCCCCGGGTCCGCATGGGAAGCCGGGCAAAATGGCCGTTGCGTTCCACGAGCGGAAGATTTTTTACACTCGTACCCCGGAAAAACGACACTTCGAGGCTATTGGAGGAGGTTCTGGAGGGGTGCTTAATGGGGGTGCCCGGGTCCAGATGGAGAGCTGGGTTGTGGGCTTAGCTGGCTTCTGGCCTGGCACCCCGGGAGGGGGCCCAGGCTCCCCGGGTCCGCATGGGAAGCCGGGCAAAATGGCCCGTTGCGTTCCACGCGGAAGATTTTACACTCGTACCCCGAAGAAAAAACGACACTTCGAGGCTATTGGAGGAGGTTCTGGAGGGTGCTTAATGGTGGGTGCCCGGGTCCAGAATGGAGAGCTGGGTTGTGGGCTTAGCTGGCTTCTGGCCTGGCACCCCGGGAGGGGGCCCAGGCTCCCCGGGTCCGCATGGGAAGCCGGGCAAAATGGCCGCGTTGCGTTCCACGAGCGGAAGATTTTAACACTCGTACCCCGGAAAAACGACACTTCGAGGCTATTTGAGGAGGTTCTGGAGGGGTGCTTAATGGTCGGTGCCCGGTCCAGATGGAGCGCTGGGTTGTGCTTAGCTGGCTTCTGGCCTGGCACCCCCGGGAGGGGGCCCAGGCTCCCCGGTCCGGCATGGGAAGCCGGGCAAAATGGCCCGATGCGTTCCACGAGCGGAAAGATTTTTACACTCGTAACCCCGGAAAAAACGACACTTCGAAGCTATTGGAGGAGGTTCTGGAGGGTGCTTAATGGTGGGTGCCCGGGTCCAGATGGAGAGCTGGGTTGTGGGCTTTAGCTGGCTTCTGGCCTGGCACCCCGGGAGGGGGCCCAGGCTCCCCGGTCCGCATGGGAAGCCGGCAAAATGGCCCGTTGCGTTCCACGAGCGGAAGATTTTACACTCGTACGCCCGGAAAAAAACGACACTTTCGAGGCTATTGAGGAGGTTCTGGAGGGGTGCTTAATGTGGGTGCCCGGGTCCAGATGGAGAGCTGGGTTGTGGCTTAGCTGGCTTCTGGCCTGGCACCCCGGGAGGGGGCCCAGGCTCCCCGGGTCCGCATGGGAAGCCGGGCAAAAATGGCCCGTTGCGTTCCACGAGCGGAAGATTTTACACTCGTACCCCGGAAAAACGACACTTCGAGGCTATATGGAGAGGTTCTGGAGGGTGCTTAATGGTGGGTGCCCGGGTCCAGATGGAGAGCTGGGTTGTGGGCTTAGCTGGCTTCTGGCCTGGCACCCCGGGAGGGGGCCCAGGCTCCCCCGGTCCGCATGGGAAGCCGGGCAAAATGGCCCGTTGCGTTCCACGAGCGGAAGATTTTACACTCGTACCCCGGAAAAACGACACTTCGAGGCTATTGGAGGAGGTTCTGGAGGGGTGCTTAATGGTGGGTGCCCGGGTCCCAGATGGAGAGCTGGTTGTGGGCTTAGCTGGCTTCTGGCCTGGCACCCGGGAGGGGGCCCAGGCTCCCCGGGTCCGCATGGGAAGCCGGGCAAAATGGCCCGTTGCGTTCCACGAGCGGAAGATTTTACACTCGTACCCCGAAAAACGACACTTCTAGGCTATTTGAGGAGGTTCTGGAGGGGTGCTTAATGTCGGTGGCCCGGGTCCAGATGGAGCGCTGGGTTGTGGGCTTAGCTGGCTTCTGGCCTGGCCACCCCGGGAGGGGGCCCAGGCTCCCCGGGTCCGCATGGGAAGCCGGCAAAATGGCCCGTTGCGTTCCACGAGCGGAAGATTTTACACTCGTACCCCCGGAAAAACGACACTTCGAGGCTATTGGAGGAGGTTCTGGAGGGGTGCTTAATGGTGGGTGCCCGGGTCCAGATGGAGAGCTGGGTTGTGGGCTTAGCTGGCTTCTGGCCTGGCACCCCGGGAGGGGGCCCAGGCTCCCCGGGTCCGCATGGGAAGCCGGGCAAAATGGCCCGTTGCGTTCCACCAGCGGAAGATTTTACACTCGTACCCCGGAAAAACGACACTTCTAGGCTATTGGAGGAGGTTCTGGAGGGGTGCTTAATGGTTGGTGCCCGGGTCCAGATGGAGCGCTGGGTTGTAGGCTTAGCTGGACTCTGGCCTGGCACCCCCGGGAGGGGGCCCAGGCTCCCCGGGTCCGCATGGAAGCCGGGCAAAATGGCCCGTTGCGTTTCCACGAGCGGAAGATTTTACACTCGTACCCCGGAAAAAACGACACTTCGAGGCTATTGAGGAGGTTCTGGAGGGTGCTTGACTTAATGGTGGGTGCCCGGGTCCAGATGGAAGCGCTGGGTTGTGGGCTTAGCTGGCCTCTGGCCTGGCCACCCGGGAGGGGGCCCAGGCTCCCCGGGTCCGCATGGGAAGCCGGGCAAAATGGCCCGTTGCGTTTCCCACGAGCGGAAGATTTACACTCGTACCCCGGAAAAACGACACTTCGAGGCTATTGAGAGGTTCTGGAGGGGTGCTTAATGGTGGGTGCCCGGGTCCAGATGGAGCGCTGGGTTGTGGGCTTAGCTGGCTTCTGGCCTGGCACCCCGGGAGGGGCCCAGGCTCCCCGGGTCCGCATGGGAAGCCGGCAAAATGGCCCGTTGCGTTCCACAGCGGAAGATTTTAACACTCGTAACCCCGGAAAAACGACACTTCGAGGCTATTGGAGGAGGTTCTGGAGGGGTGCTTAATGGTGGGTGCCCGGGTCCAGATGTGAGCGCTGGGTTGTGGGCTTAGCTGGCTTCTGGCCTGGCACCCCGGGAGGGGCCCATCCCCCGGGTCCGCATGGGAAGCCGGGCAAAATGGCCCGTTGCGTTCCACGAGCGGAAGATTTTACACTCGTACCCCGGAAAAACGACACTTCGAGGCTATTGGAGGAGGTTCTGGAGGGGTGCTTAATGGTGGGTGCCCGGGTCCAGATGGAGAGCTGGGTTTGTGGGCTTAGCTGGCTTCTGCCTGCACCCCGGGAGGGGGCCTCAGGCTCCCCGGGTCCGCATGGGAAGCCGGGCAAAATGGGCCCGTTGCGTTCCACGAGCGGAAGATTTTACACTCGTAGACCCCGGGAAAAACGACACTTCAAGAGCTATTGGAGGAGGTTCTGGAGGGTGCTTAATGGTGGGTGCCCGGTCCAGATGGAGCGCTGGGTTGTGGCTTAGCTGGCTTCTGGCCTGGCACCCCGGGAGGGGGCCCAGGCTCCCCGGGTCCGCATGGGAAGCCGGGCAAAATGGCCCGTTGCGTTCCACGAGCGGAAGATTTTACACTCGTACCCCGGAAAAAACGACACTTCGAGGCTATTGGAGGAGGTTCTGGAGGGGTGCTTAATGGTGGGTGCCCGGTCCAGATGGAGAGCTGGTTGTGGGCTTAGCTGGCTTCTGGCCTGGCACCCCGGGAGGGGGCCCAGGCTCCCCGGTCCGCATGGGAAGCCGGGCAAAATGGCCCGTTGCGTTCCACGAGCGGAAGATTTTACACTCGTACCGGAAAAACGACACTTCTAGCTATTGGAGGTGGTTCTGGAGGGGTGCTTAATGGTGGTTTACCCGGTCCAGATGGAGCGCTGGGTTGTGGGCTTAGCTGGCTTCTGGCCTGGCACCCCGGAGGGGGCCCAGGCTCCCCGGGTCGCATGGAAGCCGGGCAAAATGGCCCGTTTGCGTTCCACGAGCGGAAGATTTACACTCGTACCCCGGAAAAACGACACTTCGAGGCTATGGGAGGAGGTTCTGGAGGGTGCTTAATGGTGGTGCCCGGGTCCAGAATGGAGCGCTGGGTTGTGGGCTTAGCTGGCTTCTGGCCTGGCACCCCGGGAGGGGGCCCAGGCTCCCAGGTTCCGCATGGGAAGCCGGGCAAAATGGCCCGTTGCGTTCCACGAGCGGAAGATTTTACACTCGTACCCCGGAAAAAAACGACACTTCGAGGCTATTGGAGGAGGTTCTGGAGGGGTGCTTAATGGTGGGTGCCCGGGTCCAGATGGAGAGCTGGGTTGTGGGCTTAGCTGGCTTCTGGCCTGGCACCCCGGGAGGGGGCCAGGCTCCCGGGTCCGCATGGGAAGCCGGGCAAATGGCCCGTTGCGTTTCCGAGCGGAAGATTTTACACTCGTACCCGGAAAGAAAAACGACACTTCAAGGCTATTGAGGAGGTTCTGGAGGGGTGCTTAATGGTGGGTGCCCGGGTCCAGATGGAGACGCTGGGTTGTGGGCTTAGCTGGCTCTGGCCTGGCACCCCGGGAGGGGGCCCAGGCTCCCGGGTCCGCATGGGAAGCACGGCAAAATGGCCCGGTTGCGTTCCACGAGCGGAAGATTTTTACACTCGTTACCCCGGCAAAAAACGACACTTCGAGGCTATTGGAGGAGGTTCTGGAGGGTGCGTGTTTGTTAATGGTGGGTGCCCGGGTCCAGATGGAGAGCTGGGTTGTGGGCTTAGCTGGCTTCTGGCCTGGCACCCCGGGAGGGGCCCAGGCTCCCGGGTCCGCATGGGAAGCCGGGCAAAATGGCCCGTTGCGTTCCGAGCGGAAGATTTTTACACTCGTACCGGAAGCGAAAAAACGGACACTTCGAGGCTATTGGAGGAGGTCTGGAGGGGTGCTTAATGGTGGGTGCCCGGGTCCAGATGGAGAGCTGGGTTGTGGGGCTTAGCTGGTTCTGGCCTGGCACCCCGGGAGGGGGCCAGGCTCCCCGGGGTCCGCATGGGAAGCGGGCCAAAATGGCCCGTTGCGTTCCACGAGCGGAAGATTTTACACTCGTTACCCGGGAAGAAAAAAACGACACGTCGAGGCTATGGTGGAGGTGCGGTGGGCGTGCGGTATGGGGGGGGCCGGGCACCAGGGGGCGGGCGGGAGGGGCAATGCTGGGAGGAGGGGGGAGGGGAGCGTGGTCTGCCAGGAAGGGGGGGCGGGGG
>CM076975.1:2465410-2467910 GCA_039105355.1 Benthosema pterotum
ACCGCTACATGATTGAAAAAAAAAAAAAAAAAAAAAAAAAAAAAAACTCAGGCGTGATTTGGAATAGATTAAATCTGCCTAAGAGTAACATTAACCCTTTGTGTCCTGAACGCGTTTTGGTGTTTTATCTGTTGAAAAATAGCAGATCAACAAGCTCATGTCGCGCCACCGAGAGGCGCGACATGAGCTTGTTGTTCTGCTATTTTTGCTATTTTTGTGAAAATGTGCTGCAAATCTCTGAATACATTATTTTGGAAGCAAACATTTTATCTCAATTTTTCGCTTCTGGGGAACCCCGAGAACAACATGTTTTCAGGTGGCGGTCTGCAGCCAAATATGGATAATTCTGGTGGTCCTTGGCTTGAAATATATTAGCATCACTGACACAGGAGCACAGATTTTTCAGAAAAACTAGAATCTAGTGTCAGAAACTATAGAATCTAGTGTCAAAAAGGAGATCCTAGTATCAGAAACTATCATTTAGTGTCAATAACTAGAATCTGTGTCCGAAACTACAGTAGAATCTAGCGTCAAAAGCTAGAATGTTGCTGCAGCTATAATCTGTGTCAGGAACTACTGTATAATCTGGTGTCAGGAACTCGAATCGAGGGTCACGACACAATAGGTTAAACTCATGCATGAGTATCAGTACACTATTAAAATGTGATTTGTGGAGGAAAAAAAAGTTTGGAACTACAAAAATACTCACATTATAATGAAGACAACCTGCACCAATGATAACTGTGTGAAAGGAGGAGCGACCTCTGGGTGAAATGTATATAAGCGTCAGGGGCGTTTTTGCCATTGGGTAGACTAGCCAGTTGCTTGGTGTGGGAGGGAAGGGTAGGGTGCATCAGGGCGACCACCAGACATGCTTTAAAAAAGGATCTTAGGCTAATAAGCCTCATATGGATAAATACATAATTGTCCTCTATCCATACTAAAATTAAGGAGTTGTCTGTCTGTCTGTCCGTCCGTCTGAATGAATGTCTGAAACAGGCATAAGTCGTCACTGACTACAGCAATCATTCTGAGTTTTCACATGCTCATTGAACATAACATTAGGAAGAGACTAACGAAGCCCTTTTCTGGAAAAAAACAATTGTTAATTAATAATTAATTTAATAGTGCATAATCGGCAACGTCCGAACGCCCCCTAAAGTCACGCATCACATCACGGGCACCGTTTTTCGGTGTAACCCCACTGTCATGCGGAGTCGTTGCTGGAGGAGCGGTGTTGTCGGAGGAGGAGAACGCTGCCACAATGTGGTTCTACGATACGCCGGGAAGGAAGCGTGTTCAAACTGGACAGTTGTTTGTTTGCCATGTCGCTTTTCAGTTTGCACTCGCATGTTCAAGTGGCGGGCAGCAGCATCCCCACCATGATGATAAGTTACGGAGGGTAACACAACTCTTGCGTCATGGAAACGACAGCAGGCGCATTTCTTTCCCTGGCCACCTCGCAAACGAATACGGCCCATCTACAATCGCACGCGACCGCTTTTCTGTTTATTATATGATGTTGAGTTGTACAACAGCAGGGACATGCACATTTTGCGATGCGTGTGTGCGTGAGGGAGGGCCGGCGATTCGTTGTAGTCATTGTGCTCGAGGAAATGCGAGGCTGCATGGAGGATCGGCAATTCGTTGTATGTCTCAGTCGTGTCTATGCGAGAGTCAGCGCTGTTATAATCATGGTGGATTATATCGTTATATTCTATTTTGGTGTCGAACGTCGCAACACTTAGGGGAAGATCGAGCGTGCCGCGGTGGGTGGAAAAGGGTTTCTGAGAGAGAGAGAGATGGGCCGGGCTGTGTGCCATGATGGCGAACTGCCTGTACATGTCTATGGAGTTGTCGCAACTCTGTCTACTGTCTGTAACACTCTGGCCGTTCAAGGGCATGCAGAGCCAACGTTGCGACATCAATGGCATGTAGAGTCACAGTTGCGACATTGGGGGGTCAGAAACTGAGCGCTCGAGCGCTGTTCGTGCAGCCTGAATAGGCTACGTCCTACTGCTCCTCAAACACCGTGTCGAGTAGGCTAAAGCAGCCGACAAGCCGCGAGTCGAGGTTATGTTTTATTTTCTTCATTGACTATGTCCCGGGGACCACCAGTGGTCCTTCAGAGGGCTCCACGTGGTCCCCAACTACATGATGGAAAGTTGGTTAACCACACGTAAACGTTTGCCAGCGGATATAAGCCTCCATTTGGTTACCAACTTTACCAAATGTCCCATCATTTAGCTGGGGACCACCTGGAGCCCTCTCAAGGAAAAGGGATAATCCCCGAAGCACTGCATATAACGATAGGCCATTAGAAATGTCTATTGTTCTCCACTGGGCGTCAATTACAGTAAAACTGGACAACGCCAGAGTGTGAAGTCAAGTCTTTTGAAAGTGTTGTATTAATGCACTTCATTCTATCATTGTTGTTTATATATTAAAGCTGGGGTGGTGGACCCGCCACTCTCAAGAGTTAAAATATCCATCATGCGAA
>CM076975.1:2472910-2502910 GCA_039105355.1 Benthosema pterotum
AAAAAGTACCGGCTTATAGTCCGGAAATTACGGTACTTATTATTATTAGCACTCCACCTAGCCCTTGACCACCACCACACCGTCCCACGCCTCATACACTCTGCCAGCAGTGCGAACGAACGAGCGAGCGAGTGATGGCACTCTGTGTGTCTGGGTTTTTCTTTGTGGAAAAAACAATTGTTCGCAAGAAATTGGGCTGAAAATGTTTTAGCCCAAGGGGTTGTTTTCTGAGAAAAAACTAATGCGAAAGTAGGCCTATGTTTTTGTCTTGTCATGTACTTTTATGGATACAATTAGGCATTGTAAGCAAATCTTTCTCAATATGCTATACTTGTTTTAATAGCGTGTCTGTGTGTGTTGCGCAGGTGCACGCAAATGCGCATGCAAATGGAAGTGTGCATGCAGCACGTGTCTTAAAGGGGAATTCCACTCATTTTCAATATTTTACTATGTCTCTAACACCTTAGAGATGTTGTGTGGACATGGTAAAAAAAAAAGAAGTTCCCCCATTTTGTGTTTCCTAGAAATGTAGGTCTGAAAAAAATCATTCGCATGGTGAAATACATCTTATTCCTGATGACATGATCAAGTTGTGTTTCACCATGTTAATGAGTTTCCTTTTTTTCTGAGAGTGGACATATGTGAACCAAATGGACCCTAGCGGGTCCATTTGGTTCACATATGTCCACTCTCAGAAAAAAAAATGAAAATGGGTGGAATTCCACTTCAAGAGGCGTCCACTTCTAAAAGTCCCACTACAACACTGGCCGTAAATTGCTAGATAATGCCCATGTACTGACCACGGATGTGTGCCTAAAACGCTCACTAACATACTGAATGCAATTTTCAGGAGGTGGAGAGACTAGTGACGAGCAGTGAGGACACGGTGACGTACAGCGACAAGTTCTCTGAAGACGCCACCAGCCTCTGCAAGATGGTGAGTGTGTGTGTGTGTGTGTGTGTGTGTGTGTGTGTGTGTGTGTGTGTGTGTGTGTGTGTGTGTGTGTGTGTGTGTGTGTGTAATTGCTACATGGTGGGGACGTCCGTCTGACAGCACACTCACCAACTGGGGACCCAAAATCCATCTGGGGTCCTCACCCGAGGTCCCCACACCGTTTATCATTTAAATCAATCCAGAACATTGCAATTATGTGCCCAGTGAAGTTCTGTGAAATGTCCCACTTGGTCTTTAAAATCTGAAAAGTGTGCTAAAAGTGTGCTAGAAGTGCTCCTCCAGTGGCTACAACAGGTACTGCACAGGAGTGTGAAAAGTTTACACACTTCCTGCTGTCTAGCCAATGGGAAGAGAACAACCCCCCCCCCCCTCTCCCCCAGTTAATTAACGACCCGCAATCATAATGCTTCAGGAGAGTGGGAGAACAACCCCCCCCCCTCTCCCCCAGTTAATTAACGACCCGCAATCCTGTGCCTGGGCAATTTGAATTCTCTGTCTGTTTGTACAGAGTGGCACTGAATGTCAGAACAGTTTGGAGTTTGGAAGCATACAGTTTTCTTACAATATCGTTGTTGACATTATTGTCTTTGTAAACCTTTTAGTGTTTTAAGAAGTATATGTTCTTTAGCATTGCCAAATACTATCAGCAAGGGTAAAGTAATACAATGAATAATTTTCAGGATTCAAATTCAAAAATGGCAAAAAGCAGCAAGCTCAAAAAAGTTTATCCAAAATAGGAACCTGATTCTTAAAAGGTACCGTAAGTCATTTGGGTGATTTGAAAAATCCCACTGGCCTGGCCTCCCGGTAACAAGATCTGCACACTAAATTTTGGGGTTCAACCACCCATTACTCTACTAGCTTCCAAGCTGTTGTGTAGAAATATTCCTATTATTAATGCTGTTTTACACAGTGGTTCTCAAATTGGATTCCAGGGAATCTTGACTGTATACATCCCTAATTAATTATGAACATCATTGTGTCAGGTTAGATGATATGTCCATTTGGTTCCATTTATAGACCATATATTTTTCTGTTCCATTTATAGAACAGAAACATATTATATAGTATACAGTATACACTGAAGCTGTGTGTAAAGTTGGTCTGACCTCTTCAACAGCTTATGCTCTGAGTTGAACTGTCAGCTAGACTCTGCGCCCATCCCCCACTCCACTCAACTGTAGCACTCTGTAGCATCTTTCATTCAGTGTGGACTGGAGTGGGGGATGGGGGGGGGGTGTGCAGGTGCATTGATTACAAGAAATTATACTCCACTACATCTCAGAGCCAAACATTGTTAAAACATTAGGCCCACTGACCCACTACAATCATTTAAAAGGTATAGTAAGTGATTTGTGTGATTTGGGAAATCCTCCAGTCCTACTGGTTACAAGATGTGCACATGCACATACTCTACAGTGGGGTGAAGTGCACACCTTACCTTACCATAATGAAGCATTTTAACAGAAAATTTTCAGCATGGAACACGCAGTAGGACAGGGGTCTCAAACTCAATTTGTATGATTCTTATGGGTATCCAAATAACATAATAAAATGGATTATTATATAATCAAGCTGGTGCATTCCGTATTTCAATAAAGGGAACTTCTTATTTAAGTAGATCCAGTTTGATCAGTTCAGTGAGTAGAGTAGAGTTGCTGCAGGAGAGAGCACCCCCCCCCCTCTCCCCCAGTTAATTAACGACCGGCCATCATAATACCCTAGGAGAGTGGGAGAATAACCCCCACCCCCCACCCTTGCACTGCATTGATTGGGTCGTTAATTAGCAAAAACAGCAGAAGCCTGTCTGGGGTGTTCACATGAGACTGAGGCGACCTGTGCTCTCTCCAATGTGGAAAATGTTGAGTCAAGTATTTTTGTACACTTTGCAACACTGCATCTTTCGTCAAAGGCAACTTAATTTTTGGACATAAGAGGAATTGTAATAGTAGTGAGTACCATGAAATTATTCCTTAAGATTAGCTGATCTGCAAGCCTACAATGTGTCGCCTCTGCAACACGTGCGCTTGTAGATCTGTTGTTTTCACCATATTTGAAAACACAATGTAATATCTCAACTGAATTCCTACAATTCCAAGTCATCTCAGGGTGGGGGGATTTAGTAGACAAGAATGTTGGCAGAGCTTGAGGGCATTGTCATAAATGATTTTACTGTTGTTTCCATGTTCAACATAGCCAATGTACAAGCTCACTATGTGTTGAGCTTATATTTTCAGTATGCAGTCAAGCATACAATGGCATGTCTTTTATTTCTTCTGGATCTCTTCTCCATTAGTCCCTTCCCCCCTAAACATTTTTGTCACATAGCTTTCTGTTATTTTAGAATCAGCACTCATTTTTCAGTTCATTTACTGTCTAAATCAGACATGGGCAAACTGCGGCCCGGGGCCCACATGCAGCCTGTTAAGCCTTTTAATCCGGCTTGCCAAACTTGTCCAAATTATATTGTCCTGCATGATATATCATGCAGGACAGTGACACGCTGTGTGGAACTGATTGATGAAGATATAGTCGGCAAGTTAAACCAAAACAAACACTTCTACCATACTTACCCATTTGTCCTAATATTATCCTACGCAATAAAATACATAAATACAACCCATTACACCCAATAGTAGGCTACTAATGAAATAATTAAATCAACACACCTGCAAGTAACCCAAGTGAGCTTTTGAATGTCATTTATTCTGCTTTCTGAGCTGACTATGGCTTCTGGTTGGCCCTGCTGGTTTAGGACAGATTTTATTTGTGCTGGTTTGTAAGGCTGTATACCGAAGCTCGAGATTCGAACCACTCGCTCGCTAAGGTCGCCACGCGAACGAATATTAATGATCCCGAACCATTCGCATTTATTTATTTATTTAACTTTCCCCCCCCCATCTAGTAGATGTGCGACATCGAGGGGTCAGAAACTCGCTGTCAAACGCGCTGTTACTGCAGTTGGAAATGCATTGTTTTCAATGCTTCGAAGCTCGGCCTGAATTTGCTGTTCGATGTTCGAAGGGCAAATTAAGCCCTAGTATACACCACTACTGGTTTGCCTGGATCTGACCTGCCCTGAACGTTTGCCATAGCAGGACATAGCATACATGCAAACACATTTGCCTAGTAGTTTCTTTCTAGTGTCTCAATCAATCTGAAACAGGTTGCACATGACCGCAGCTGCGACATGCAGTGAGGCTTTCCAACTGACTGGCTGTAGGCCTATTGTTCTGTGCAAAATATAAAATCCCTGATAGATAAATGATAGTTTGGAAACAAATGCACCCTTATCGGTCTGTAACTACTGTAGTGTACAAATGGAACACATAGACCCATTAGTTTGTACCCGCAATCTGAAAGCTCACAACACGACTTCCAGGGGGTCCCCAGCTAAATGACAATTTTAATCCAAATTTACCCTTACCCTAACAACCACACTTTTTCATTGCAAAATAAGAATGATAATACTCTTATTAGAGTGTCAAAAACACTGCCATTTACTACTTTTATATAGAAATTAAATTAATATTATGCAGAATTTAGTACAGCCTTTAAGCCCGGCCCTCCACAATATTTTCTGTATCTCATTTGGCCCCTTGGGAAAAAATAATTGTCCACCCCTGATCTAGCTGCTTATGAGCTTATTACCTATTATTATTATTAGCCTATTGTTATTATTATGCTGATCCATTCATATATTGGCCCAACCAGCCAAGCTTGAATCACAGACCACATGGACTTGCCACTAAAGCTGCAGGTCTACTCCACAAACATGCTGGCCTCACAATTATTTAATTCCTTTCGGCCAGTGGTTTTCAACCTTTTATTATTTATTCATAATTTGAGCCCCGGGCCACCATTTGATGACATTTTAGCCCCACAGACTCCAAAACTACACCTATATTTGTTTTGCTTTTGTCCACAATTCCAGGCTGGATTTTGGAGAAAACAAAATAATCAAACGTACAGATCAAAATGACCATTAATCTTTTACATTTTGTCGTTGTGTAATGCACATGATGAATATTTTATTTTTTGAGAGTGTAAACATGAAACCAAATGGACCTGCAACTGCAAAGGTACATTTAGTTTCATTTTTATGCTCTCATAGAGTTACATCTAGTTAACCAACTTTCCATAATTTAGCCTGCGGAACACCTGGAATCCTCTCATGGACCACTGGAGGTCCACGGACCACCTGTTGAAAAGCCCTGCTTTAGGCTACTAAAATAAAGTTGTATTTGTCTGGGGCTGCCGCTGCCCTCGTCTCTTCATGCCTACACAACAACCGTCATTGGTTATTATTATTGTCGACCTAATCAATCTATCAACTTGATGACATACTGCTCCATACAGGCAACATCAGTGCGGGGACCACCGACCACTGCTTAAACGTGTATGCATGTACTTGATATTGGCCACGCAAGCACACAGTAAGCGTGCACGCAAATTGCTGCATGGATACATGCAGTCACGTTTTCAAAACCACACGTCTGCATTACGATGGGAGATTTTGTGTCCTGTGTGCGCTCAAATCTCCTACACAAAAACACACACTTTCACCGCTCGACAATAAATCCTGGCGCGGTCATGCGTCTGACGGTGCATAGGTCTCGCTGTAAGCACAGGACTATCCCGCACCATCGTAGAAAAATAAAACTCAGGTCCGCGAGCCCGCGACGATCGAAAGTGATGGTCGCTTTCTTGTCCAACTCCACGGAAAACAAAATTGGTCAGCTTACGGCTACAATGAATGAAGGAAGGGGAGGGGACGATGTTACGGGCAGTAGTAGAGGAGTTGCGACATTGAGGGGGCAGAAAACAGCAAGCGGCCTACTTAAAGTAAAGCGTGATTTACAGCGGCCATGCTCGTGTAACATGGATACTATTAGGCATACTACAAAACTATTTAAAGTAAAGTGGTACAGCGGCCGTGCCCATGCAACATGGATTAAGTGGTTTCAGAGAATTAAATCTGGGCTGTCGCCTGAGAACTTGTCACAATGCTGAATAAAAGTATGTAGAGCAGCCGCCATTACACCTTTCCATGGAAGTGAACGGAGATGTCGCAACTCTGGGTTATTTGCCTTTCTGTATGGTGCAACTCTGCCTTTCTCTATGGCTCTGGTAGAGTTGCACCCAGTTGTGCTAGGTCTGGACCGTAGCTTTTTGACATCACGATAGTCCGAGGAATTAATTTACTTAGGTATATTAGCCGCTGTGGACGCAGTAGGAGCGCAATTAGTGGCTAAGAACATTGCGGTAGTAGTAAGCAACTATCTTGTGAAGTTTGGTGCAATATGAGCTTGCGGATCTTCTGTGATGGTGTCAAAACTGTGTTGCCTGTGTTACTCCAATTGAGTAGCTGTGATGTGATGTGATGTGATGTGATGTGATGTGATGTGATATTTTTAAGCAAAAATGTAACCAATATGACTATAGTAACTACTATTTTCTTTGGAGGCCTACTGTGGCCCCTAGAGAAGTCAAAAAGGCTATTTTTTTTTAGAGATGATCAAATACAGGAAGACTAAATGAAAAACATAAAAACAATGAAAAAAAAATGATTGTCATTATAATTTTGACCACAAATTCGCTTATTTTGACCATAAACTCGCTTATAGGAACTTTAAGTCCTCATTTGCTTAGTGTGCTCTGCTGCTGTTGCAGTTGAGACCCAACAAAAAAAGTTCTGAAAAAGTTTTGTATTTTGAAAAAATAAATTTCAGTACAACCTGAAAGGGTGTAGATGTGTTCCATAAAGAAAGACCTGAAATTGTGGTATGGTCACAAACTGTACTGTCTGATGTGTGCGCAGAAATGCTCTGTCTATACAGATGCCCAGAAAGAGTAATATCTGAAACTTGTGCAGTGTTGTCCCCAGAAAGTATGCACTTTCTGACCGAGTGTTATCAGATGGAGTCCCCAGGAGGATGCAATATCTGAACGAGTGTTATCAGATGGAGTCCCCAGGAGGATGCAATATCTGACCGAGTGTTATCAGATAGAGTCCCCAGGAGGTATGCCATCTGAGGTGTGCTATGGTGTCCCCAGGAAGGCGGAATATCTGTTGGTCCCCAGATGGATGTGTGGAGTCAGGTCTGGGAGAAAAAGTATTGAATTTTGCTAATTTAAAGTGATATTCTGGTTCCTGAGGTTTTTCTGAGCATACATGATTTTTTTCAGAGGCGTACCATGTCTAGAAAGGGGTGTCCCCACACCGTTGGTGTCCACTCATGGGTCCCCATCATGTAGCATTTACAAGCCTGTGTGTGTGTGTGTGTGTGTGTGTGTGTGTGTGTGCGTGTGCGAACAAGGAAAGGTAAAAAAAATACAAAAAATGCGATCCGAATACACCAGAGGGCCCATTCTGCAACAAATGTTTTGCTGAGTGCCACACGCTTGTAGGTCTGCTATTTTTCCTGCTAAAACGACCAGATGCCTATAATCTCTAAATATAGTGTTGTTTTGCTGATAGCAGATCTGCAACATGTTGAGAGCTTGTAGATACGCTGTTTTTTCCCGCAATCCTTGTCCCCAAAGTGCCCCTCGTACAGGGATTTCCAAAAGTCCTAAATAAAACAATAACAACACAATACGGGACTAAAAATACAATTGAGCATGAAAACAGAGGAAAATAAAACCGAATACAAAGACAAATCCACATAATAAAATCAAAGGAACATATTCGCAAATCAGTTATGTACCTAATTTGGCAAGGTATGTCTTGATATTGTTTTTGAAAGAATTTGTATTATATTATATGATTAGATGTTATATTATATGATTAGATGTTTTTGGGGAGAGCATTCTATAGAGTTATTGACCGATTATATACAGTAAAGACAATGCGAGCTGAGCAGTTCCGCCCCTTTCATGACGTCGCCTATGTTCAGGGTGGACTGACAGTCTGGCATACAGGGCATTTTCCCGGTGGGCCGACCCCCCCCCCCGGGGGCCGTTAATGTCGTGTTTTAATTAAAAAAAAAATAATAATAATGAATAAAAAAAAATCTGCACAAAACCGGCCCACGAATCAGTGCTGGCGGCCCTCTGTCCTCTTCAAATGAGACTGCCTATTGCAGGGTTTTTATAGTTAACTAAAACTAACTAACTAATTTTAGTTAGCCCGAGCCCCAGAGCCCCTTATGTCTTAAATTCTCATGGGGGCTCAGGCCCCGGAGCCCCCACAAAGATTGCACGCCTGATTGCAACGCTAATAAGGGTCTTCAGAGGGCCGCTCTGAGACAAAATTGCCCGGTACGTTTTGAGCTCCCAGTCCACCCCTGCCTACTGTTCCAGAAATGAAATCCCCATTCATTTTCCTCATAGACTATTCAAAAATGGTTAATATAAACAGGATTACGCCGCGGACAAAGCCAACTCGGGACGTAACAAATCATGACAACCACCACAATATTATCATGCACTATCTAATTAGAAAGAAGTAAAAAAATAATAATAATAATAACGGCAGGATACAACACTTTTTGTTTTCTTTTTCTTCTTAGAAATTATGTGATCGTCCCAAAACATTGCGTGCGTCGTCATGATTCGCCACGACCCGAGTCGGCTTTGTCCGCAGCGTAAACGACTTCATTTTTTTTTTTGGAACTTAGTTTTTATTTCCAGTTTTTTATACAAAGGGGAAACCCCCAAACATGAAAAAATTAAATAAAAGTATAACTTAAATAAAAAAAAGAAAAGAAAAAAAAATGACAGACTAACTTTAGGGCATTTACAGCTCATAGGTTTGTTAAACTCATACTTTGGTGGCAGGAAAAGGGGATATGTCATCAGGCAGTACTAGTAATTGTCACAGGCCCGGCCTGCACCCGGATGCGGGGCCCGCGTAAACGACTTTATATGAATCATTTTCGAAAAGTCTTATGAGAAAAATGAATGGGGAATCCGTTTCTGGAACAGGGGCGATGACACGAAGGGGGCAGGACTGCACAGCTGTATTTGATTTGGGTGTAGCTTGTATTCTTATGTTGCCAGAAACTGCTCATCCAGTGTTCTATCCATATGCTAGTGTTGTATCCAGGGGTGTCGTGTAGGGGGGACGCGGGGGACCCCCACTTCTCATATGTAGAATATTTTGGGTGGCAAAAGTAGGCCTATACTTTTTTTTTGTCTTGTCATTTACTGTTATGGATACAATCAGGTATTGTAAACAATCTTTCTCAATAGTCTGTACTTGTTTTAATAACGTGTCTGTGTGTGTTGCGCAGGTGCGCGCAAATGCGCATGCAATTGCAAGTGTGCATGCACGTGTCTTACCACTCATTTTCAATATTTTATAAAGGGCATTAATACACCTTAGAGAATAGATGTTGTGTGGGCATGGTAAAAAAAAAAAAAGTTCCCCCCCATTCTGTGTTTCCTAGAAATGGAGGTCTGAAAAAAAATCATTAGCATGGTGAAATACATCTTGATGACATCATGTATTTTCACCATGTTAATGAGTTTCTTTTTTTTTCTGAGAGTGTACAAATGTGAACCAAATGGACCCGCTAGGGTCCATTTGGTTCACATTTGTACACTCTCAGGAAAAAAAATAGAAAATGGGTGGAATTCCCCTTTAAGAGGCGTCCCCCCCCCACACACACACACACTTCTAAAAGTACCACTACAACACGGGCAGTGTTGCCAACTTGGCGCATTTGTCGCTATATTTAGCGCTTTTTCAGACCCCCCTAGTGCCAAAATTAGTGAAAAACTCCTGGCGGAAAATCTAGTGCTTTTTGGCTGGTGAGTTGGGGTGAAATTGATTGACAGGCGCCAGAGATAAAACCCTCATTTTTCACCATTTCTCCTCCTATGACAGTGGTTTTCAACCAGTGGTCCCCAGGCTAAATGATGGATAGCTGGTTAACCAGATGTAACTCTTTGAGAGCGTAAAAATGAATTTTTACACTCTCAAGAGTTAAAATATTCATCATGTGAATTAGCCCAAGTCTACACAACTAGAGAATGTAGAGGATTAATGGTCATTTAATGGTCATATTCCCTTCCAGGCGAGCATCTAGCGCATTCTAGTGCATTTTGGAAGTGCCACTAGTGCATTTTGGATTTTGGCAGTTGGCAACACTGAACACTGGTTGTATCCTCTCTGTAACCTGTGTGTTTTTCCCTAACCCTGACCCCTCCAGCTCATGGCCAAAGACCCCGCCGAGAGGCTGGGCTGTCTGGGGGGCGGGGCTTCCGAGGTCAAAGAGCACGCCATCTTCCGGAACATCAACTTCAAGCGGCTGGAAGCCGGAATGATGCAGCCGCCGTTCATACCCGACGTAAGGCAGGCGCACGCACGCACGCACACACGCACGCACACACACACACACACACACACACACACACACGCACGCACGCATGCACACACACCCGCACACACACATAGGTTTCTTCATTCACTTTCATGAGGGCGGAAATCAACTGGATTTTTTTTTCTTTTTCAAAATAAAGGAGAACAAGAAAAAGAAGGAAACAGAATAGCTGAACATAGAAAAATGGAAATTGCGAGTTTACATATAGTGAACAGTTCCTGCATAAACTTTCCTTAATGAATATATCTGTTTTTTTTAGTATATACCTGTATTTTCTCTAATATTATACTGGGATATGACTCGATATGATGACCAAACAAGGTGTCAATACCGATACTGATATGGTATACACTTTTCGCCACTCCGATACAACAGCATAGAAAAATATAAAATATCACATCTAGTGAAACTTACATATGATGTGTTTTTTTTTTCTGTATGTGTGTGTGTGTGTGTGTGTGTGTGTGTGTGTGTGTGTGTGTGTCAGTCCCAGTCTATCTACTGTAAGGATGTGTTGGACATAGAGCAGTTCTCCACAGTGAAAGGAGTGCAGCTGGAAGACAAGGATCAGCAGCTCTATGCCAAGTTTGCTACGGGCTGTGTGTCTATACCCTGGCAGAATGAGGTGAGAGCACACGCACACACGCATACACGCACGTACACACTAGGGCTTTAACCAAAAAATCGATACATCGATGCATCGATTTGCATAACACGTGTCGACTCCAAAAAGCCCGAGTCGATAAGTTGTTTTTTTCCCTTCCTCCGAAGGAAAGGAGGAAAGAGGAGGAATTAAACATTTACCTTTGTTTTCCCCTTTTTTCTTTCTCTGTGTGTGCGACGCGTGTGTATATAATTCAAATGTAATATTGGTTACTGTCACTCACGGACAGAAGTCTCCTTTGATGTTTCCTTTGCAACTCTATCGGAGTTAAGCTTTAATTACCAATCTTATGCAGCTGCATCCGCACAGCAGTGTCAGAGGAATATATACAGAACTTCATCAACCAACACCTCCCCGGGCTACAGTGACCGTCTTGTTCTTCGTTTCGCATTAGGCTACCGCACGGGACGCATGCTTCTGTCCGCGTCATTCTCATTAATTTACTGAATGAATCATAAAAGAAAAGCGGCGCGGTGGTGGTGTTGGAGGAGGAGGAGGAGGAGGCTACATGTAAATGGATCGTATTCTGCGTTCTAACGTGTGGGCTGCTGCGTATTGATAATGTTATGTGTTTTTATGGCTGGCCTGGGAGTGGACGATGTGCAGCTGTGTGCCAATATTGTTTTCATATTAAGCTTGCCACACGCGCCATGCGTAGCCTCGCGATGTGTTTTGGATAAGCACTGCGCCGGCATATAGCGGCACCATTTGATCCCCCCCCCCCTTCTCGGGGAACCACCACGACGGACCCCCGCGCCATAAAACGATAAATCGATACAACTTCGACTTGACTGTCTGACAAGTCGACTTGAAAAAATCTCAAGTCGTTAATGCCCTAGTGCACACGCACGCACATGTGCGCACACACACACACACACACTAAGGCCCTGATACACTAGCAACATTTTGATCAATATCAACTAACAATGTCAACATCAACGAGGCAACATGATGAGACACATGGCAACAGGCAACACCTCCCATTAAATGGGAATTCCACCCATTTTCTTTTTTTTCCTGACCTTTTTCAGCAAAAAGGTCCTAAAAGAAAAATCATGGTGAAACACAAGTTGTGTTTCACCATGTTAATGATAAAAAAAACACTAAGTAGGCCCTATTATTAAAAATATACCGTAATTCAGAAATTGTAAAATTGTTTTTACAATTTGTTTTTAGTTTGTATTGAATCATCATCACCAAATGTTCACTTTGCAGACTAAAGAAGTTAATAATATAAAATATTCTGTCCATTGTGTTGACGCCTCAACTCTCTCTCTCTCTCTCTCTCTCTCTCTCTCTCTCTCTCTTTCTCTCTCTCTCCCTCTCTGTCTCTCTCTTTCTCTCTCTCTGTCTCTCTGTCTCTCTCTCCCTCTCTCTCTGTCTCTCTCTGTGTCTCTCTGTCTCTCCCTCTCTCTCTCTCTCTCTCTCTCTCTGTCTCTCTCTGTCCCTCTCTCTGTCTCTCTCTCTGTCCCTCTCTCTGTCCCTCTCTCTGTCTCTCTCTCTGTCCCTCTCTGTCCCTCTCTCTCTCTCTCTCTCCCTCTCTCTCTCTCTCTCTCTTCTCTCTCTCTCTCTCTCTCTCTCTCTCTCTCTCTCTCTCTCTCCTCTCTCTCTCTCTCTCTCTCTCTCTCTGTCTCTCTCTCTCTCTCTCTCTCTCTCTCTCTCTGTCCCTCTCTCTCTCTGTCCTCTCTCTCTCTGTCTCTCTCTCTCTCTCTCTCTCTCTCTCTCTCTCTCTCTCTCTCTCTCCCTCTCTCTCTCTCTCTCTCTCTCTCTCTCTCTGTCTCTCTCTCTGTCTCTCTCTCTGTCTCTCTCTCTGTCTCTCTCTCTCTCTCTCTCTCTCTGTCCCTCCTCTCTCTCTCTCTCTCTCTCTCTCTCTCTGTCCCTCTCTGTCTCTCTCTCTCTCTCTCTCTCTCTCTCTGTCTCTCTCTCTGTCTCTCTCTCTCTCTCTCTCTCTCTCTCTCTCTCTCTCTCTCTCTCTCTCTCTCTCTCTCTCTCTCTCTCTCTCTCTCTCTCTCTCTCTGTCTCTCTCTCTGTCTCTCTCTCTCTCTCTCTCTCCTCTCTCTCTCTCTCTCTCCAGATGATAGAGACAGAGGTCTTCAAAGATCTAAACGTCTTTCACCAGGACGGTGTGTTGACCGCAGACCTGGACTGGAGACGCCAGCCCCTCCCCCCTCCCAAACGCACTTTACTACAGAGACTGTTTGGAGACCAGGTTGGTTGGTGGCATGTGTGTGTGTGTGTGTGGAAGGGGGGGGGGGGGGGGGGGGGGTGTCTGTGTGTGTGTGCACTGTTCCAAAATGATATATGTAAAGGCGATTACGCCGCGGGCAAAGACAACTCTGGTTGTGACAAATCATGACAACACAATTTTTGGGACAATCAAATCCGCCCCTGCTGGCCCTGCTGGGCCCAAACGGCAATAAATAACACCAAAACGGTCTTGTCCCTTTGTTTGCACGTTGACACACGTTCGTCCAATGTAAGTCAATGCGCCATAATCACACCAAACACATCACACATCACACTGCAGGGACACTTCAAGACAGTCAAAGGGGCTTAAAAGTTGTCTTTTTGATGGCGTGGCCTCTGTCTCCCTCTGCAGTGCTGCTGTGGTAACTGCAGCGACTGTGACAGCGACGATGAAGAGGAGCCTACCAGGCTGTGACGTCATCACAAAGACAGACTGAGACATCATCATCACAGCAGCCAGACTGTGACATCATCATCACAGCAGCCAGACTGTGACATCATCATCATCATCATCATCATCATCATCATCACAGCAGCCAGACTGTGACATCATCATCATCATCATCATCACAGCAGCCAGACTGTGACATCATCATCATCATCACAGCAGCAAGACTGTGACATCATCATCATCACAGCAGCCAGACTGTGACATCATCATCATCATCAACATCATATCAGCCAGACTGTGACATCATCATCATCATCATCATCATATCAGCCAGACTGTGACATCATCATCAACATCATATCAGCCAGACTGTGACATCATCATCATCATCACATCAGCCAGACTGTGACATCATCATCATATCAGCCAGACTGTGACATCATCATCATATCAGCCAGACTGTGACATCATCATCATCATCACATCAGCCAGACTGTGACATCATCATCATCATCACATCAGCCAGACTGTGACATCATCATCATATCAGCCAGACTGTGACATCATCATCATATCAGCCAGACTGTGACATCATCATCATCATCACATCAGCCAGACTGTGACATCATCATCATATCAGCCAGACTGTGACATCATCATCATATCAGCCAGACTGTGACATCATCATCATCATATCAGCCAGACTGTGACATCATCATCATCATCACATCAGCCAGACTGTGACATCATCATCATATCAGCCAGACTGTGACATCATCATCATATCAGCCAGACTGTGACATCATCATCATCATCACATCAGCCAGACTGTGACATCATCATCATATCAGCCAGACTGTGACATCATCATCATATCAGCCAGACTGTGACATCATCATCATCATATCAGCCAGACTGTGACATCATCATCATATCAGCCAGACTGTGACATCATCATCATCACATCAGCCAGACTGTGACATCATCATCATATCAGCCAGACTGTGACATCATCATCATATCAGCCAGACTGTGACATCATCATCATCACATCAGCCAGACTGTGACATCATCATCATATCAGCCAGACTGTGACATCATCATCATATCAGCCAGACTGTGACATCATCATCACATCAGCCAGACTGTGACATCATCATCATCATCATATCAGCCAGACTGTGACATCATCATCATCATCATATCAGCCAGACTGTGACATCATCATCATCACATCAGCCAGACTGTGACATCATCATCATATCAGCCAGACTGTGACATCATCATCATATCAGCCAGACTGTGACATCATCATCACATCAGCCAGACTGTGACATCATCATCATATCAGCCAGACTGTGACATCATCATCATCATCATCATCACATCAGCCAGACTGTGACATCATCATCATCATCATATCAGCCAGACTGTGACATCATCATCAACATCATATCAGCCAGACTGTGACATCATCATCATCATCACATCAGCCAGACTGTGACATCATCATCATCATCATCATCATCATCACATCAGCCAGACTGTGACCTCATCATCATCATCACAGCATCCAGACTGTGACATTATCATGATCATTTTTTTTTTTTTACTCAAAGGACCACTTCACCACTTACACTTGGCTGTAACTTCTGACTTCTAATGGGGGCTAATACTGTGGCGGCCATATTGGATTTCATGGAAACTTGCAATACAAAAAGTGTTTGTATTTCAACCTATGAAGTGTGTGGAAATATACCTCGGTTTAATATCCATAGCCTATTGGATATTACAAAAATTGCTCAACATATGAAAGTTAGCATCCGGTAGTTTCTGGGGACCCCTACTAAACATTTCTAAAATAAAACGTCGGTCCTCAATGGGGCTTCTGTTTTTGTATTGCACATTTTCAGGAATAGAAAGCCTTCAGTTTCTATTAGCTTGGATTCCCCATCGATGATGTCACTGGAAGACAGGTTTCTGAACATTATTAGTGAGGACCTATTATATGAAGACAGGTTGACAAGTGGGTACGAGTAAGAAGTCTGGGATTCAAAAGGCATTGTACAAAGGTTAAGTACCTTTGTTCCCAAATTCTTTGGGAAAATATCTTTCGAAAACAGCCGATGTACAAAATGGCCGAAATGTACAGAGGGGCTGAAGTGGCTCACGCATGCTTTTGGAAGAACAGTTCCACTCTACAAAGTATTGGTAACTGTATGGAACTAAATGTTTCCGAATAAATATTTGTGTCTGAGTGGGTGTAGAAGTAAAAGTTCTGAAAATATGACGTGCTCAAGTACAACAATTAACAACGAGCTCAATAAATCTGTTGCGGTCTACACAGTACATGATCCGCTGTCCCTTTTCCCTAATTATGTAGATGCAAGATGTTTACATCACAAATAAAGACAACTCATGACAATAAACACAATGTGTTTAAATAATTAGTAAGAACAATTTCACCATAACATTTCCCATACAGAACATTTTATATAAATATCATACTGTATATGCAAACTCTTGAAAGTGTCACCTTTGATACAAGCCACACAAAAATATGGCAAAATACTAATATTTATTATTCCCATTCCATTAGTTTTTTTTTTACTCATTTCCCTTTTGCACTCACCGTATGGAAGGTACTATTTAACCCTTTGATGGCCACGCCCTAATTATTCAATTACCTTATCAGGCCATCTCAATCAATACATAATCTAAATATTTGAATATCTATAGAATAATGTGTGATATGACCAAAACTTAACAAAATGTCTCATTTGAAAGGTACAGGTCTCCAGTTTACACAGAAAAAAAAATTATCACTCTAGCATGTACCGTTATTTACTTATGAGCATTCTAATACCTGGTTGGTTAGACCAGAAAATGCCCTGCTGAGAGGTCATTCTGAGATACAGCTGTCTTTAGTTTTTTTTTCTTTCTCTGCCCATAGGACACTGTGGGAATGGTCTACATTATCACACAATACCTTATTTGAAAGCTGCATCTGTCTACTTTACTCTGAAAAAGGAATCATGTTTATACCATGTTGCATTCATCTTTGGGGGGGCTTACAATACACCATACACTGACTAAAAAAGGCTTTTTTCAGGTCCCACAAAAAAGTTGTGACATGTATACAGTATCAAGCCAGGAATCATCATCATCATCATCATGCTCCATGCTTTGAGTTGCATACACCATGGTTTGGGAAAATAATATTTTTTATATAAAATGTATCTTTTTATATCCCAGTACATGCACCAATTGCCTCTAGAACAGGGGTTTTCAACCTTTTTCATCCCAGGGCCCACCATTTATTCAGCATTTGAGCCACGGACCACCATTTGAGGACATTTTAGCCCCACAGCCCCCCCCCCCCAAACTAAAGATTTCCTTTGCTTCTGTCCATGATTGTATAGATTAGGACTACTGTAATTCACATGATGAATACTTTAACTCTTGAGGGTGTAAAAATGAAACCAAATGGACCCTGAAACCAAATGGACCCGCCAGGGTCCATTTGGTTTCAGGGTCCATTTGGTTTCATTTCTACATTCTCAAGAGTTACATCTGGGTAAACAATTTAGCTGGGGACCACCTGGAACCCTCTCAGGGACCACTGGTGGTCCCCGGACCACCGGTTGAAAACCCCTGCTCTAGAATCTAGTCTATAAACTTGATTTGCTATTCAAACCTATTGTCTGTTCACTTCAAGGGGCCAGTCCAATGGTGGCTCTTGTACATAGACTTCTATTGAATGGGGACAAAACTTTTTTGACCCCTGAATATCCCTGCTAGATGTCACAATGTCGCATGAATTTCTCTTCACAGTGTTGCCAACTTGGCACATTTGTCACTATATTTAGTTATTTTTTCCAGACCCCCCTAGCGCCAAAATTATTGAAAAACTCATGGAGGAAAATCTAGTGCTTTTTTGCTGGTGAGTTGGGCTAAAAACCACTGCTCTAGCATGCATTTTGCATGCATTTTGGAAGTGCCACTAGTGCATTTTGGAGTTGGCAACACTTCCCTCAAAATGGATACTTGAATGGACACATTGGGAAGACGAAGCCAGATCACTGCGCAGTTGTTTTTTTCTGTTTGGAACAAAGGAACGGGCCGGAACGCACGCGCAAAATGGAATCGCTGTAGTACCACCTTTTTGATACCAGGGACCACCATTTATTCGGCATTTGAGCCACGGACCACCATCTGATGACATTTTAGTCCCACAGACCCAAAACTCTCTGTTTTTATCTACAATTCTAGTCTGCATTTCGGAAACATGACAGGCAAACCTAGATTTCTAGTCGTGTAGATTTGGGCTGATTCAGATGATGAATATTTTAACTCTTGAGAGCATAAAAATGAAACCAAATGGACCCGCAAGGATCCATTTGGTTTCATGTTTACACTCTCAAAGAGTTACACCTGGTTAGCCAACGTTACATCATTTAGTCTGGGGACCACCTGGAACTCTCTCAAGGACCACTGGTGGTCCCGGACCCCAGCTGTAGAAGTGGTGATGATGATCGAGCGGCCGGGACCAGGCTGTGGTTAATTTTTCTCCTCATTTGTCTCCTCCACCACCCACCACCACCACGGAGGTGCTTTACTTGCAGCAAGGATCCATTTGGTTTACGCTCTCAAAGAGTTACACCTGGTTAGCCGCCAACTTTACATCATTTAGTCGGGGACCACCTGGAACCCTCTCGGGGACCACTGGTGGTCCCCGGACCCCAGCTGAAGTAGTGGATGATGATGATCGAGTGGCTGGGACAGCAGGAGCACGAACCAGGCTGTGGTTTATTTTTCTGGGAATTTTTCTGGGTATTTTTCTTTTCCTCCACCACCCACCACCACCACCACCCACCACCACGGAGCTCTTTACCCTGGCATGCTGCTTCAAACACGGACAAACAAACGGATCGCTTATAGTCTGGACAACAGGACTGCAGAACGGTGAGAAAAGAACACCCCATTTTATATGCGATGGCTTGTTTTGGTTTTCTGTGATTCTTGGGCGTTGTTTATCAACTCTGAGTGCTTGTTTTGCCTTGCCTATACCTCCGTAGACAAAAACAAGTTGTTGTTTTTTTCTATTTGATGTGATGTGCAAAAAAAACATCTACATTTTATCTGTGTTTTGGATTGTGAGGCTTTCCGGGAAACATGCAACTAAGCCCCCACCACCAGCATATATTGTGCTCTTATGGCGTTTTGTTATGGTATTGTGGAGGTGTTGTGGGGGGGTCCCTCAGTTGTGGGGGGTCCCTGTGCTGTGGGGGGGGGGTCCCCAGGGTTGTTTTGTTTCTCTTTTTGGCTTGGCTTTGTTATGTTATTGTGGAGGTGTTGTGGGGGGGGGGGGACCCTGTGTTGTGGGGGGGGGGGTCCCCGGGGGTCCCTGGGGGTCCCCGGGGTCCCCGGGGGTCCCCTGTGTTGTTTTGTTTTCTCTGTTGGCTTGAGAAGTGATTACCATTCAGGACATTCTGATACAAAGCAAGGGAGGTGTGTAAGGCTGAACGATGCTTGCCACAGTCCACGGAGGGCAGACGATTGTGTTTTAGCACTAGTGTTTAAAAGACAGATAGATCTCTCTCTATTTTGGTAACTTTGGGTAACTTTTTTGTACTGTAGTGGGCTATATGATAAATTTTGAGCAAACCCATGATGGCAGCTACATGGATCTTTGTGACAAGCTAGCTTAGGGTCCCCTCTAGCCTAAGCACCAATAAAAACAGAATTACGTTTATTACGTTTGCAGCTGGCATCTCAAAATGAATAAATTACGCTTTAGACGTCTACAGCCTTCATAGGGTTAAAAAACAAAAAAGTGTTATATCATTAGATTTTCCACACTCTGTAATGTTTTCCAGGTTCGCCGCGTTTCTTTTTTTTTTTTTTTACATTGTATGTTGTATTCTGTATGTTACATGTTTTTTTTCTACTATTGTTTACATGTACAGCTTTTTTTGGGGGGCTTTTTTTTTAACGCGCAACACGCTGTCAGGGCTAAAGCCTGTATGCATGTGGCATACAGCCCCGCATGTACAGTATTGATTGTGACATGTAGCTGTGCTGAGGACCCCTGCCTCACAGAAACAACATTGTACATCTCAAGGGTGTGTCGTTTTATGCTGTTGTTTTCCTAATAAAGAAGCCTGAATCATGATGGACACAGCTAGAGCTTAATCGTCACTTTAGTACTAGCCCTCCCTGGTAGGGTGACCAGATCCAAACTGTTCATTTGAGGGACAGAAGTGTTGCCTGTGTGTGGGACAAGTGGAGTGTGGAAATGGGGACAAAATGTAAATTATCACCATCTTGATGTCAATATTCCAAAAAATATTTCAGGATTCCATTTCACATACAGCAAAAACAGCTGCTGCAAAAACAGCTAAAATCAAAAATAGCTGATCTACAATCTCAAAAGTTTTGAGATTGTAGATCAGCTATTTTTTTTTTTTGAACTTTGTTTTTATTTCAGAGTAGGCAACTTTACATTTAAAAAGACATTCTTAAAATTTACACTTTTTTTTTTTTTTTCCTTTTTTTACGCACATAATCTCAGCTGTTTCTCACCTGAATAAGCGAATATAATACATACACATACACACCGACGGTTACAGACAAACAGTTACAGACAATGAGAATAGTAACAAAAATATTTTTTCTAATAATTAAAAAAAAGAAAAAAAAAAAAAAAAAAAAGAAGGGCGTATAGACCTAAGTACAGGAGAACTAATTAATAGGGTGCAGATGCAGTCGTGAAGGCGCCGGACGTTCCGTGGAGGAGGAAGGATCAAGAAGACACCTCTAGTGTCTACTTACTAGCTAATAAGGGTGCCACCGGACCCCATCTTTTACTGAATAGGTGTGGTTGTAGCCTTAAGGCATATGTAATTTTCTCCATATGATAGATATCCCAAACTTTTTCCAGCCACGTTCTGTATGTTGGAGGTTCTGGTTTTAGCCAATTGATTGTGATACATTTAATGGCCGCTGTAAGCAGCACATGTAACAGGTAAATGTTGGATCTACCCTCCAGTCCCTCCGGCACCACTCCCAACAGCATTATCAAGGGGTCTTCCGGGATATTATGGCCTATAAAGACTAATTCCAATGCTTCCGATATCTCCCCCCAGAATGATCTCAATTTGGGGCACGTCCAGAAAATGTGAGTGTGAGTCCCGATGTGTGCTCCGCATCCCCTCCAGCACCTGTCCGAATAGTTAGGTCCCATTTTAGAAACTATTTGGGGAGTTCTAAAAAATCTAGAGATTACTTTCCATTTGAATTCTCTCCAAGTATTGGAGTTGGTTACGAGATGAGCTTCACTGCAAATCTCTCCCCACGTCTCCGGAGTTATTTCCACACCCATTTCAGATTCCCACTTGTCCTTTATATATAATGTATTGTTTGGGCACAGGTCTGAGAATACTTGGTATAGATCTTTAATGACCTTCCCTCCCCAAGTTCCAGTTTTATTAACATCTCCTCTATAGGGGTTGGTTTCATGGCTCTCTCCCAGTCCTTATGTTTTGTTAAGAAATCTCTCAATTGCAAATATCGAAAAAAGTTTTTCCGTGGGAGATCAAATTGGGTTTGTAATTGTTCGAACGATTTAAGACCATCTGCATTTACCAATTGGTATATACTAGTTAAACCGAATTCTGACCATTTCCTAAATCCAGCATCTAATCGAGCCGGCGTAAACTCCCTAATATAACCAATATGTGTTAGTGATGAGATCTGTTTAGGTAGCCCGAAGGTAGTTTTAATTTTTCTCCATATTTTTAAAGTAACTCTAGTCCACTCTCCCATTTGGATTTCTTTTAATGGTGTGTCCAAAAAGGGCACAACATGGAGGGGGTAAGAGCAAAGACTCTGTTCTATATTCAACCATCTGTTATGCTCAAACTCCTGGAGCCAAGTTGTTAGAGGTTTTAGCTGTGCTGCCCAAAAGTAGTATCGAAGATTCGGAAGTTTCAGGCCTCCGTTCTCCTTTGATAGCTGCAGTGTTTTCAATCTGACTCTCGGTCTTCTGCCCTGCCATATAAATTTGGAGATAAGTTTGTCCAATTTATCGAATGTGCTCTTAGGAATATCCACAGGTAGCATTTGAAAAGGATAAAGAAGTCTAGGAAGGACATTCATACGTATACTTTCCACACGACCCAAGAGAGAAAGTGGAAGTGCTGCCCATCGACTTAGGTCTTCCCCTATAGTTTGAAATAGCTTTTTATAGTTTGTTTCATATAGCCTTTCAATGGATAGGGGGATGAAGATCCCAAGATATTTAATGCCATCTATAGGCCATCTAAACCCGCTCTGCTTTTTGATGTTTTGAGGTATTTTCCCACCGATGTCCATAGCCATTGTTTTAGCTACATTTATTTTGTATCCTGAGTAGTACCCGTAGTTTGAAATCAAGGATTTTAGATAAGGTATTGTTGTTGCAGGTTTTGTCAGGTAAAGTAACACATCATCAGCATATAACGACAGCTTATGCTGTTCGCCGTTTATTGTTACACCTTTGATATTGTTATCATCTCTAATCAGTTGCGCCAGTGGTTCAATACTAATTGCAAACAGTAGGGGTGATAAAGAGCATCCTTGTCTACAGCCTCGTTCCAAAGTAAACCTGCCTGAGAGGAAGCCATTCACTTTCACCATTGCTTGTGGGCCCGAATATAGGGTTTCTACCCACTTTATGAAATTAGGGCCAAATTTAAATTTCTTTAGTGTTTGGATTAAGTACTGCCAAGAGACACGGTCGAAAGCTTTTTGAGCATCAAGGGACAGCAACATCACTTCCTGTTTCGTCAGTGTCGGGTGGGTCATTATGTTTAGAAGTCTACGTATGTTGTCTCCATAATATCTTCCTACAATAAAGCCAGTCTGGTCGGGATGTATAATACTTTGAATCATATTGTTTACCCTTCTGGCTAAAATGGCCGTTAATATACGCATGTCTGTGTTTAATAGCGAAATAGGCCTATACGATGGACATTGAGTAGGGTCTTTGCCTTCCTTATGTATCACAATTATCGTTGCTTCCTTCCAAGAGGGAGCCATAGTCCCGCTCTCTAGAGCATGGCCGTAGGCTTGTAACAACAGAGGGGAAATTGTCTCTTTAAATTTTTTATAAAATTCATTAATAAATCCGTCGGGTCCTGGACTTTTATTGTTCTTTAGTGTGGATATTACCTCTAGGATTTCCTCTAATCCGATTGGGCGATCTAGTTCCTCCGCAGTAAATTCTGATAATTCTGGCAGTTTTATATTTCTCAAAAATTCTTCTATTTCTTCATTGTCTGTGCATGTATCCGTATTTTTATAAAGTGTTTTATAAAATTCTGCAAATGAGTTTGAAATCTCATCAGGCTTTGAAAGTATTAATCCCTCTGATTTCAATTTTTGTACTATATTAGAAGATTGTTGTTTTTTAAGTCTCAAAGCCAGTAATCTACTAGCTCTGTTCCCATGCTCATAGTACTTTTGGTTAGTAAATCTGAGGTTGCCCTCAATCCTTTCAGAGAGGTGATTATTAAGGTCCCTTCTTGTTTGTTGAAGGGTGTTCAATATATTCAAGTTGGGTGTTCTTTTATGCCGTTGCTCTAGGTCCCGTATCTTATCCTCTAATTTCCGTTGTTTTTCCTCCCTCCTTTTCTTCCTTGCGCTTGCATATGAAATAATACAGCCCCTCATGTATGCCTTAGCACAATCCCATAGAATAAGAGGCGATGTTTCCTCCAACATGTTAATTTCAAGGTATTTTTGTAACTCAGAGTTAATATACGAAACAAAGTCTTCGTCATTTAAAAGGGAGGCATTTAACCGCCATTGTTTTGTTGTGGCTCTATATCCAATATCCCAGTCTACAGAAATAGGCGCATGGTCCGAGATTGTAATTGGAAATATAGTAGTATCAGCTATCCTATGCAATTCTGTCTTTGGAGTGAAAAAATGGTCTAAACGAGAATACGAGAAATGCCTATTTGAAAAAAAAGTATAGTCTTTGGCTCCAGGAAACTTGCTTCTCCAAATATCTACTATTCCTGTTTCTGAAGATAAATATTTCAGCATTTTGCTCATCCTGGAAGGAGGTGTTTTGGGTATGGGGTGTTTGTCTTTAGACTGTGACATCACACAATTGTAATCACCACCTTTCAGCAGAATGCCGTTGCTGTATTGTAACGTGATATTAAATATTGTTCTAATAAATTCCGGATCGTCTTCATTGGGAGCATATATATTTACAAGCGAGATCTGGATGCCGTCAATTGTACCATTGATTAAAATGTACCTACCCTCCGTATCTTTGTGTATTAAATCTAATTTGAAGTTGATCTGTCTATGTATGAGGATAGCCACTCCCCTTTTCTTGCCTGACTTGTGTGATGAGAAAAACACCTTGTCTGCCCATGACTTTTTAAGTTTTTCATGCTCGGCGTCTGACAAGTGCGTTTCCTGTAGCAAAGCTATCTGGCATTTGTATTGTTTTAATTGGTTTAGGATTTTCTTTCTCTTTACTGGGTTATGCAAACCTTTAACATTATAGCTTAATACCTTGAGCGTGCCCATAAGATGTACAAATTAAGTTGGATATTTAAGACTAGATATTTGTTCTGATTAAGATCATTGCTGAGAGCCTCTGTAGAGATGATTGGGTTGCGAGTGGGGCACACATGGGGAGGATAGAGGACAGTCGATCCCAAGTGGCACTTGGGGTCCGGTTGGAATTGTATTCACGGTAGGAGAGATGGGAAGCACCAGAAGAACGATATGGATATGAGATAAACATTACGATCACGGGTGGAACATATATTCGTGGCAGTAGTAGAACAGCTGAGCTAACAGAGAGGTATTTACGTAATAAAATCAAGAAAGTCTTCATAGAGAAAAGTACAGTAAAAACATAAAGTTGCTGTTGCCGAAAACATCATAAAAACAGCCCCTCTAGAATGGTAGGGGGATTGAACAACTGAAAGAATAAAAAAAATACGAACGAAAAACACCAGATACAAAAGGTATCTAGAATTTAGCAAACTTGGGGACCAGGTCCCAGGCCGCAGGGCAAAGCTAGCAGCTAGGTGAACTAAAGTTCAGAGGGCCTCAGAAAAGAAGGGTACCAAAACAGAGCCTTCGAGGCCCCCACAGAGCGATACACGTATATACATATTTGTAGGATTTATAAGAGAAAGAGAAAGAAGTTGTGATTAATTACATAAACAAAGAGGGAGGGAAAAGAGATATATATATATATACACACACACACACACACACAGACGTAAGCACATACATATATATATATACATACACATACATCTATATACATACAGGCACACGCACACACCCACATATATATATATATATATATACATACATACACACACATATATATATATATACACATATATACACACACACACACACACACACACACGCATATAGAAACAAACCGATAAATAACTAGAATAATAATAATGGTGGTAGGTAGTATCTATACACATACAGACAGACAAGCATACGGATAGGTACACACACACAGACATGCAAGCACATCTGCATGCGCATACACACACACCTACAAGCACGCAGACGCGCTCACACACAAATAAGGTAATTGGCATAAGAAGTATATAGTCCAGGAGCGGAGATGGATGCCAATGTTAGTCTAATGAAAATAAACTAGTACAGATATAATGATACAGAACCAAAATAAATGGGAAAAAGCAACGCTTAAATTTTTTTTTTTTTAAAGGTGGCATGTTACATAAGCTGGCCATGAAGTTACAATCCTGAGCCCGTATTTTGAAGGGAAAGGAGAGAAAAATGAGAGATTTAGGCGGTTGGCACATTTGACAAGAATAGCTGATGTTAATGAAACGCCACAGGCTTGTATTTAAACCCCTCCGCCCCTAGAGCGCGCCAAAGTACAGACTAATGGGGGAGAATAGTATGGTAAACAGTATAGTAGAGCTATGGCTCAGATAATGACATTTGAAAGGCAACACATATAAACAACACAACACATAAGCCAAAAATAACACTAAAAAATAAGAAACCACAGGCAAGGGCACACACACAAACACAGACACGCACACACGCACACACACACACACACACACACACACAACACACACACACACACACACACACACACACACACACACACACACACAGGTAAAGTGAAGTAAGGTGTGAATAGTCCAGGGGTCAAGGTGGGTGCCAATATTCGAATAAATAACAATGGAAATAGACCGGTACAGGTGCAAAACATACAAAATGAAAATGGAAATAAGCTAAAGGGAGAAAAACAGCGACCCAGAATCTGGAGAATCGGTATACTATATAAATAAACCAATGAGTATCATTTCAAGGTCCGTTCTATGAGAAAGAAAAGGGAAGGGAGAGAAAAAAAAAAGGAAACAGAGATGAAAACATTGGTAGGTAACACCCCGGATAGGTTTGACTAGTGTTAGTGGTTTGAGGCAGGCCTGTGCCTGTACTCCTCCACCGCTAGGGCGCGCCAAAGCATAATCTACTAATCAACCGGCAGAGAGTACAAGCTAGAATACAAAGGCTGGGATATGAGAGAAAACACATAATATGTGGACAGCACCGCACACACTCACCCACGCTCACACACCCCCGAACACACACATCCACACACTCGCCTCCACCCCCCCCCCCCCCCAAAAAAAAGTAAAATACATTTTGATAATAGTAAAAACAAAATAGGTCGGACAATAGAGTAATATATAATAGCTTAATACTGGTAGAAATGACGATAAAAATAAAAAAAGATGATAAAAAGAGAAGAACAAAATCGATGTGAAGAGAGAAGGAACAGGAACAAAAAAATATATATATTAAAACGGTGCAAGAGAGAGAACTTAGAAACTGAGAGTATGGTATTTTGTCATATTTAGACAGATACAAAAGGAATCCAAACAGTCAAGACTACCCGTTTACAGGGTGTGTCCGCTTAGCATGAAGTTGTCGTTAGGTCCGAGCAGGCATTTAGCCTCTCATAAAAAGGATACATACAGTTATGCTGATGCTGATTCAGTTCCAGGTGCGGCGGACCCCTCCGTCGATGCCGTTATGGATTTGGCAAAAGTCAGGGCTTCGTCACCGTCTTGGAATTCCCTCTCCACCCCGTCGTATGTGACGACGAACGTAGAGGGAAACTTGATCCCGTAGCGTACATCCCGGCGATTTTTCAGCAGCAGGCGGGCGGGCGTGAAGGCACTCCTCGCCTTGGCGATGGCATCTGGATAGTCGGGGAATACTGCCACATTTTTGCCCATATATTGGAGCCGTCGCCCGTCTCGCGCCAGTCGTAGGATTTCTTCAGCATCTCCCTCGTTGTGTAGTTTGGCAATAATCACCCTCGGCGGCGGCTTGACTCCAGGCTTGGGCGGTGTCCTCTTAGTCAGGCTGCGATGGGATCTTTCCACCCGGATGTCTCTTTCTAGTTGGAACAGTTCTCTTAGTAGTTTAGAGACAGCCCCGGGTGAACTTGAATTCGGCTTCTCCTCGATATTGGCGATCCTCACATTCCCTCTTCTCATCCTCGATTCCATGTCCAGATTCTTCTTACCCAGAATCTCGACCTGTTTCACGAGTTTCACCACCGTATTCTGGAGTGTTGTGACTTCGTCTGACCATGTCGACAGGCCGCCCCCGACCTCCTCGAGTGTGGATTTAACTGACTCAAGTTCCGAGCGAAACGCGCTGTTATTAGTGATAATCTCGGTTCTAATGGCCTGCATTTCGCTCTTTAAACTTTCGAAGTCGGCTGCAAGGGTATTCTTCAATTCCTCCCGTAACACGGTGGCAATGTCCTTCCTCAGCGAGTCCATAATTTCAGCCTTTAGCCCCGTCTCGTCCATGGTCACGGTCAAGTCCTCCTCCGGGCTGGCTGCGCTTAGTGGGTGGTCTGTGTCTGTGCTCTGCTCCGAGGAGGTGCAGGCGGTAGTAGGCCTCGAACTTGCTGGCGTATATTTATATTTCCTTAGATCGTAAGAAGCCATCCATGCTATTAGTCTTCTCTCAAACTGACTGTTAGTGTATTAGCGACCTATTTGGAAGTTTAGACTACTATAAATCCGTTTTGATAAGAATATTATTAGCACTCCGTGGGAGCTCCCTGAAAACACGTCTTACTCCATGCGTTGCTAGAGCGCCCCCCCAGATCAGCTATTTTTCATGTCGACAGTATGCGATGTGGCCTCTCTAGAGTGAGCGTGGAAATATAGTGGTACCATTGGGGGAATGCTTAAAAAAACACAGCAAGAAATGATACAACAGAAGTCCAACTATTAGGGCACTACACATTATTAGGGGCATTTTGAACACTGATGTCTGTCAGTCACAATGTGGGACAGAGTCTCAATTTGTGGGACGCTTGAAAAATCTTGAAAATAAGGGACTGTCCCACGCAAAGAGGGACATCTCGTCACCCTACTCCCAGGGGCATACCCAGTGATGGGCTGTAACTTGTTACAAGTAGCTAAGCTACATACTGTAGCTTAACTACATTTTCCCGTAGCTTGTAGTGTAGCTTTAGCTTACTACATTTGTTCTGGGAATAGCTTGTAGTGAAGCTACGCTACTTGTTTAGAGTAACAAGGAGTGTAGCTATTACTACATTTTCCCACACACATTTTCGAATTCCCATTTTTAATGGGTAGAAAACCTCTAATGTACATCCCAAAACTTAGACATGCCACCATCGTAGGTTCAAACCCACCCCTAGATTTTTATTTATATTATTTTATTATTATGATTATTATTTAGGAAGTTGTACATATACAGTATATTTATATATGCAGTGTTGATGTTGCAAGCTACTTTTGTCGTGTAGCTTGCTTTCGGCAAAGCTTTTGTGCCATAAAAATCCACCGTAGACGACATGAGCGACTTTCTGTTCCAAATATTCCTCAAGATCACCGAGCCGCCATCTTGACTTTTTACAACATGGCATAAAACAAGACCCGTGGGGGAACGCTTGTTTTAATAGACCGACACACACACGGTCACACATGGTGTGAAGAATGACTGGAATAAACCAGTCTATCCAAAAAAGCTGCCCTGTGTCAAAATCCCATTGATAAAATAATCTAGAGTGGCATTGTGGCTAGGAACTTCACTATCGGTGAACAAAATAAACAAACTCAAACGTTCAGCTTGGCTTTGTGTATAATCAGTGTAACAAAAAAACAATTATTTTCCATAAACTAGAAAATGTCCACTGAGTAGAATAGTAGTAGAGTCACAGGTAGAATGGGAAACGACTGGACACATTTTATAGGTCAGCCTATTGTCCTTAATATGCAATATCAGCGGCGGTATATCAGACAGTGCAGAGAAAGAGATAGAGAGAATGCTGTGCGTGTTGGTGGTCACTATGACAACCCTCGTATTTGCACTAGAGCTGGGACTTTTAACTGATTAATTGAGATTAATTCATTACATAAACTATAACTCATTTTAATCGCACATAGATGTTGCACCACAGAACTTTTTTCATTGGACAAAATTCATGGTACGGATCATACCGGTGCACAATGGGAGAAGAAGACATCAGGGTAACCAATAAGGGCTGCCGCTGATCCCAACGCCCACTGTTTCGTCCTCCCATTGGTCGGAAATTACTAACGCTGTCTCTCACCGTCACGCTCAACATATTACCATATAATATTGGTATGAGATTAATTAATTACAAAGCTTCAATTGAATTAGATCAAAAATTTTAATCGAGTCCCACCCTTAATTTGTACCCATCCACGTCGGAGTCTCTCTCTCTCTCTCTAACGCTCTTGTGC
Source organism: Benthosema pterotum (assembly GCA_039105355.1). Taxonomy (NCBI): domain Eukaryota; kingdom Metazoa; phylum Chordata; class Actinopteri; order Myctophiformes; family Myctophidae; genus Benthosema; species Benthosema pterotum. The sequence continues at coordinate 2,502,339 of CM076975.1, forward strand.
TGTCACTAGCCACGTTTCCATAAGCCCTATTTTTGTGCAAAAACGGCTCTTGCGAAGAGAATGTCGAATGGAAACACTTCGAAATGCGAATAAGTTTCCATTTTGCGCAAAAATACTTTTTCGCTGAAAGGTGGCGAATTTTGGAGCGTATCGAAAGAGTCTAATGCGCAAATGAGGTATGGAAACAGCTTGCGAAAAGACTTTCTAATTGGAAAGCACTGGACGCGCATTATAGCGCATTTGAAGAGTTCTGGTCAGTTGATGAGAGCGTTGTTAATGTAAGTTATACTTCTACAAAACCGGACGAGGGCGATTTCATCAGTTAATGCGAACAGCGGACAATTCGCTTTTCTTTTTTCCGGCTTAACTAACATACTCCTCCAATTTTCGCAAAGGTTTTATGGAATCGTGGCTAGTGAGTGTGTGTATTTGCATTTGTACGTTTGTGTGTGTGACTGCGTGAGAGACAGACACACACGGAAAGGAACGGAGAGCTATATTTTCATGATTTTTAATGCACACAGGTATGCAGCGTTATTTACAAAAAGCATGTAACAGGTGGCGTGCTACCA